>JARHVA010001407.1:1340000-1940000 GCA_037957365.1 Torreya grandis
TTTTGTATGTTTTTTCAAGATTTTAGAATCCACATGAGTATGTGTATTACTACTACTACTACTACTACACACACACACACACACACACACACACACACACACACACACACACACACACACACACACACACACACACACACACACACACACACACACACACACACACACACACACACACACACACACACACACACGCAAAGGTGATTTCAAAGGATTCATTAATTTTAAGGTTAATTATACATGTATGTTGTTGTATTAATATTATGAAGTGACTAAAAATGATCTTTTATTTGTTCAATTAATGACCACACTAAACACTTCACCATATATTCAAGAGGGAGAAAATATAGGTGTTGCTACTATGATTTCATTTGCAACAAGAGATTTATTGTAATGTTTAAGTGTAAATAAGGATGTGTTTTATAATTATTTTCTCTACATAAGAAAATATTTGATGCATGAAACAATTTTCTTTTTAGAATCCTCTGGTGATGTCTTTTGGTCCTATTGAAATGATTATCAAGCATGACTTGGTACAATTGGCAATTTAATTTGTAAAATTTTCTATTATATTTCAATGATATAATCAATTTCCTTAAATGTTTATGAGCTAGTTTTGAATGTTTATTATATATATATATATATATATATATATATATATATATATATATATATATATATATATATATATATAAATTTTAGGGACCCAATCCTTATGTTATCATGAGCATGTCACTGAATCTTATTGGTGATCCATTTCACACTCCTTTTTTCTAGTGTGAACCTATCATTGACCCTATTGAGTTCCATCCCCAAATTGACTGTGATCACTAACTTGCAATAAGTCCACCTATGAATAATTTTTTTTATCATTTTAAAACTTAACCTGTTAATTTTATACATAATAGAGACCTATTAATTATATCTAAGAGAGGTATAACGTAATAGCCTATATCATTATGTTACTAGGTATCTTGAAGGTCTCTACAAACAAGGCAAATATAGCGATGCAATTAATGATTAAGATCATGTCTTATGACATTTTTTCTTATGCCTATATGACTTTAAGTATAGTTTCTTTCCAATATATGCCTATATGACATTGAACCAAGAAACTATATTGTGTTCACATTTTGCATGCCTTTATACATATATTATGGATGTGATACATATATATATATATATTGTTCAACATTTCACTTTTTAAATATTCTCATTGATTTCACCTTTTGGATTTTGTTGAAATTTATTACATAGTCTATTATGTGTTAACTTTATTTTATGTCTTAAACTTTTGTTGAGAATAAAAAATACACCTTTTATTCTATTGAATGTTGTTGAAATGTATGGGAATTTTATGTATAATTATGTTACAAAATTATTACAAAAGGTGTGGTAAGTAATCATGATGGAAGTAGACCTCTCTTAGATCTACTTACTAGGTTTATTGAATATTTGTAGCCTCCTTATTAAAATGAATTTTATTTATTATTTTATGAAGATCCTTAATCTTATTTAGGTTATCTCATATCCATAATTTTACCTCTTTCCACAAAACACAAACAATCTTGTTAGGTCTTTTCAACTGGACCTCTAGCTCATAATGCTCTTCATTTGATCTTGGTCTCAACTCAAATGTTTATAAATTTATCAGGTTTATTTCACACTTTATAATATTATATGACTCCACCTATATATTCAACAATCATCTTTTATCAATCTTCAACTAGAAAACAATATTCTACCCTTTACACAGTCCTCTAGGCCTTTTTATAATGTCTACTACCTTCTCTAATGAAGTTTTTTTTCAAAACCTAATATAATCATGAATTGGAATCAATTTAATATATTATTAAGGTGATTATTTACTTAAATAACCATGTTTACAAATTTTTATAGACTAGTTCCTTTAGGAAAATACAAAAACACAGACTTTTCCTAGTCCTTTCAAGACCTTGACAAGTAGGTTTCTCATATTAGAATAGTATGTTTGCTCATTAATAAAATTATTAAGGAATTAAATAGGTTTATTAAATCCAATTTTAAATTATTAAACATTACACATAGATTCACCTTCCTTTAATGTGATTAATTCTTGATATTTAATGAAGAAAACAAGGATTTAGGCCTAATTACATAGGCCTACAGACCCTAAAACTATCATAATTCAATAATTAAAAATTATATAGACTTGAAAAATTATTTATTACCTTTAAAAAAATTATTTATATCTCCCTCTCAAATTTCATGATCTTTCATTCACTCATTTTGAAGATATTCTAGTTTTGGCTTCCTTAAACCCTATTTTTAGCTTATTTGCAATCTTACAATAACAAAATCACACATAAATTGAATTTGAGGATTATTTAAGGAATTAAACCACTTTAAATAGATAAAATAACTCATTTTTCATCATAATACCAAGTTTTATCATTTTTGGATGTTTTTTTGGTGAAATACAAGGTTTTTTGTTCACTTTAACCCTAGATCAGGGTTTACACAGTCTTGAGATAATTGAGAGCAAATAAAAAGGCATAATTTAAATTTTGATGATTTTTATTTATTTATTTTCAATTGTAATAAGGTATAAATAACCTCATCATATCCTTCCAATCACTTCTTAATCTTTAAAAATATCTATATGATCACAATGAATAAAAGTCTTTCTGACTATGATATAGTGATATACTTGGGAGCATAAATTGGATAAAGTATCATCTTATAATGACCTTCAAGGGTTATTTTAGGAATTTTAAAGACTTTAATAAGTTACTATTATTCTATAAAATGCTTATCAACCATAACATTAATAACAATGCATGCAAATACCTCTTTTTTAAAGAATGTGTCAACAATATTATGTTTTTATAGATTATAACCATCATACATACTAAAATGAGGGTAAATAATAATCATAACCACTTAATTATACATCCTTGAGGTTGAGAAAGACATTTTATTTTATTGTGTTTGGAATATTGGAGTTATATTCTTAAATAATAAAGGGGGTGAGCAATGTAAATCAGTAAATAAATATGCAAGAATTGACCTATTTTTTGTGTAAATAGATTACATTTTTACCTTTTCTAAATATAGTAGGAAGTGAGAGAGATTATAACTTAGATTATTTTGGCCAATCTAAACTAAGACAAGGTCTAATACTAGAGGATCAGGATTGAGAAATAGTCAAAAATAGGTCTCTAGACTTCATTTCTTGATTGGATAGGAGAGATAAAAATGGGACACCCTCCTATCCAGTGTTGTAATCCTATTTCAGGACTAATGTCTTGAGGCTAAAATATTTTTGGGTTATATTTAGAATGCCTATGTTACCTTGTCAATAAAATTTTAGCATTTGGGACCTCGTGAAACTCACTGTGTGCCTATTTTGATCTTCAAAACTCTTAGGAATTCCTAGTGTTTGAACATAAATACAAACTTGGAAAAGAGAGAGAAGGGGTTAGTGTGTAAAGAATACATTAGATGCACTTCACACCCTATGTTTGGGCATGTTGCCTACATACCAATACTTTGAAGAGGGATCAAGATAATGTAGTTCTCTCATTGAAGTGTTTGGTGTAATTTGTGTATGATCAATGTAGCTAGAATGTGAAATTGGATGTGCTTCAGCTAGCTAGGGATCAGTGTAATAACTTGAGTAGGATTTGAATAATATTGGAAGGTTGTATGGAAAGAATAGGGAAGATTTATTGAGTGTATTTCTTGTATTCTTTCATCTCTCTTGAAAATTAGTGACAACCCTTCTAAATGGACTTTGAATGTCCTTTTATAAAATAATTAATGATCATGGGTTAGATGACTTTATATTAGGCTAATAGAGAAAAAGATAAGGATTTGAGAAAATTTGACTATTAGAGGCAAAAGTAAACTTGGACAATAGCATAAAAAATAGGACACCCTAGGTTCTAATGCTCCTATCCTATTTGGGCACTTTTGTCCAGAGGGAAAAAGACTTAGGGGGATGGATTTGGGCTTGGAAGGGCTGCATGGGTCTAAAAAAGCTAAGTATGAAAATCTTTAGATGACTAGGAATCAGTAAAAGAAGTAGCCTAGAAGGGTTGTGTGAGCCAACATGAGGACCTATGGATTAGGTGTCTTAGCCATACTAAAGTTGTAAAATTTCACATTTTATATGACTACATTTCCCTCCCCATTTGTTCTAGTGATGTAGCAAAGCAAAATACTAGGATAAAGGAAAATAAAAAGGATACCTAAACTTAACTATAAGGATGAAGCTCATGAAGCTATGTGATGTTGGATGTGCATAAAGAGAGCACACTATGAATTGTGAATATGTAATGAAAACATAAAGTAGATCATTTCTTACTAGAAATGATATATCTAAAATAAGAATGTATAAGAGCTAAGTAAGAAGAAGAGAAAGGAATGAATACACCTCACTAAGAATATGAACCAATACAAAACTTGTTATGATGCTAAAATGTGTTGGATGATGCTGAGTGTGTGTTGAATCAAGAGTAATATCATGAATGGAGCTGAGTGCTCAATTACTCAAAAAGTGGCTCAAGAATTTAAAGGCTAGCCTTTTAGATCCATCATCACCAACTATGTGAAGTTAATTAATCATACATGTGCTAATCAATGTCTGGACTATGTATCCAATTCCTTTGAATAGGTGGCTCAAGAATACAAAGGTTAACTAGACCTTTGTATCTATCATTGCCCAGTAAGTGAAGTTAAAAAGTGATACCAGTATATAACAAATGTAATATGAGATGGATATTAGAGACAATGGATGCTCTAGAAATCTAATAGTGTGGTGTGGATACCCTGAATAGATGCTAGAAACTGGGGCATTCTTGGCCATTTCAAAAGATGTAGGTTAGGCTTGTATGAAAGCCTCTTCAAAACTAATGCAAAATGCTTATGTGAAAGCCAAATCAGGAACTTAGGTACTCAAAAATCTAAAATTTTATGAAATTTTAACTCAAATGTGATGCCAATCACTCGTTTATGGAGTAAGACATGCAACAATTGAGAATGCCTAAAATAAACCAAACTCAAAAAGAAAAGAAGATTAATGTGCCACACACATTGCCCCCAATCACTGATATCTATAACATTAATTCTCATATAGAATTTATGCCAACTACCTAATCTAAACTAAAATTGAGAACCATCATATTGCACATGATAACCCACTGTATCTGAGAAAACTATACTAAAACTATTGAATTTGACTGATTTGGAAGTGTAAAAATTGTTCTTAAACTGAACTTTTTAACTATTTATGGAAACCTTGAGTGTTTTTCTTCCTATATAGGAGCATCAAAATGTGGATACCCCTATGTTTGGTACTATTATCCATTTTAGTGTGAAAATTGACTTTTGATCTAAAACTATCATTATTTTTCACTCTAGTTTGACCGGTTTGACCTCTAGATTTTGTACTAAGTGTTTTGAATGCTACTATTTCAACTATTAGGAGGTTTGATATCTATGACAAACCCTTGTTTAATGCCCCCTTTTTTAAGGGTAGGAATGATGAACTTGTAATGACTGCCCTTAAAATAAAATATTCCTACAAGTGTGTTAAATTGTATGTATGTATGTATGTATATATGTTTATATATATATATATATATATATATATATATATATAACTTAAAACATTTGACAAGATATTTCAAGATATAACAATATTTAATTTGATAGATTTTTAGATCAATAGGGGTATGCCTAGATAGATATAATAATGTAAAATCATGTGCAAAGATATTGAATTAGACTTGTAATGTTAGATATCAGTTATTGGTTGTTAGTTTATTAGTAAGCATGGAGGGATGGAGCATGATGTCCATCATGGCATCCAAGAAGCAAGATAAATGCATGATTGGAATCATCGCATTACACACAGTGAGGAATAAACAATTAAACAAGCATATGAAGAAATAAGTAAGAAGCATACAAGGGTGGCAAAGGGGCCATGCAAATAAGGGACATGAATATATGCCACTCAAGCTAGAAGACAAGCATGGAAAACATGTTCAAATGCCACATACACATATAAGTGGAAGAAGAAAATTTGGCACAAGGGACACAAGCACATGAAAGAGTAAAAATAAATAAAATTGGTAGATGCCCTAAGGTACACACATGAATAGAAGAAAAGGACATTGGTAGATGTCTTAAAGCACAAATAGAAGACAAGTAGGAACTAGAAAGTATAATCACACAAGCTATGCTAAGCAAGGAATGAAATAAAAAGTAAGAATTGGAAGATACAAACACATATAACTAATCAAATCAAATGTGAAAGTATGCAAAACATGTGTATTATAATACTAGGTATATGATAAGAAATACATAAGTGCTAGGTACTAGTGAAATGTCGATATAGTAATATATGTAATCTAGTAAGTAATGTGCATCATTATGATAACTCAAAGTGTGTAGTGTAGTAATGACCTAACCTAGATGGTTTAGTCATGTAGAAGATGCCCCTAGTGAGTATGCATATTAATATGTGTCTTTAATGTAGAATTAGAAATGCCCCCTTGATGGGTAGAGTGAAGCAATCGAAGAGCTGGATGTCATTGTGCACACTCAAAAGAGATCAAGTGAAGCATGGTAGTATAGATAAATTGACATACAATAGCATGAAATAGAAAATATAAGTCATAACATGATAGGAGTAATGTAAAAATGGATGATGCATAAAATAAAAAATATTTTTAGTGTTTTATATTTTGAAGTTTTATATTGTTTTTGTATTTTTAAAAATATTTGAACTATGTACAATCAAGTAGGAGATAATATGTACAATCAATGCTGGAAATAAATGATACTAACCAATGAGTCTTGGATGAGACTCCATATCATGGTATCTTATATCAAATAATGGGATCATGTGTGATCATGAGGTACGATGGAGTGTCTAAGATTATGTAGTTGAAATCTGTGTACATTGTAACTACTCTAAAATCTATGAAGTGGAAACTAAATGTGGGGTCCCCCTATGACTCTGAGAAGTGGATGAAACTATAGGGCTCTTAGGGACCCATCGAAAAGTAAGATAAGAATCTTTGTGAATAGGTGTTCTCTATGTAGTTGTATGAGACTGCAATATAACTACTCTAGATGTGAATTTGTAGCTAGAAGCTATCTATAATCCTAAAACTATGGGGGTGTATGAACCCTTTATATTGATGATGGATGTTGTAACTTTGTCTGGATCAAAAGTGGAAGCTCTATTGAAACTAGAGGAGAAGTTAAAACTGGTGAGAGAAGTGGAACTGGTGATTGGAAGCTAGTAGATGGCTCTAAAGTAGGGAGTAATGACTCATAAGGAACTCTACCAAGCATAATAACTTGATTAGCGTGAATGAATTTAATGCATCTATGAATTATAGAAGGTACTACCCTAAGTTTTTAAATCCATGGTCAACCAAGTAATATGTCAAAAACTCTTACACTAGGAACTATAGTGAATGGTGTGGCTACATATGTAGGACCAACCTATAATGGAAGTACTATCTTGCCCGATAAAAATTGTATATGCCCACTAAAACCACTAATAACTATGTTTGTTGGAGTGATATCCTTCTCTAAATAACTCAAATGTTGTAAAAGTTTGAAAGTGTACATGTTAATATTGGAACCATTATCGATGAGTACACTATGAGTAGGCTAATTCTAAATATGTGCTCCAATAAATAGTGTATTATAACCTATATTATCCTCAACAATCTCATGATCTAAAAAAGATATCAAAGGTTTATCTGGAACTCTAGACTCATACACCCCTATCATACCACTCAAAGGATGTGACTCAACTGAAGGTGCTTGGTATGTATGGTGAACACCTGATGTGTCCCCTTGCTCTTATTTAGAATGCTATGGAAATGGATCTAAAAATATTTTTAAAGCTATATCCTGTGTTGGTTTTGACTTTGGAGGCTCAACTTAAGTGCCCAAATCAAGTAGATTATCATCAATAAAATATTTTATGTTATGTCACAAACTGATGCATCTATTTGTTGTATGGTTTGGAGCCTGTAAAAATCACAAAATACATGCTAATCATATCCTTGTGGAAGAAGCTTTATTGGATTTGTGTCCTTAATACAAGGGAGATTAATGATGTTACATTCCAATAACTATTGTAAAACCCTAGCTGGATAGACTAGTAGATTGGTAAATGTATGATGAGGAGGTGCTGATAAAACCACATGCTAAAGGGGCTTAGAAGCTACATTAATTTTTGGTTGATTTTGATTCTTATTATCATTGATTTTGACCTTGTATGGGACTTTGTTATTACTCTTGTTGGTTGTGTCTAAGATATTTGAGTACTTAAGTTTACCCATTGAAATTAGCTTGACTTCTCTTCCCTTGAGTGTATGACATAATTAGGTGAATGAAGAGAATATTTTGAACATAATAGATTCATGTGATGATGGTAGAAGGCTATGTTTAAATATGTCCTATAGCTCTTGATCAACCATGGGGCTAGTTAGTTTTACTAGAATAGTCTTGTATCTAATAACATAATCCATAAGGGGTTCATTTGACCTTTGTTTCTTTTGTGCAATATATGCATATGAAACCTTGTCACCAATGTTGATACTGATAGTGCTAAAAACATGTCTACTAAAGAATTGAATGTCATGTCCAACTAATTTGGTAGACTATAGAACATTTATAAGGCATTATCCTTTAGGCTCTGTAGAAAAAGTTTTGTAAGTAGCCAACCATTAGGTACATAATCCAAATATGCTACATGAAAATCTCTCAAATGTGTCTTTAGATCACCCTTGCCATCATAAAGAGTAATCTTGGGTTGAAAAAATCCTTTTGGTGAGGGTGTAGAAGCAATGTGATGTGACAAGGGTGTATGTATTAAAACAAAACAATCCAATGCTTGTGTAGGTCTAGAAATACCTTGCTTAAGATGTTTCACCTTGGATTGATGAGATATTTTATCTTTCATAAGGGCTGATGCATCAAGAGATAGGTATGTGCTAGCTAAAACTGGTGGCATAGAAGAAGGTTGGGGTGCTATAAGGGTGGTTGAGACATAGTTGCCCTGTAGTGTCATTTGCAACTAGCTGCTCTAAATAACTAAAAGATTCAACTTGTTTAGCCTTTTTTATTTCCATGATATATTTTAGAATTAGTGTATGATCTTTAGGATATTATTTAAGTATTTCTCTAAAATTGTGTAAAACCAAATCTCTGTTGAGGATAACTTCATCATCAACAATCTATGGAAGTGGCTTAGTTGTCCAATGTAGTGGAACATGAGCATCTATATGTACCTCATCATTGTTATTTTCATATTGTTCATGGTCAAAGTTATTTTGATTAAAATTTGTATAATTTAGATGTGTAGCATCTATGGAAGGAGTCTGAACTATTTGTTTGTCCATTGTATATGAGCAAATTGAAGGAATCTAGGTGAAGTCAGAAGGATTGCCACTAAGTCTTGTACTTCATCTTGAAGGAAGAGATACAAGGAACTTGGGTGGAATAATAAGAACAACTTGGATGATAGTAGGAAAAATTAAAGTAATATAATCTAAGAGAGGAACTGGAATATGTATGAAAAGGATACATGACTTTGAAACATGTAAGGTGATACCTCAACAATAAAAAAGGAGCTTGTACATGCAACTAGGATTTTTTTAAAATATTATTTACAAAATAATATGAACTTTTGAATTTGAAATTAATTTTTTGATTTAGATATGCAACTAAAAATTAAGAAAATGATTGGAATATGCCTAAAAAATAATTGGGAACTAGTTGATGCAACTAGGGTTTGAAAAGGTTTTTTTTCAAAAGTAGTATGATAATTTAAAAAATTTACTATGAATTTGTATAATTTAGCTTAAAATTTTTAATAAATATCTAAAAATATTTCTAAAATTAGTAATATATTTTTCTTGGTGGTTTGAAAGTGTTTGTATGAAAATAGGACCTAGTATGTGCAACCTAAGGTTTGGGTGAATTTATTGAAAATATTTCACCTAATTTATAATTTTTTGATTTTTAAACTTAAGAAAAATTAGGAAAATATTGAAACAAATAAAAAATAATTAGACCTAGGGTTTTTAGGGGTTTTGTGTGAAAATTTGAAGTAATTTGAGTTCACCAAATGTTTTATTGTGTTTGGAATATTGGAGTTATATTCCTAAATAATATAGGAGGAAGTGAGAGAGATTAGAACTTAGCTTATTCTAGCTGATCTGGACTGAGAAAAGGTCTGATACTAGAGGATCTGGATTGAGAAATTATTGAAAATAGGTCTATAGACTTCATTTCTTAATTAGATAGGATTTTTAAAAATAGGACACCCTATTGTCTATCATTGTAGTCTTATTCTGACACTATTGTCTTGAGGCTGAAAGCTTTTTTAGTTCTTTTTGGAATGCCTATGTTACCTTGTCACTAAAATTTTAGGGTTTGGGACCTCTTAGAGTTTTTTATTTTCCTATTTTGATCTTAAAAACTCTTAGGATCTCCTGGTGCTCAAACTTGAATGCAAACTTGGGAAAGAGAGAGAAGGGGTTAGTGTGTAAAGGATATGCTAGATGCACTTCACACCCCATGTGTGGGTGCACTTACTACATTCCAATACTTCAAAGAGGGATCAAGCTAATTTAGTTCTCCCATTAAAGTGCTTGGCACAATTTGTGTATGATAAATGTAACTAAAATGCAAAATTAGATGTGTTTTAGCTGGTTACGGATTGGTGTAATGACTTGATTAGTCTTTGAATAATATTGGAAGGTTGTATGCAAAGAATAGGGAAGAGTGCTTGAGTGTACTTTCTTGTATTCTTGTGTCTCTCATTAAAATGAGTGTCAACCCTTCTAAATGGAATTTGAATGGCCTTTTAGAGGGTAATTAATGATCATGGGTTAGATGACTTTGTATTAGGCTGATAGAGAAAAAGATAAGAATTCTAAAATATCTGACTATTGGAGGCAAAAGTGAACTTGGAAAACAATGCCAAAAATAGGACACTATGGGTTCCACTACATGGGGGGATGGATATAGGCTTAGAAGGGTTTTTAGATCTAAAAACTAAGTCCAAAAAGTGTTGGATGACTGGGGAATAATGAAATAATTAGCCTAGAATGGTTTTGTGATCCAACAAGAGGACCTATGGATTAGGTGTCTTAGCCATACTAAAGTTGTATAATTTCAAATTTTACATCACTACACATTTCAATATCATTATAATTTATTATTGATTCAAATTCCATCTAAATATTCTTACAACTCTTCAAACCTACAGATTGCTTACTATAAAACTAGAGACCTTCTACAAGTTCTTTCATTAACCTATTGACTTTATCCTCTCCTACAATCTTATTATGTTTCTTGACTCCTCCTAAATTACTTCAAGACCTATCCCCTATATCTCTATAAACAAGATAAAATATTTCTTAAAATATTATGACTTATCCATAATAATAAATTTTACCTCTTTCCTTTGTTTACCTAGAAAGGGGGGTTCACTAGGTCTTCTTCACTATAGTTATGTCTTGTCTTGAATAACATTATCTTATTCTTGAATTCAATCTTGAAAAAATATTTGATCTAATTAAGATTCCTTATGACTTATATGGATTATATCAATCTCATTAGTGTTCCCTAACTATAGACATAACCTTCACTCTCACTTTTGTATGAATCTTAGCAAAAAGACTAAACACACATTATTTCAGACCTTGTTTTAAGTTTGTCACCTTATGATGAAAAACGGGGTCACAAGGTATTCAAAGTCTTGTTAATAAACTAGGAGTGTAGCCTTTTTTATTTATTCCAATTCCTAAATCTAAATTTTTATTATTTTTTCAATAGGTTCTAATAATCCAAACATATTTATAACCTAACAAAACACCTTCACTCTTCACTATGCTATCTTCTCTAAGACAACAGGATGAAATAGGGTTCTCTCTCTAAGACTATTTTTAAGGTCTGTCACCTTATTGGTTTGTAATCTCATTAAAAACTCAAAATCATCTTTAATTGGTAGGATTATCACATCCCTTAATTTGTTGTCTAATCAAAAGAAACAACTCTCTCCTTTCATTGAATTGGTTTTTTACCAAAAGATAAGGAACAACGGTTTTAGACCTTATACACCGGTTTATAATATAAGTTTTAGCTATATCTTCCTCTATAGACCTCAAAAACACTTGAAAAATATTTCAAAACATCAAGGAATTATATCTTAACATTATACAAAGGTTCAAAATAATTTTTTGGTTAGATTTCAAGTTATGATAACTCTAGTTGATGCACCTAGTGTCTTATTCTTTCTAGGCTAGTAGCCTGCTCAACTAGAGTCTTGAACAAACTATAACACAATTACCAAAATAATTTATTATTTATATGGGATTCTCATATCCCTAAAAGTTTCATTTTACTCAAGTAACATGTTTCTCACTTCCTTAGGTTTTAATTTTTTTTAAGGAGAATTGAAAATAGATGGTTTTAGGCCTAACCTACAAGTTTATAGTCAGAGATTTTGAAATAACCTAAGTTATATGAACCTTCAGGTAATTAAAACACTTTCAACACATTCCAAACATATTACCAAACCTTTATACAAAGTTTCAACTTATTTAAATAGGTTATTTTTTTACTTATGGAGTGTTTTGTGCTCTAAACCCTGGTTTGAGGGTTTTAATATTGTGTCAAAACAATGAGTGTGAATACCATGAAAATTGGATTTTTAAGAATGTTTGAGAGACTTTAGGTTTGGGGGATACTATTCACACCCTCATATATCCCTATCACTTAATATTATCCCTTAATCAATCTTTAAATGTGAAAAAAGACCAATTTTTATTGACTGTCAAACCCTAAAGGACTATTTTAGATAATATGGACTTATCAACAGTCCAAATTTTTGAAAACTATCAGAAATAAATTAGACTATATTAAGATTAAGTTTGATTTATTACAAATAAATCACATCTATCTAATTTATTTGTAATAAGTCCAAATTATTTAAAATGATCAAAAATAATTAGTAATTGAAAACTATCATAGATAAATTGGAATTCATCAAAAATTAATTGGACTTCTCAAGAATTAGTTGGACTTATTACAAATAAATCACATCTATATAATGTATTTATAATAATTCCAAATTATCTAAAATAATAAAAAATAATTAATAATCATTTTTAAAAAAAATTTAAAAAATAAATTGGTCTTTATCAAGAATTGAATTGATTTTTCAAGAATTAGTTAGAATTATTACAAATAAATCACATCTATCTAATGTATTTGTTATAAGTCCAACTTATTTAAAATAAAATAAAATAATTAGTAATCATTTTTTTATAACTATTAGACATAAATTGGACTGTATCAAGAATTAGTTTGACATATTACAAATAAATCATATTTATTTAATGTATTTAAATCGCATCTATCTAAATCATGTATTTTGTAGTAAGTCCAAATTATTTAAAAATATCATAAATATTTAAATTTATAATATACCCCTCTTTCACCTTAGCTAAAATAAATTGAGATTTACCAATAATTAAATGGACTTATTACCAAAAAAATCACTTCTATCTAAATGTGCAAAACAATCATAAGGCCCATGGTCTTTCTAATATCTTCAATCAAATTTATATGGCTATTCAAAATGGGTCACAAAACATAATTTAAAAATAATAAGATTGGGTGGTTTATTTCCTAAGGGAAAATAATTCATAAATCAATCAGGCACTCAAGTGATATGTGATTTAAATCACTTGGGATGAATGGGATGCCATGTGTTAGTAGTTGATTGGATCATAAACTATTTGTTTAATCTTCAGGTGATGTCCCCATGTCCATTAAAGTTTATCTTGTATTTGTGCACATGCCACATGTCAATCTCTCAAAAACTAGTTCTCTCATGTTGAATTTGATGTTCATGAGAGAGTCCCCAAGATTTTGCTAAGTGGTTTGATCATAGGTGTTCTGGTTGTTAGGTACATCCTTTATGTTTATATTATTAATATAATCTCCCACATAGTCAAGTTACTAAGATTGTGATGATGTCTCAATCTTAGGCACTTGAATTATTCAAGACTTTTGTTTGGACTAGTCATCCTTCCACACAACTAAATTTTTGAGATTGTGCCATGTGGCATAATCTTAGTTGCTTAGATGAAATGTAATTTGAAAAATTGAAAAGTTGAAGACCATTTATTGATATGAAAATGCTAAAGAACAAATAATGATGTGAAAAATCCAAAGTGTGACATTCTGAAGTGTAAACCCTGAATACCTTTTCATAAACATGAGAATGTCAAAGTGTAATTTGTAATGCACAAAATCTGAAGCATAAATTTTGATGTGCAAATTGTGAAGACCATTTTTTGAAGACCATTTTGAAGGATGTAAAATGTGAAGTATAATTTGAAAAATCAAAAATTCGAAGAATTTTTTTTGATTCTTGAAATGTGATCTTGCTATTTGGAATACACAAAAGTCAAAGACTATTTTGAAACACAAGAATGCAAAGTGGATGTTCTAACAGTCAAATGCCATTAAATAGATGCATAGTTATTGAAATACTAGATTGTCATGGTATAAAATATAAAACATAAATGCCAAAGTGTATTTTTCAAGACCCAAAATTCAAAGTGCCATTAGAAATAAATATAAATAAATAAAATAATAACTCTTTATACATTCCAAAAAAATGGACTAAATTTTGAAAAAACATTCATATTTTTCATTCCAAAATTAAAGAAACACCTTTTCAAATTTGCCAATGTCATGAAATAAAATAATGGTTCCCAATCCTTTATCACTATTTTTGAAAGTTCCTAGTGGGATGATGCATTCAAATAGTCTGTTACAATTCCTTTCAAAAAATTAGTGAGAACATGTGTATGACCTCTTCAATTTTTATTTGGTTTTCAAGCATAGATGATATTATCTATGGGTATGGATGGTAAAGATGTGTCAGTTGGGTTTGGCTTCTATTTCTTTTCCAAATATATTGAATAAATTTTTACTTCTATGTTTTTTCCTTGCATGAACTGGGATGAACCGAGCTATTTTGACCCTTCATTCTATATCTCCATTTTTTTCAGTATCTCAATATTGCTTTCATCTCTAGCAACCCATATTTTTATTTCAATCTTTTAGAATTGTCAGGTTTAAAAAATAACATATCTCCATTTTACTCATCTTGAGCTAGATCAAATGAAATTTTTGTTCTTTCACTTCTTGGCCTAACATATGTATTTATAAATGCCACTTCGAAATCAAAGGTCCTATCATGAACCACTTCATGCAAATCTCTATGCATGGGTATCTCGTGGTGAGTTATAGGATAAAATTATCTAGTACATTCAACTTCAAAAGGAAACATGTCTTATTTTATTGTGTCATGAATGTTTTGGAAGTAATATGTTATATCCTTCCACTTACTATTTATGGTCAAACTAAATTCATTAAATTATTATACATACTTAATCAAGTTATATTTAATTTCTTTTTCACTCTTTTTTCTACTTCTATCTAAGACTTTTGTAATAATGGAATCTTGCGACTTTTCTCTATTTTTCAAGTCTTTGAAGGTTTTTTTTTTTTTTATTACCTTCTAAAACATTTGGCTCACCATTTTATTTTTTTCCCATGGGGGGTGGTGGGGGGGGGGGGCGGGGCGCTGGTGGGGGTGCATGGGGAATTTATATCTTTTATAGATTTTTTTGCAATGCATAATGGGCTGACCTTTCTCCATGCATCGAAGAAAGTATTGACCTTTTGTCAAGCCTACTATTTTGTTTCTTCCCTTCAGCTAGTAACTATTAACATAGTATTTGAAATCTATTACTTATTCAATCAAATATGGCATGAAGTTTCTTCTATTTTCACATCCTATAACTATCAATCATATCTACCACACTCCATACATCTTTCCTCTTTATACATTCAGACAAGTTTCCAAATGTGTCTTCTATGTCCTCATGGGTAAGTCCTACATGGATAAATCCAACCTCAACATAAAGGAAAACACCTTTGTATGCAAGGAAAGATAAATATTGCAACACAAACCTATACAAAAAAACATGATCTTATGAATTTGTAAATGTAATATTAGTTCCATATAAGTTTTGACATTTTAAAAATATAATTATGGATGGAAGGAAGTACATTTTCTTATTATCCCCATAATACTTGTCTAGTTGAAGGTATATGCTGAAAGGAAGTTTCTTGAAGGCACCAATTGATTTTGATTATTATATGTATTTTTTGCATTTAGGTTAGCATTTATTAAACAAATTTGCATCATACAATAGATATTTTAAAGATCTAAGTTTATATATTAAATATCTATAAGTATTTGGCATTGTTGTTTCCATATCCTTGAAGTACTTTTTCAATGAGGTGATAGTAAAGTTAGACCCTCCAAGAACATATGGTAAAAAAATGCCCATATCCACCTGCACCATGGCCATGTGTTATAATCCCTACCATCGATAAATATACTATTCTGTCAATAATTGCTTTACTTTTTGTCACTATCTTTGGCATAAATTTTTTTGACATTCCACCTTTTCATGAATGACACTGAGGCATTCTTCAGGATATTTCTCTAACATTCATTTATGTGTGTAATATATTTGTCTTGCAAAAATATCTAATTTGAGTGCATCATGAATTATTGATGGATATAATATTCTTGATATCTAAAGAGGGACTCAGATAATTTTTGTTGAGTCAACAAAATGCATGTCTTGCACCTAACAAAGTCATCATACTTAGAAATGGTCACACCATGAAACTTAGTTCTCCACATGTTATTGGATTTTGGCTAGGATATTGGCTCATATTTCGTATCTGATAGTTGTGTATTAATGTGGTGCTTCATAAATTCTTGAGTGAAATATGTTGGAAGATGTCAAATATTTATTGTGATCCATTTATATCTACCTAGCATCTTAGTCATGGAGAAACATCTACAAAATCAACTACCAATTGGTCCAAAAAATCTTTAGTTGTCATTGTCTTCTTTTGTAGCTTTTATCAAAACCTCCATGTATGTAATGAATTTCATTCCCCATTTTTGTGAAAATTTTAAATGTCAAAGAATATAATTCTCTTCAATCCATATATTTTAAGCCAAGCTTCTAAACAGATCTTTATACCCTAAAAATCAAAGGTAGTCTTGTTTTTTTTTTCTTAAACAAACTGGTAGAAAGGGCATCCAAGACATGTTACCTCCTATATGTTGTGGTGGAATCAAGTAACTTTATCTTTGAAAATTTTATCATATCATATGATAATCCTAAATGAAAACATTTTTTAGTATAATATTTATCTTCATACACTATTGTAATCTCACTATCTATGCTTTCATCAAACTCCACTTGGCTGAGTGAAGTGTTTGGCTGATTTCTTTTTTGGCCCAAGTAGTTGTAGGCATGACTTAATTTTTTTGGATGCCTTTGCACTAATAATGTCATGTAAGGAATAACTTTAGTATCCACTACTTCCTAAACATTTCCAATTTCTTTCTCCTTTCATGTCATGTATGGTAAATTGATTTCTCTACATTTAATGACCACTATAGTGTTGGAAGGCCATCTAAATGATAAATGTTTTAGTTACCTCTATAATATAAGTCTCATAATTTTGTATAATATGCCTTATGTAAATTATCAATTCATTTCCTAAGATTTGGAAAGGAGTGCAACCAAAAAAATCCCCTAGTTGTGAAAATTCAACATAACCAAAAGCAATTTTTCATCATTTACAAGATTTGTACTTTTGTGCAATAAATGTACCCTTTCCCCAATAAAATAATTTCTTAGGATATTAAATGTGGTAGGATCATAGATATATCAAACCAATGAATCCAAGCCACATTTTTATTATTGCGATGTTTGTATATGTATAACTAAACTAAAATTATTTTGTCTTTTTTCCATTGCATTCTCTATAAAAAACTTGTTTGTGATATTTTGCATTATTCTTGTGCTCCATATAGTAAAATTATCAACTACATCCCCTAAATTATCCATAAAGTTATAGGAAATGGAAGCGGTAGAGTCAGATAAAAAAATTTAATCACATTAACACTTACACATTCAATAGGTATTTCCTCATTATGTCATGTGGAAGTGAGATTTATGGATTATAGAGAGTTAGCATCTAGACCTAGAACTTTGTGTATTCTTCCTTCACCAACAAACTTACCATTATTTATGAGAGAAACATAGTCTCCACATTAGAAAGCCATTGACATATGATTTTTTAGCCTAGACATATATAAAAGACATGAGAAGAGTTTTTAATCAGGTTGTTTATAAAATCAGTCCAATTTATACCTATATGTAGGAGATAAAGCTTTATGTATACCATAACATAAGCATGGAGATATGTTAAAACCTAAAAATGTAAAAAGGTAATGTATAACGCATTTTTTCAACAACATGGTTTACATCAATCCAAAAAAATAATAGCTTTTAATATCATATATTACATACTTCAATCCTCATTTCATCCTACTTTGAAGGTATCTCCTACGAGGTACCTTTTAAACATGCATAAGAGTAAATAGTCGCATAGAGAAAAATGACTAATTAAGTCAACATTTGACCATGTATTTTATTAGTGTACAAAATGTTATTGAGTAATGGGGGTTTTGAGAAAAATTATGGGAAATGATCAACTACTTATATTTTTCGATCCTATTTGTGATTTCAACCTCTGTGTTGAACCCAAGATTTTGAATGTATCTCCTAGTAGATACCTTTCAAACATGCATAATGGTACCCTTGAAGGTATTACAATGTCCTTCAAGGTATGTTTTAAGGTAGTATTGGGTGGTAACTTGAAGGGCCTTATAATACAATCAAGGATAACCTTATGTATGTTTGATAGGTGTCTCCAAGGAGACACCTTCAAGGTACCCTTACGTATGTTTGACTTTTATTTTATACGAGAGGTCTAACACTTTTTCATTATTTCTCTAGGCACTTACCAACTCATCAGGATATACCACATGACATTCACCCACTCACCCAAAGTTCCCCAAAACAAATAAATTAAGCTTAAGACTTAATTTTCCAATAATCAAGGACATGTGTCATGCACCCATGAACCCATGACATTTCAACACTCAAAAAATATTTCAAGTTCACTAGGCGAGTGACTGTTTAAGATTATGCCAAGTATATCCACCCTATTTACTCGGAGACTAACAGATTGAAATTGATGTATGAAATCCTTGGTCAAATAGGTAAGAGATATCATGATGAATGTCATCATCCTAATCACCCAAAGATTAACTCACCAAAAATCATTATACGAAATCTCCCAAATAAGTGACTCAAAATGATCTTGTAAAGTGGCACCATTCTAAGAGTTTGACATGATTAAAGTGTCACCATCCCATAAATTTGATGTGATTAAAGGGTCACCATCCCATGAGTCAAGTGAAATTTAAATATAAAAAATAAAAGTGAGGAGATTAAGCCATTGACACCATTAATTCACATGAATTAAACAACTTTACATTAAATTAGGTGAATCCAGTGAATCTAAAGGTAATATGTAGAGCCAATTACATTCATATTTCCATTAAACTAAAAAACTACAAGCCAAAGTTTAAACCCTTGCAAACCAAAAGTTTCATAGCCATATAACCATGGCTTCCTCATCTCAAAGTTCATTTCCTCCATCTACGTATTCAATTGTAGGACCAATAAAATATACTAACATAGTGTTTGATGAAGTTATCCTCAAATATGAATTCAAGTATTTATCTTTTATTTGGGAAGAAGTCAACTAGGCCAAACCTTGTAGTTTGAAGGACCAACTCTCTACATTCTCATGGAGGTATTTGGACAACCTGTTGGCAATCAAGGTAGTGGGTCTGCATAACACTATAGCTAAACCCAAGGTAATGCCCTACATCGACTTATTATTTGATTTATTTATAAATGTTAAAATTTATGAGAAAATCTTACACTTTCATGAAAGTACCACACCAGTGGCCCACCTTAGTGGTAGAGAATTTGAAAGGTACTATAGGATACCTACTCCTAAGATAGCATAAAACTAAACCCTAATGAATACTTGGATACATGTAAATAATGTATCCACCAAGCTAGAAAAAGGGGCCCATGACCATAGTAATTTTGCAATCAAATGACTTATTTTTTCTATCCCCATAGCCACTTTATAACTTGGAGTTAGAATTTCTATGGACCTATTAATTAAAATATACATTTTTCATAGAATGACTTATGTTGATAAGGTGCATATTCTCTTATTCAACCTTATTCTCACCTCCAAAAGGACAATTTCCATAGGGGAAATCATCAGTTCCAACATCATCAGCACAATAACCAATCTAAATAACTCCTCAAATCACAAATTCTATATGATGTCTTACATGGTGGATGATATATTCAAAACCATTCATGCATATTTTGATGACCCTTTGGAGCCTTTTGAATAGTACCCTAAGAGTAAGATATGTGAAAGGTTAAAAATCTTCCACATTCATAGGTCTAAGAGGAACATGACCAAGATTATTGAGACCTTCTAAAAAATGGTATACCAAGTTATCTATGGTAAAGATATGCCCATGATATTTGATCAAATTAGGAAGACCATAGGTAAGATAGGGGGTTATTGGTTCTATGTAGACTGCACCATGATCAGGGTAGAGGTCACTAGAGCCTACCCTATATATCTACCTAGGTTGGTCCCAAATAAAGTTGTAGAATAAGAAATTGTTGCCTAATCGCTTGAATTTGTGGCTATTCAAATAATAAATAAGAGGTAAGGAGTGATGCACCTGACTCCCATTAGTATTGGTAGAATTCAATATACCAAATGGGAACACTTTTAGCTAGTGGGAAAAACCCAAACCCATAATGATTTCAAGTGGGGACCCTATAGAGAATGGGACCCCAGGGAGAACATGATGAAATACCTAAAGAGACGTAGAGGAAGGGTAAATATCAACTACATGCACATCCACACTTGGCATGATGAGGTGTTTATGAACACCCTAAATGATATAGAGGTTAACAATAGGATGAAGAATGTCACCATGTCAATGGTGGTGGTTAGGCACATATAGTGAAATCACCAAAAAATAGTAAAAGAATATTAAAAAGGAGCACCAAATTTTGGATCCTCCCAAAGGGATCCTTTCACAAATGGGAACATAAGATCAAGAACCCTCTTAGGCATATCATTAGGCCTTTCTACCCTCTATTACCATCATAATAACTTTTACAATGGAAATGATCCTTTCTCTACCCTCTACAACATAAAGCACCACAAATGTCATGAGTAGTGGTGGATTTTTCCCTATGTTATTTTTTCCTCCACTCATCATAGTTTAAAAATTTCATCTTCCTTCCTTCCCCTCCTCATTCAATTCTCCTCTGCCACCTTCACCTCCAATTCATGCATCAACCACCATTATGGGGATCGATGGAGCCTTCTGTATATTTTCCTTTCATCCACTCACCATAGCATAAGAAGTTCATCTTCCTTCCTCACCTCATCTACTGGTTAATGTCCATCCATTCTCCCCTCATCTCCACCCATTATCACACTAGTTTCATTTGTTGTTGTTCCACTTCTGTCCACACAAACTTCCACCCCTACCATGGAGCCTATTTTATACAAAAGAAAACCCAAGAGTCCTTTAAACTCACCACAATATGTACCTATCCAAGAGTAAAGTAATGAGGGATAAATGGGATGCTTGAAGGGAATGAAGGGTTATAGAATAATAGAACCCCTAGAGGTATTAGATAGTGATGAGGAACTAAAGAAATTTCCCTTAAATGAATAAGAATGGGAAGGTGAATTTGAGACATCACTCTCAGTATCTATTAGTGAGACTATTATGAGACTACTAAGAGTGATCCTAATGATTAATGGATTAAATAAAAAGAGTCCCAATCAATGGGTACAAATATTTTTTGAAATAGTTTAGTTTACATTGAGATACTTTCAAAAGAGGGAGACACCAAGGATGAAGCAAATTTAATACCCCTAAATTTCACAAGTGGCTACTTAGTAAGAGTATCTCTGGGTCCTTCATCCCCAAAGATAGTAATGATAACTACTACAACATCTCCCCTAGTTAATTATGTGCAACATGTAAGTAACTCATCCCACTATTTTTTGTCTTCAACTTCTATAATTTCTACTGTAGTGGCATCTAGTATTGTATCTCCCTCTCATTATTTAAATTATTTGAATGAGATTTAGATTAGTCCACTACCTAATCACCTAATGACACTACCATTGGGCTCACATTTTCATTATCCACTGAGTAATTATAAAATTTCCTTAGTATTCCCTCCACATACTTCTATATTAACACAACTAACCCTCCCCAACTATAGAAATGAGTCCCATTTGAAAGCCTATTCTCTACCTCCATTTTTTCTCCACATATCAACCATACACCCAAATGGTGATGCCAATAACCTAGCATACTTAGACCTATAATGTTATGGTGACCACCCAAAAAGAGTTAAAAAAGGACAAGTTGGTTTTGGATATAATGCCCCCTAAAAATGTTAGTAGTTGGAGGTGGGTAATCCCACCTTTCCCATAAACAGGACCCACTTCCAATAAAACACATGATCCCTCTAGGAAAGCCTCAATCTTCCACTCTAGTAGAGCCTACAAATACCATTGAGCAATCAATAACCTTAAACATACCAAAATGGCTAGAAAATTTACAATGGGCAAAAGAGGGTAGGGCAACCCTGGTAGTCATTGAGCAATCGATGGTCAAGTTCCATTTTGATAATGAGATGAAGACCATGAGGAGGGTAAAAAGGAAGACCCTCATGGTAGAATGGTAGGAGGTGGAATTTGAATAAATGGAATATATATTATCTCTATCTTAAAGGAGAAAAGTATATCCCTCTGATGTGAGCTCTCTACCCTAGGAGGACCCATATAACTTTATGGATTTTATAGGGGATGATAAAAGAAATGTTCAAAGGATATGATCGAGCCATAGAATAATTAAAAGGAAGAACCACCATACAACCCCCAGTGGACATCATTGACAACATATATGGGGTAGCCAAAAACTATATAGTATCATCTAATTAATCAGATCTACAAAAGGGGAGTCATAGTCCCAATGGGGACATGTATATCCAGAGATAGAGAAGATGAAGAAAATAGAGGCTAAACTTCATTTTTTGAGTGAATCAGCTAGGAAAAAATATTATGCCCATTTGAACCTGATATCAGCCCTTGATATTCTTTAGGTGTAGAACTACATAGCTATAATGAGAGACACCTTGCTTGAAAGACACCAAGCCATGAATTCTTTAGTCCTACAGTTGATCAGTCAAGAAAGGAAAGCTATGGATATTTTGGGAAAATAGGTATCAATAATATAGTCACTCTAAAAATATATTTGGTATATGGATACATTTTTTAATACCTTATCCACAAATCTACCAATAGTTTTAGAGTAAAGGTTGAGGCACTATCTATAGAATAGTCGATGAAGTGCAATAACTAGTGAGTTTTGCTAGAAGCAAGGTTTGTAGTGTAGAAACCCATTACGTAGAGTTTGAGGCATCACTAAAGATACATATAAATTTGATGGATAATATTTATTAACTTTTCAAATGACCCCTCTTGGACTTTGATGTAGTTTAAATTGACTTCCAAGCTAGCCATACACTCTACCTCCAAATTCAAGGGAGCAAGTAGGTCATGATATCTATGATCGCCACATCGGTAATTGTATTTGAAACTATCTCTCCAACTATGGCTCATATTCTAGTTATAATGGTCCCCTTAATGATAGTCCACACTATGATAATAAATTCAGTAATAGTGGTAATGATTTCATTTTCATTTATAGTAGTTGCCACTGCACAAGTGCCACCATTTATAGCTTCCACCTCATACGTAGCCCCTTTGATAACTACAATCCTTATTTGGGAATATTTCTTGTTGTAAATTTTTTTTTCTCTAAAAATATGTTGAGTGTTACTTCAACTTTGCTTGAGAGATGAGTATGGCCCCATCCCAAGCCTATTAAAAGTGTATTACCCTATTTGATCAAAGAGGAAAAAATTTGAAATTTAATATAGATAAAAAATCCTTTAGGTTGTTCTACAATTTTATGTTGTATGGTGGTCTCTTCCATTTCTTATCATTGATATGGTATCTTAGCTATTTGATAAATGTAATAGTAGTTTTAAACATTCTATTATGAGTTATTAAGCTCTATTAATGAAAAATGTGTCATAAAAATTCTAGTTAATAGATCTCAGTGACTATTTATGGACTAAGATCTTATTAAGATAATTTAGAATTTGGGAGATACCTTGAAGCACATTATAATACCTTCAATGGTATCATTATGCATGTTTAAAAGGTATCACCTAAGAGATACCTTCAAGGTACCCTTGAAGTTACTACAATGCACTTTAAGGTATCTCTTAGTAGATACATTGAACATGCATATGATTGAAATTTTATTTCAATTTATCTCCTAAGAGATACCTTGAAGGGCCTTGTAGTACCTTTAATGGGTCTCCTAGTAGATACCTTAAACATGTACACAATTGGAATTTTCTTTCAAGGTATCTCCTAGGAGATAATTTGAATGGCCTTGTAATACCTTCAAGGGTAATCTCATGCATGTTTGAAATGTATCTCTTAAGAGACACTTCAAGGTACCCTTGAAGGTAATGCAATGCCCTTCAAGGTGTCTTCTAGGAGATACCTTGAAGGGTCTTGTAGTACCTACAAGGGTTCTCCTAGTACATACCTTGAATATGCACATGATTAGAATTTTATTTTGAGGTATCTCTTAGGGGATACCTTGAAGGGCCTTGTAATACCCTCAATGTTAATTTCAAAGTTTATTGTAATGGATTAGATATAACTATGGCATATGGGGGATAGTCAAGTTATGGATATATGAGTGAATATGCAGAGATATTCGAAAATAATAAATAAAACATCTTCAGTGGAAATGTAATTTATATTCATTAATGGTGAATTGATTATTTGAAGACTTGTTCAAACACTAATTCTCTTTTATATTTAGGGTTTGATCTCATCTCTATAGACCAATTTCACACACTAAGTCTCTACATATCATGAATACATAATTTAGTGACATTTATCACATAAACATTTCATTGGGTCCCAAATTCTATGTGTACTAGATCATGGTTTTTGTGACATTTAAATGCCTATCAAATTTTATCCCTTTTATAAAGAAAACACATAGAACACCACCATTTATCCCCTTGGTACACTATGACTTAGAGTTAACCAATCCTATAATCTTGTGGGCATACAAGAAACACTTTAAGAGGGCTACAAGATTCACTCCATTTCAACTGGTATATGGTCTTGAGGTAGTTATACCTATGAAATATATTATACCAATTTTTTTCATTGCAATGGTTATGTGACTTGATGACCATGAGTCAATTAAATAAAGACTGCTAGATTTAACTAAGATGGAAGAGAATCGATAAAGGGCTCAGTGGATATGGTAGATTAACAAGCTAATTCAAAAGGTATGGCATGATCACAACTTATGATCTAAATATTTTAATCTATAATAGGTAGTGTTATTATATGATAGCATGTTCAAAGCATTTCTAGGAAAGATGCACACTAGATGGAAAGGACCCTACATTATTTAATAAGTCTCATAATAGGGTATCATTATGCTAAAATATTTGTAAGGAACCATATTGCCAAGACATATAAATGGCTATAGGCTTAAGCCTTACCACCTTTGTGCTCTATCAATCTACCAAAATTATGAGTGGGTGTTGAGTGGCACAAGGTAGTTAAAGTTGTGTGTTTTTTTTGTTAGGTTAAAATGTTTATATAGTGTCTTTATAGTCTCACATCACAACATTTGAGAAAAGGTTGTGATCATAGGGTACGATCACATTCTAATGATAGATCATCAAGGATAGATGGTTGTAACTACATCAAGCTCAATTAAGTTTAAAAAAGTAGTGGGGATAAGATATGTATGGCATAAGGATTGCTAACAGTCATGTAATACCATTATTGATGTGGCATTTCAAAAGATTACATATTATTTGAGGTAGATCAAGTTGGGATGTGACAAGTGGATTCATTAAATAGAGTGGCTAGATGAAGTGATATAAGGTCACATCAAATACACACTATGGGGTAAATTAAAGATTTGGGAGACAAAAAGGTCTTTATCAAATCTGAAATATTAAAGATGAGGAAGAGCACATGTGCACAGGTAGTCAGTGAATTTAAAGAGGTTAGAAAGAATAAATTGGGTGCCAAAAGCTATAAAATGAAGGGAATGAACAATGAAAAAACATTAAAGACTTTAGATAACAAGAGTATTCTACTATCTGCTTTTGATATACTCTCATGCACAAAAATTGAGACCTAGATTTTAGTAAAATAAAGTAATCAAACATCAAAAATTATAGGTATAATCATGTATAAGAGATAATTATTGATCTTACTCACAAATGCATAAAAAGAAGAAATTGGGATTAGGATAGGTATTCAACAAACCAAATATAAATACTTGGATCCCTTTGACTTTATGGAAATGGCCAAAGTTACTCTCTTTTCCATAACAACATAATTAGGTACATAAGTAGGAGCTCTTGCACTTCAACATCTACTTTGGGGTTCTATTGTAGAGAGTTTAATCAAGTTACCTACCTTTGGGAAATTGGATGAGATCATGCATAATTTGTTAAGTAGCTATAACTAAGGTCCTATTCATTTGTCCCAAGATATCATCATCTGGATCAATTCACATACCATGGAAAGATCCGTAGGCCTCCTGAATCATGGAATATCCTTATTACCATACAAGTTATTTCAAATAAATTTCACTTATATTCTTTGGAAGAAAGGAGAAAAGAATCTTGAGAAGGGTATGGTAGAAGAAATTGATATGTTATGCATGTGTTGATCTAGATAGTTGTAGATACTCCTCTTTGGCTTGGGAGGAATGACCTATAGATAATAAAGCTTTAAATAAATCATTTGATTAGTTAGATAGTAAGGTGGATTGCCTAGCCAACTAGATCCAAAAAATAGGAGCTTCCTTAGAGGTCATCAATGCATGATTTTAGACAATCAAGTTTTAAAAGTGAAAGATGAAGTACTTTCATAAATAACAAAAGATACTAAAATGAAATATAAGAAGTGATTGATAAATGAATAGGTGAATTTGACTAATTATATCAATACATAGATTTATATTAATGCTAAATAGATCAAGTATAGTTTAGAAAATAGGGGAGGGTTTTATGATTAGGGAGGGGATCTAAAATTTGGATTTGGTTGAGGTCTGGTAGATGAAAATAACTTGTTTATTTTTCACACAATGATTGTCAACAGTTAGGGAGACCATAGATGGTTAGGGTAATCATTGATATTTAGGGTGACATACAATAGTTAGGATAGATCGTCAATAATTGAGGTGACTATCACTGGTTACTATGGTTTTGATTTGGTTTAATAAAATTGATTGGGAAGGTTATAGAATGATATTCTAAAAGGTTAGTTTGGGTTGGTTTAGTTGCAAAATAGAAAAAAAGTAACTTATTATTGAAAATAGATAATTAGCTTTCCTAGTTGTTGATCTGAAGAATGGTTGAGGGATCTATTGGTGAAGCCTAGTGTAATTTTGGTAGAGTAACAATGCTTGACTATTGGTTGATGGATGATACTGCTTCATATCTCTATCATACTTATTAGTTCACTCTAATTCTGGATGCAGATGATAGATTGATTGATTTATTGATTATGTATCCCTTTCACCTCCTCCTCCTCTCTTTTTATAGGAAGGAAAGAGGTGAAATAATAAGCTATCAAGAGGTTAAACAAGTAGTTTATATTTATATTTTTGATGCATTATTTCACATGAATTATATGAGATAAATATAAAAAATCAAGCTGAAGTTGATTAAAGATGATTGTTTAGGTGGTAGGAACTTGATTGTCAATGGTCAAGGCTAACTAGCAGTAGTTAGGGTGACCATCGACAGTTGAGGGTCAAAAGTTAAGTTTGGTGAAGGGTTAGCTAGGGCAAGTTAGTTAACTTAACCCAGGGTTTATAGTTGAAAGGTTGTAGAAGAGTCTGTAGGGGGTCTCGATGTGGTTTAGGGGTGTTTTGACATCTAGAACAATTGTGTGTAATTTTATAGTGTCTATATTTTGCCCCTTTTTGTTATGTATTTTGTATCAACAAGCTACAAAACAAAAACATATTTCAGGTTGAAGGTTTGGTTGCCTCAATCATGGGAGGAGGTGTTGCCCCTTAAACCAAGAATTAATGAGGTGAAATAAAACTGGGTGTGGGTTTGAAAAGTGTGTAAGTTGGTAATGAAGTGGGTGGAAAGTTGGGCACTGGAGAATGAATGCACACACAAAGTGTGACTAATTATGATAGCCAAGATCACACAATGACTAGGTTACCATGTTTAGAAAAATTTAGGTTAGTACTAGAAGGATAAGTGACAATTGGAACATGTGATCATATGTGATGGTTAGGATACACTCATAAATATGAGCCTCCTAGATAAGGTCAATTTTTTTTTGGGTATCCTAGGTAACAAGTGCTCTCATGAAAACATAAATTGGTCAAGTGTGTGTAAGCTAGTGTAGTTTCAAAATGTTCAACTTGGGAATTTATTTGGTGCAATAAAAAAGGACCAAAGTAAGATCATCATAAAATAAGAAAAAATTGGGCCAAAATGGCTAATGGCAAGGTTAACATTATGTAGGTATGCTAGTTGGAGAAGGTAATCTCCATTGTTTGGTATTATATTAGGTGTTATGTGTAAAAAGTGGTGGGTAAAGGAAAATACCCAAAAATGTTGACCGTCAATGATCATGGGTGACCCTTAGGGTTGACCATTAGTGGTTACCCAAACCATTAGCAGTCAATATGTCAACCCTAAAAGGGTGAAGACAAAATACTATTAGGGTTTTTTATTTGCTAATTTGAGAAACTTGACCTTAGATAACTAACTTGTGGTATTAAGTGAGAAAAAACATTGATGGCTTTGTTGAGTGTGATTGGTTGAGTGAGGTGGATAGATGATCTTAATTGAGTGACTAAAGGTTTGACCTGATGAGGATACAACATGGATGTAAGAGAGCATGAGGCTAGGTGGTGGTTTCTAAGGTTCTTCCTCAATGATAGTCAAGGAATGAGGTAGGTAGTGTTATTGAATTGATAGCTTAGGTTTTAATTTGTGCATTTTGAATGTTTTGTTATCGACTAGGTTATTTGTTTACTATTGGTGTGGGTGGGTTTGACCTAGGGATAGGTTTTGGGTAGTTGTGTTTATTTTTGGAGTCAAAATGATAGGTTAGATGCAAATTTTCAATGGTAGGGTAGATAAGGGAGGGTAGGGGTAGGTTTAGATATGTTTGTGTGAACTATTGTGAGGGTAGGTAAGTTTTTTTGAGGGGTAAGGCATATTTTGATCATCAATGGTAACTTGACAATAACCATCAATGGTCATTTTTGGATGTCATCAATGAGGATCGACCATCTGTAGTTGATATGCAACCATCAATAGGCCATATTGTGATGACAGTTAGTGGTCGATCACCTAACCATCAATGGTTAACTATAGGAATAGTCAACTATTGATGGTTGATAGTTGGAAGGTGAAGTTTGAAATTCTTGGTAAAGTGTTAATAGTTAAGGTCATGGGTTAATTTTTGGTAAATGGTTAATAGGTGGAAGGTTAAAAAGGGAGGGTTATGGTTGTAGTTTTAAGTCAGGGAGTTAGGTTAAGGTAATGTGTATAGGTCAAGAAGGCTAAATGATGGGGTAAAGTAATAAGAGGTAGGTGTGATATATAGAGTTCATAGGTAAAATATGTTAGTGATTTTAGGTTTTTGCTATCAAACCTTGGAGGTACAAGAGTATATACAAATGCAGGATAGATTTATTTGGATTCTAGATGAAATCTACCATGAGATGACTGATAGAGACTCTGAGCATATAGAGGATGTGGACCTTGGAGGCATGAAGTACTACTAGCATGTACGTTAAGACATTGTGATGTTAGTGGCACTCATCGAGAGATGGGATCTTACTACTAATTCCCTCTTACTTTCCATAGGTAAGCTGATGATCTTGCCTGAGGACATCCACAAGATAGTGTGAGTACCCATTTGAGGCGAGCTAATTTACCATATTGAGAGTGATGAATAGGATAGACAGATGGAGCTCTTATATGAAGATGATGTCAATTTTACAAGGTGTTACTCAAGAGGATTCCACTAAATGCCACTATACTAGAGGGATAGGGATGTAAAGAGGTTGTTCACCATGATGATGATAGTGGTGACATGCTACAAATTTCTTGACTCTAGCAGTTGGAGGTTACTTTATTTGTTGTTGGGGGTACTGATGGAGATGTGGTTGGGTTACATAGTGTTTGCATGGGCACCTATGCTACTTGTTTGGATTTACCAAGAGTTATGGAGATTCTAAGCCCATAATAGATATGGGATTAGTGTCATTTTTTCTTTGTTGTTGGTTGTATGAGCACATTTGGGTGTTGAGGCCTATGGGGCTATCATTGGAGGGATTTGAATATATGGATTATATGTTAGATATATGAGGTAGAGAGGTGACTATGCCCTTTCAAGACCAGGAGGAGGATCACACAATATAGATTGGTATAGGGGTTGATTTGATGCCTTGGTCATTAGAGATGTGATATAGAGACCTTATGTAAGGTTTCTAGGTTGGGCATATTACAGGAGGCATACGCTATCTCTACAAAGATATAGATGGATATATGGCATATGAGAGGGTGAGATGGAGTTGATACCATTTGACAGAGTATAGAGGTAGTTTAATCTCATGTAGGACATACTTGGGGTATTTTTGAGGTACAAGAGGGAGGATGCAAAGTTATCACTACTTGACCCATAGTTAGTGCAAGATTTCATTGACCATAAGGAGTTTCCTATGAAGATAGAGATAGATGATGTAGGTGTTACAGATGGATACCTTACTTGGTATTAGGCACACTATGCCATAACTAATATCTATCCTAAGGATAGGGTTTATTTTGATATGGATGTTTACATAAGAGGATATAATCAGTAGGTTTAGATGTTTGGGGTTACCCCAGATGTAGAGGAAATAACCGTAGAGAGGGACCAAGTATGAGCAGCACTAGCCATAGCTCAGGAATAATTGGTGGTGACACAAGAATCACTAGCAGTAGTGAAAAGTCAAATGGTCATTATTATAGTTGAGAGAGATTAGGTGAGGGCTCAGATAGCCTTGGTGATGGAGGATAGAGACTCTCTCTAGCAGGTAAGAGGTGGAGTACTAATAGCTATAGGACCAATAAGTACTATCTTGATGTAGAGATATTTAGCAACTATGGAGGAGTTGTGATACTATGAGGCCTTGGTATTTAGGCATTATATAGATGAGCCTTGATGGGGTGAGTATAGATTTGGGATGGGGAAAGGTGTAGGTATAATGACACCAAGTTATTGGGCCGCATCTACATGTATCAAAGTACGTATAGGAGGATAGGCTCTAGGAGGAAGTGGTACCCCAGGATCTTAGAATTGTTTAGGAGACATTATGTATATTTTTGTGATATGTCATATGATTTTTATACCAGCCTGTGAGCCAATACAAAAGGATGTATATTTATTTTGAGAGACATATATTTTGTATACACTTATGATCCTTTGTTCATGCTTTGTGGTTTATGGTTGTGATGTTCATGTTGATTATTGATATGTCATATTTGATATGATTATGCTTATGAGATGTTGATGTGGACTCACCTAGCTAGGTATTTGATGATAAATCTCTTTAATCTGTCCATGATGATGTTTGATATGGATTGATGTTATGTATGTGATTATGATGTGATGGTTATGGATGACTATGATGATCTTGATATGATTATGTGGTGCAAATGTAATGTTGTTTGATGATTAGGATGATGGTTATGACATTATGATTATGGTATTTTGTTTTATTTATGTGATTATTTAATTTCATGGTTTGAGATGATTATGATTATGATATTGATATGATCACGGTTATGGCCATGGTTATGCTTAGGTGGACAAAGTTATGATGTGATTATTGTTATGATTTGTGAATGACTAGGATGATAGTGATGATTATGTTCATGCTCAATTTTAATGATTATATGCTTCCTCATTTATATTTAGAAATGTGATAGATATGGTATATGTGAGTATGACTTTGTGATGGTGATAGTTGATCTATTTATAGAGGTAGTTATTATTCTAATGATGTCTATTTTTTTATGATGTGATGATGATATCATGTGATGTGATTATGATTATAGTCATATTTTTGGATTAGGGTGAAGTACACAAGGTAAGTTAAATAACAAAACTAGATGTGAGGAAGAGAAGACAAACCAGACATAAACATTTATGTGAATATATCAACCAGTATGAGAGAATAAGAAAAAGACATGATGCTTCTTATTTGGCTAGGACCAAAAATAGACCAAATTTGGATTATTTTAAGGAACATAATCCATTAGAATGATTCACATTAGCATGTCTTAGTTAGTTAATAATGTGTCTTGATCAAATAATGTCAAGTAAGCTCAAAATCCCTCGCTTATAGTGTATAAAGGGGAGGTGGATGAAGGTGGAACCTTCTTGCTAGAGTAGCTTACTTTTTCTGTAGGTCACTAAAGAGCTAGTATAAACAAGTCCATATGATGTGTAGACTGATGGATGTGGAAAGTCTACTTATAAGACTTGATTGTGGCCTTTAAAATTACTTTTCTACTTCATATGTTTGATAATGGGTATTTTACTATTTTTTTATTTCTTGAAAGGTTTAGGGAAGCTGATCGATGTGAGAAGCTTCCAAGAAATTGCTATGCTTTTACAAATTCTTTACTTAGCCATCCTTCAAGGGAGTGGTCTAAGTTTTGTGTGCTTCATTTAAGGCTTTTGATAGCTATCCTTTAAGGGAGAAGTCTACCTTATATTGAGCAATTTTGATATGTTTGCATAGCTATCCTTTAAGGAAGTAGTCTGTGAATGCTAGAGAGTCGCCCATATGGGTTCTTTTGATTTTGATTTTTATGTTTGATTTTATGTCATGGACTTACTTATATAGGTTTAGAGGGTCACCTTTTAGAAAGACAACTAAAATAGCAAGAAGGTTAATTAGGTGTAAAAAATTTTTAGATAACAATGATCATGGGAATCCATCCTAGAAAAGGGATGAAACATACCATGAGAATTAGGCTATGGGTAGAGCCATGGTACCCATTATTCAAGGTTAGGCTATGATTGTGATGGATAATCACATGATTCAATTTTAATCAATTATTCTTAAACTAGGGAGATGAATGTGGATTAAACAATAAGGGATGACCATAAGTTAGACACAAGGTGAGTTTGATCCCATTTTAATAAAATAAAGGATGTAGATGTGAAGCATTGAGGGGATTAGGTTCTAGGTTCCCTTCAAGAGACGATAATTGGTAAGTGCCTGATCCATAATTAAGAATTATGACATAAGGTCCAAGCCAATTGAAAATAATTTTTCCTCACTTTTTTTCTCCATATTGGTGACATGTTGATTTTATTTGAGGATGAGGTCTCTGATATTGAATTAGCGCACTTTAAGGTGTTTGTTATAAGTACATTTTATGCATTCTTGATAGACACAAAGATGAGTGAGTGCTACTAAATGACATTCATCAAGTAGCTCAAGTTGGGCTAAATGTTTATGATGATAATCTCTCTCCGAGATGAGATCTCATAAAGATATGCAAAGAGAGGTAATTTGCACTTCAAGAGGCAAAATATATTTAGTACCAAAACTAGAGGGAAAGGAGTAGCACCCGTAGGGGTTTGAATGATAGTATGATAGGCCCATAAGGCAAAAGGGATGTGTAAATTCTATCCCAACTAGATACATTAACCATTTTAGTTATCATGTTATTGAGAGTTTTGTTATAGGCTTTCACCTATCCATTCTCTTATGGATGATAGTGCAATGATAAACTTAACTTGATATCAAATGTATCACACAGACCTTGGACTTGTTTATTTTTGAAGGATTTGCCATTATCGATGATGATTTTGTGAGGAACACCAAAATGATAGATAATATGATGGTTGATAAAGTTGATAATATTTTCAACTTTAGTTGAGATAATAGGAATAGCCTCTACCCATTTGGTAAAATATTTGGTTACAGTGATGATAGAATGATGTCATTATGAATAATGGGGGTTAATTTCACTAATAAGGTCTAGAACCCATTATGAGAAGGGACAAAAATATGGTTTGGATATAGCTACATGCGTGATGTAAATTAACATGTTGTTGATAATTAACACACTTTTTCACATAATCATAGCAAACTTGGTTAAGTGTGGACCAATAATAGCCAAGGCAAAGGATTCATTTAGCAACATCTAGGACACTAAAGTGTCCCCCATAGATCTCATCATGTGTTTCCTTGATAGAATGAGAATCTTCATGATTATGTAGGCAATGAAAGAGGATAAAATCAAATCCACATTTATAAATAATTCCCCCCAATATGGTATAATATGAGGTACTCTAGATAAACACACATTGATCATTTATAGAAAGATCAGAAGGAATGGTGGCAAGGTTGAGATAGTTGAAGGTCTATTGATACCAAAGATTGAGTTGGGTCTCCTTCACATTAAAGATGGTGGAAGAGTCTGATTTGACCTAAGAGGGCTAAGTAAGTCTATGGATAATGATAGATAGCTTAGATTCAGAGGGTGCAAATGGGATCTAAGAAATGAGGGAAGTCATCATATTGGCAAACTTATTCACAAATAATAGAGTGGTTTGGATATGTTAGTGTTTAAATGATGCTAAGAGAATGTTAGCTAATTATTTGCACTATTGTAAAACATCATTCTTGCATTGATAATAGCCATTGATTTGATTGACCATGATTTGAGAATCACCAAAGATGTTGATCATTTTGACCCCCAAGGCTAAAGCATTTTGAAGGCTTATTACTAGGGCTTCATACTCAGCCATATTATTGGTACATTCAAAATCTAGCTTGAAGGATAAAGGAAGAGGTTCAACATGAAGGTAAATAAGGATGATCCCAGCTCCCCCACCATAGTGACACTTTAATCGATTAAAGAACATGGTCACTTGATAGGTGAAGTCTATCTAAGAAGGGGTTGCAATAGACTCATCAAGAAACTCAAAAGGAGGAGGTTGATTATCTATTAAGGTCACATCAAAAAATTGGTCAATAATGACTTTCCTTTTAATTGACTTCTGATGAAGGAACTCAAGGTAAAAATCAGCCAAAAGTAATAACTGCTTGGTTATACATTGGTTTTGGTATGGCTTGGAGTGTAATACTTTAGTGGGTCAGTATTGATTATGACATAGGTCTTATGGTTGAGAAGGTAGTGGAAAATTTTGGTGGCCATGAAGACCAAAGCTAGGAAAAGTTCCTCAATATGGGTATATTGAGTCTCCTACTCTACAAGCATGTAACTAATGTATTAGATATCTTTCTCTTTATGCTTTTCATCTTGATGAACAAACATTGGCCCTAAGGAGTGGTTAGTGGCAGATATATAAAGGTAAAAATGTTGATCTTCCTTGGGAGGAATGAGGATAGGTGGATAAAAAAGGTACTCTTTAAGTCAATCAAAGGCCTTTTGATAGTCTTTATTCCACTTAAAAGATACATCTTTCTTTAAAAGGTAATGGAAGGGTTGGTATCGATCTAAGAGCTTGGAGATAAAGCAATGAATGAATTAGAACTTCCCCTAAAAGTTGAGGATTTGATTAAAATGGGTAGGAGGTGGCATGTTGAGTATTACTTTGATTTTGGTAGGATAAACTTCTATTCCCCAAAGGGAGATGATAAAGCCAAGGAGCTTTCCTGACAAGACCCCAAAAATACACTTCTTAGTGTTAAGGTAGACATGGTAATGGATGATTTGCTTAAAGATAATCTTAAGAATGGAAAAATGGTTTTTATGATATTTAGATTTTCTAAGAAGGTCATCAACATAGTCTTCAATTATTTTATGGATAAGGTCATAGAAGATGTAGGTCATAGTGTGTTCGTAGGTTACACCAACATTATTCAGTCCAACAGGCATGACCCTGTAGTAGAAATTTCCCCATAGGGTGGTGAAGGTAGTTTTGTGTTGATCTTCAGGGGCAATTAGGATCTAATTATAACCCAAGAATCTAACCATAAGAGATAACATCTCATGGTTGGTTGTAAGATCAACTAGTTGATCAATGCTTGGTAGAGGAAAGTCATCTTTTGGGTAAACAAAGTTAAGGTCATGAAATTCCACATAAATCTAAAGTCTACCTATGTCTTTGGTGATAGGTATGATGTTCAAGACCCATTGGGGATAGTCAATAGGTTGAATGAAATTTATGGATAGGAGATGTTGAAGTTCTTCTTTGACAAGAAGGACTATGCGAGAGTGCATTTGCCAACATTTTTGCCTAGCAGGTTTGGCATCACAGTTGGTGACTATGTTGTGGGTAACAATGGAGGGATAAATTCTTGGCATGTCATTATAAGACCAAATAAATGTTATGCTAAGATCATGTAGGAAGGATAGGAAGTCTTGAAGCTCCTTAGAATTTAGTGATTAGCCAATTTTGATAATATACAGGTTATCCAGATTGCCCAAGTCAATATCCATGGTAAATTCATTCAACATGGTTGAAGTCTTAGGAGGAAGATATATATATATATATACATAGATAAATCTTTTTCACCAAGATAGGTGAGAATAGAGTCATCATCCTAACACTAAATGGTATTAATGGTAGGATAGTCATCTCCTATCATCTCAGGATGTGTTAGAGGAATGGTTATAATCAACCCATACTTTTGATAAGGCAGGGGTCCAAGGTTGATCATGTTGATGAAAAAAATTATGGGTGATGATGCCAAAATCTTCAATTGTCTATGGTGGAGTGGGTAGTGAGGATGGGATTTCCTCATTAATGATGATAATGGGAGGAAGGTTATTTTGTTATCTGGGTGGTGTCAAACCAAGGCCATGATTTTAATGAGGTTTTTAGGTTTTGATTGGAATTAACTCATGTGGTTTGTGTTTCTACTAACCTAGACCAAATCATTTCTAAGCACACCTATAAAGATATGTCTAGACAAAGTATGGGTTGTCTAGATAGGAGAAGTTGGAGGTGAATGGTCAAGGTTAAGAAGAGGTGGTAGAAGTGTCAAGGGGTTTATCAAGTCTCCCATAGATGAAATTAGTTTGACAAGTTGAGGATCTAAAAGGAATAATGGTATTGACAATGGGGTCATAATTGGGTTGGTGGTCAAGTTTCCCATACTGTTGTGGATTAGGGAAAGTGTCAAGGGTTAGAAGGTGATACTCCCCCAATGAAATATGATAGAAGGTTGATTCCAAAGGGTCCATTAAAGGGAATTGGGTTGAAGGAATAGATGAACTAGTGGAGGCTTTGATGGTAGAGGAAGATGGGGTTTTATCTTTTAATAATGAAGGCTTGTTAGATAGAGTAAGGAGAACATTGTTGTGTTGGTACGTTATGTTGCATGATGTGAAATTACTCAAGTCATCTTGTATGGTAATAACTTAACCTTCATGATCAAATTTGATGCATCGATGTAGGGTGGATAGCACACAAACCATGGATTGAATCCAATGGCATCCAAACAAAAAATTATACTAAAAATCTCCTTCCACTACATATAAGAGCTCAAGAATCGTTTGGGGTCCTAGGTGAATATGAAGGAAAATAGTTCCTAAAGTCATGGATATGGTATCATTAAATTATCTTAGCACTGTTGAGGTTTTTGACATAATTTTCTTAGGTAATTTGAGTTGGTTATATGCATGGGAGGAGATAATGTTGATATTATGTCCCCCATCAATTATAATCCATTTGATATGGGTTTGGTTGATGTACATGATAAAAAAAAGGGAGGATATGGTTAATCTAGATGAATGAAAGGTATTTTTGAATCATTGATGATAACAAGGTTGGAAAGTTGAAGAGCACTAACAAAGGCTGTTAGAGGTTACATGTTTTCTGGTTTGACCTCTATGGATTGTAGAGCCTCTATCATCACTTGAAAATAATGGGGTGAGGTATTTATTAGTTCATATAAACTCATCTTCACCAGTGTTTGGTGAAGCTATTTCAGAACTACTCATTCAATTGATTTAGATAGATTGGATTGAGAGGGTCCCAATATGGATACTTATGGTTTGGGTGAAGGTAAAGGTGTTTGGTGTTAGTTAGGTGGTTGGGTGGTGGAAGAGGGATATGTCCATGGAATGGACACCTTTATCTTTCCCTTATCCTTTGGTTGAGCCTATAATCATGTGACCACATGCATGGTATGGATTGGGGGATGAGTCAGGCTAGATGATTACTTTGGTTCATCTTCACTCTAAGGTGAGGGTGGAGGAGTAGGTAAGTGTTGATTGAGGGCTATTGGTTCTTAGATCAATTTTGGGATCATAAGAGGATCATCTAATTATAATTCATCCTCATGATATTGTTGGTGTGCTATTACTTAGAGAGATTTACAATTCTCTATGTCATGCCCAGGTGTCTTATGTTATGAACATACTAATTTGTCATTGTACCAAGATAGTTTAGGACTATGTGGGTCAAATGGATTGATTGGTGACAAGGTTAAGAAATATGCTTATAATAGCCTCTACATGATGGTTGAGTAAGATTCAAGAAAAAGTGGTAAAGGCATAAAGGTATTCGGTTTGGTATCTAAGTTAGGAAAGTTTTTAAAAGTAGGCTTAGCGATAGAGGTTGTGGATAAGTGAGAATTCTTGGTAGATGGTTTTGGTTTTGGTAGAGAGGTTGTAAGTTTGGGGTTAAAAGGTTTTAAGGTATATTTTTGAGAGGTGAGTGTTTTGTTTATAGATGATTGGAAGGTGGGAGGCTTGGTTATGGGTGATTCAATAAAAATAGGTGTGGATAGAAGTAGGCATGATGGAAAATCCAAAAGTGGTGGATGGGTTTTGATTAGGAGGGTTGGTTTCCCAATTAAGGTAGAGGGATGAGGTCCCAAAATAGAGGTTAAAGTGGAGAGGGGAGGTAGAGTTTTGGTTTGGGGGATCTTTGGTGGTTTTACCTTCTTTGTTGGCTTAGTTTGGGTTTTTTTTGGTATGGTTAGTAGAGTTAAGTCCAATTTCAATGAAGGGTGAATAAGGTTCTAAGTAGGGGGTATGCAAAGCTTTTTTGTAGGCTTGGTTAGAGTGGTAAAAGTTAATTTGGTTATCTTAGGTGTAGTTGGTTCAGATAGTTTACGTATGGTTCAATTGGTAGAGGTTTTCATTGGCTTGGTTATGGTAAAAGTGGGTTTGGTAGTGGGAATGAAAGGTTGGGATGATATTGGTATGGTTGGGGGTTCTTTCCTAGCTTGGTAAGGAAGCCCAAGATGGTGCTAAAATGTGGCATGATCTGCATCAGGTTGGGATAAGTAGGCAAAGTTTTAAACCAATATAGAGAAAGGCATATATATGGGTTTGATGCCTTCTATACTAAGCTCAAATTTCAAACATATGGGTGGAGAGAGAGAAGTTGTTACCTCATCCCCTTTCTCAATCAAAGGATCTAAGGTTTGGGAAGGTGAATCTCCTATGGTAGAGGTAGGTGGAGTGATCCCTTCCTTAAGAATGATTTCCAAAGGAAGAGTGGACTATTATATGATGGAGGATAAGGAGATGGTGGTAATGGTTTCCTCTTTTTGTATGTCTTCTAAAGGAGGGATCGGTAGCTCAACTGTCTCAATAGGTGGAGAAGATGTAGAGGTTATTTCTTGAGTTTCATCTTCCAAAGAAATGGAGGGTGAATCCACTCCCTCAATAAGTGGAGGGATAGGAAAGGTGGTTTCATCAATGGTTTCCTTAATAATGAGTTGACAAAGGACTGTAATGATGATATGGACTTCATGGTTGTGAGAGGATTTTGCTTGATTATTTTCATTATTAGAGGAAGGGGCATGATTAGGGAATGGCTATCTAAATATGTCAATTTATTAGTTCAGGGGTGCATTAGGGTTATCCAACATAAGTTCACCCTTGTCAATGAGAGTTTAGATAATGTTCTTGAAGGTATTACACCTACTAATGTCATGTCTAATGACTTGATGGAAGGTTCACAATTCATTCTCCTCATACCAACCAAGTATAAGACAAGATTAACCAAATTATAATGGAGGTTTGATTAAAGGGAGTTGTATGAGATTGGATTTTATAAATTTCTCCAATACTAAAGCATATTACTCTCCAAGTGGATTAAATTACTTCAGGGTGTTGTGGTTTAGGTTCCTAATGTTCTAATTAGAGGGATTAGAAGAGTTGGGTTAGTTAACAGTGAGTGGAGGACTGGTCTTAAGGACAAATACATTCATGGTTCCCTTATTTTTGGAGTTAGTATTGGTTTGATTGCCAGGTTTGGAGGAGGAAGTCTCATTTGATTTGAAGGTAAAATTCTTGTTTCTAAATTTCCACTTCCCATCATCAATGGCTCTATTCTCTAGTTTTTGTGCCATGGTAAAAAGCCTAACCAAATGTCCTAAAGCTTTGAATCTGTAAGGTAGAAGAAATGTGTTTGGAAAAAACATGGGTAAAGAGTTCAATTAGCTTAGGTTAGGGCAAAGATAAGGATAGTTGGTTTATCAGACTTCTCCTATGGGCCACAAAGTTAGCAATAGATTCATCATCAAATTACTGAATGGAGTAAAGATCAGTAATTGAGACTTTCTTAGAGATGTTTATGGAAAAGTGATCGAGGAAAATCTAAGCTAGTTGGGTAAAAGAGAAGAGGGAGTGCTTTGTAATAGAACTATACAATTCTAGTGCCAGACTTAATACAGACATGGGGAACGTATTAATAAGGAATCATAGGCAATCATATAACATGAATGCGTAAATTCTCTTAGGTGTTGTTGAGGGTCTTATTTACTTTGAAAATTTGAGAACTTCAAAAGTTCCCATTGAGGAGGATATGGTAAAATGGGTATAGATGGATAAATTGGTTCATTATAGATTTGATCATATGACAAAATATTATGAGTTCCATAAATGGATGATTCCCAAGTAGTCATTTTGTCCATTAACATTTTGACAAGGTTGGTTTGGGGTTCTTACCCCTGTAGGTGTATGGTAGGTTGTGTTGGGTTTGGATAGGTGTAACATATGTATAGTTGGTGGGGGGTTGAGAGGCTACCACATGTTGGTATGTGGATATGGGTGGTTGAGATGATGCCACATATGAATACATGTAGATAGATGGTTGGGTAGAAGGTATAGGTACATACCCTTGTGGGTTAGTGATGTAACTAAGGTTTGGTGAAATAGGCACCCATTAAGAGATTACTGTAGGTTGGGTAAGAGGTATGGTTTGGTTAGTAGATAGAGGGTAAGTGGTGACTTTGGTGTTGATGGGTGGAAGGGTGGAAGGTATTGGAACCACCAAGCTTTGGAATGGATTAGAGGTAGTTAGGTTGGAAATGGGAGGGATGGTGGTGGCACTAGAAGAGAGTAATCCTATAGTAAGGTAAGTATCGATGCCCAAAGTTTGGGTTTCTACTATACTAGGAGGGTTATTAGTAGGGGAAGAAGGTGATTAGTTGTTTCTTAGTTACGTGGTTTGGTTTTGGATGGTGGTATTAGTAGGGTTATTGGTAGAGAATGATTCTTGGGTGACTAAAGGTTGGACAAAGATGGTGTAAATATAAGTGTCACCCATGAGGTGGGATGGCATGTCATAGGGCAGGTCAATATGCATAATTGAAGCATGGGTATGGTGGGATATGGTGTTAAGGTAATGTTGGAGGGATATGGGATTATTATCTATAAAGGTGGCAAAATATTCATCACCTTAGGCAACCATTTAAGGGATTGTAGGACTCTTATAAGGATGAGTAAAACTCTCTACATCTAAGATTTAATCCATGGATGAGGGAGAAGAGGAAGATTTATGATTAGGAGGTGGATATTGGTTTGCTTGGTTTCTTAGTTGTTGCCTAGTTAAAACCATGTAGATAAGGAAAATAAGAATATACAAGCAATATCGTAACTCAAACAAAGAGAACACAATAAAAATTCAAGGAGATGAAACACACACTAAAGCACATTAAATCCAAATGTTTTTTTAGTCTCTCTTGTGGCTTATACCTTAAGTTTTGAGAATTGTGTTATTGAAGCTGACTTGTAGAGCAGGTACTAAAAAATAAGTTTATGATTGGTTTTAGGTTGTATTTAGGCTCTCAAAGGGATCTATATTGGAAATCAGTACATGGCTTGATATTGTGGGCTACCCCCTCACTTCACACACCACAATGATAAGGGTGTCAGGTGTTTAGCCAAGATATATTGATTTCCATAGATTATACTCAACCAGAGAGTTGAGTTGGTTCTCTCCTTGGTGATGAAATCCAAGTAAGATGGCTGCAAAAGGTGACGCCAGGTAATGAAATCCTAGTTGGGCCTTATGTCAATGTTTTTATGTTTGATTAAGTGTGATTGGTTTGGTCTTGTGTGTGTGATAAGAGTGAAATAATGATTGATTCGCTTGATTAATTAAGCTCTATGAGCTAAAATAAGCAAGCAAACAATGGATGTATCAATTTTAAGCCTACAATAAGATTTTGATTTTATTATATGAGTAGAAAGATAAGAAGAAGAAGAAGCACCTAAATACAACTATGAACCCAAGAAAAGACACAAGGGTCCCACCAGGTGTCCAGAATGTTTCAAAGAAATTTTTCTTATATTCTTTGGAATAAAGGAGAAAAGAAACTTGAGAAAGGTATGGTAGAAGAACCTAATATATTGTGCATGCATTGATCCAAAAGATTATATATACTCCTATTTGGATTGGGAGGAATAATTTGTACATAATAAATCACTAAACAAATGGTTTGATTAGTTAGATAGTAGGGTGGATTGCCTAGCCAACTAAATCAAAGAAGCAAGAGATTCTTTGGAGGTTGTCAATCCACGCTTCTAGACAATCAAGTTCTAAAAGCAAAAGATGAAGTACTTGTATAAATAATAGAAGATACTAAAATGAAATATAAGAAGTGTTTGATAAATGAGTAGGTAAATTTGACTAATTATATAAATTCATAGATTGATCAGGTATAGTTTGTAAAATAGGGGAGGGTTCTATGATCAGGTAGGGGATCTAAAATTTGGATTTTCTTGAGGTCTGGTAGATGAAAATAACTTATTATTTATTTATCACACAGTGACTATCGGTGGTTAGGGTGATCGTTTATGGCTAGGGTGACCATTGGTGGTTGAGATAGACTATCGATAGTTAGGGTGGCCATCGGTGGTTACTATGGTTTTGATTTGGTTATAAAAAAATTGATTAGTGAGGTTATAGAATGAAAATATATAAGGTGGGTTTGAGTTGGGTTAGTTGTGAAATAGAAAGAAAGTAACTAATTACTGAAAATAGATACTTAGATTTCCTAGTTGTTGATCTAAAGAATGGTTGAGGGATCTGTAGGTGAAGCCTAGTATAATTTTGGTAGAGTAACGATGCTTGGTTTTTTGCCAATGGATGATAATGCTTTGGATCTCTATCACACTTGTTGGTTTGCTCTAATTTTAGATGTCAATGATAGATTGACTAATTTTGGATCCCTTTCACCTCCTCCTCCTCTCTTTTTATAGGAGGGAGAGGTGAAACAATAGGTTATCAAGAGGTTTAATAAGTAGTTTATATTTAGCTTTCACATGCATTGGCTTGCACACAAATTAGACAAGCTAAATATAAAAATCAAGATGGAGTTGATTGGAATTAACTATTTAGGTGGTGGGAACCTAACCATCGATGGTCAAGCCTAACCATTAGTGGTTAGGGTGATCATTGACAATCAAGTGTCAAAGGTTAGCTAGGATAAGTTAGATAACTTGACACAAGGTTTATATTTTAAAGGTTATGGAAGAGTCCCTAGTGGTTCTCGATGTGTTCTAGGGGTGTTTCAACATCTAGAACCATTATGTATTATTTTCTAGTGTCTACATAAGTCCATTTCACTATCAATTCATTTCATTATTGAGAGAAGTTTCCCACTAGGTTAAGTAGAGTAACCCCAATTAACTCCATTAAGAACTTACAATGCACATTTTGGTAGAGTGTATAAAAAAGAGGTTCTAGAAGATAGCAAAAGTAATGATTATCATTATGTATTGCATGATACACCTGAATGAGAACTTTAACTAGCCTAATTTTCTCACATCTGAGCTAACCACTAATATCGACAAGGTAATTTTAGGTAGCTCATAAAATTTCCAATATAAATTTCTAGTTTTGTTATTATGCTTCACCCAATGGAAGTCTCTGCTAGGTTAAGTTAATATTACTATGGACTTTTGGCTTGTTACTACCCTTACAAGCATCACTTAGACTAATACAAGGCAATATTATGAGCAACTAGGGTAATTTAAAACATGGTGGCTTGAGGATCTAGCTTTGATCAGGTCACACCTTTAAATCCATAAGATGTCATGCAATATTTAAGGCAATATGTATCGATAACTAAGTTTTACAATGGTATTGAAATTAGTATATATAAGTTATCTATGCCAACTATGACTCCAATTCCCTTTTTCATCATAATGGTTCAAGCACAAGATAAAGTATGGAGGTAGATAGCCCTAGATGTGAGGTCAGCATAGGCTATTCAAAACATCCTTTTAGGTGCACAATAACCTAGGAAAGAGTAAGCATAACCACAACTAGCTATGCAACCATAAGGCTCACCATAGTAGTTCATAGCTCCCCCATAATAAGAAAAAGGCAAACAAAAGGGACTTGTATAACGATCCTCACTATCATCATTTAGAAAGAGATTAATGCAAACCAAGTCTTGTTTGGATAACCCACATGTGCCAAGGATAACATTTCAGTGCAATCTCATAAAGTTGAGGGTTGATGAATACGAATTTATTTAATACATGATCAAAGACATCAACCTAGAGGTCTATGATAAGGAGGAAGAGAAGGAATTATTTTTTTATAAAATAGTGTGTGTTTTTCAAGTGAGAAAAAAGGTAAGGAGAGACCTTTGGGTTTACATTATGTAATCCCCTCCTATTATTATGTATATTATAGGTCAATAAGAAGTTTGGCACAAACTTGAGGCAAAATTTTTCTAAATAAATCCAACAACTAGTTCATCATCTACATAGAGTGTAGATTCACTAGAGTAAGGGAGCCTATTACAGCCATTATTTTGCAAACAACTTACACATAATAGGTCTAGGTATTCAACCATCATGAAAGAACATATGGTATATTTTGAAGATCCAACCATAATAGGTAGTACCCATCATGTGAAGTCTAGGGTCATGAGGAGACACAAGGATAAACTTGTCCCTTCAATTGAGTCCAAAAAAATTTGCATGCATAGAGGTGTGGTTATAGAATCTAAATATTTATAGCACTCACAATCTGATAAATAAATAGATTATGTAGATATGATGGAGGGCCCTATATATACCATTGTGCTAGATCTAGTAGAAAAAATGGAAGCTATGCAAGATACCTTAGATCTTGAGGAGGATACTATAAATAAAGAAGAAAGGAAATAGAGAAAAGTAGAGAAGAACAAAAGTAATAAAGAGGCCAAAGAAAAAGTAGCTATGTAGGAAGCTTAATGTGTGAAATAAGAAGCTACACAATAGGAATAAGACAAATAGTTCACGGAGGAGGAGGAACACAAAAATAGGGCCAAAGAAGTCAAGGTCAAGAAAAAGAAGGCCAAAGTAGTTCAGGTTGAGAGAAATAAATTCAAAGAAGTAGAGGTTGAAAGGAAGAGAGTAAAAGAAGTAGAAGCTACATAGATACAATTTGAGGAAGTAGAATCTAAGAGAAGGGAGCAGGAAGAGGTAGAACACAAGGAACAAGAGTTGAAAGATTCCCAATAAAAGTAAATAGAACAAGAGGCACAAGAGAGAGATGCCAAAAAATAGTTCCAAAAAGAGGAGGAAGCCAAGTATGAAGTAGAGGCTGATGCCAAAGCTAAAGTGGAGGCTGATGTAGATGCCAAGGCTGAAATCATGGCCAGAGCCAAGGTTGAGGAGGCATCCCAAATTCATGTTGAGGCCATAGCCAAGGCTCAAGCTGAAGCTGAGGCATAAATTATAAAATAAAAGGAAGCTAAGGAAAAGGTAGAAGCAAAAAATGCAACATCCCATAAAGATGTGACCTAATTAGGTGCACCAAAGGATACTTCATTATCAAAGTCTCACCCCTCTACCCAATCATTATGGGATGCCCCTAACATCATCTCATCACACCATTTTGTTTCTTTCATGAGCTTAATTTATGCCAGCTCCTACCACAATCATAACCACATCCACCACACTTGCTCCCACTTGCATGGAGACATCTTTGGATGTTTTGAAATTGCCATTATCCAAGCAAATTTAAAGAGTAGCTTCATTCTAAGAATCCATTATGCAAAAGGCTTCAAACTTGAAATAGAATATTTTTTACCTATGTGAGGAGAAAGTGGAAGTAGCACATTAAATTGCTAAGGCTAGGCAGCTCATCAATGCTACTTGTCCTTCTCTGGTTATGTAAGTCTTTGGTGATAAAGTAATGTCTAAGGACAAAAAACTCACTATGTTATTAACTCAGCTAATAAAGGATTAGGCAAGTACATAGAAACTACTCACATTGTGCACCCAAGGGTAGGCTGTTTGCACTAAAATAGAATGCATTTATGAACTATTGGAGGAATATGTACAAATCTTGGATACTTCTACACATAATAATAAGTAGATAGCCCAAATAATGTTTGATTAGAGGCATCACCTTGATAAATTCTTGGCTACTATGAAACCAAAGTTCACAATGGTGTATAAAGTTAAAGTTCTAATGAGTGATCAAATGGATACTAGATAAATATTGACTAGTGCATTTCAATAGTTGTTAGATGCTAGGGATACCATGATGAAGAAGCTCTAGATCTAGTAGAATGAGACAATACACAACATATTTATGACTATTCAATCCTAAAGGACTGTAGATAGGTTGGATGATATTGTGTTAGATATCTAGCTAAAGCTATCAAATATTAGAGCCTTCCTTATCATCGTAGAAGAAGATGTGAAAATTTTGATGGCCATATAGATTCCACTATGCATTTTGCTTACCATGGTGTAGGAAGTACTTGATATTTGTAAAAAACTCAAGCCTAATATCTTCTAGGTTGAACCAATTATTGAACATATCATAGAATAACCTAAGTTCATTCTACCATAGTAGCTCTAAGTAATTTTTCAAAAGATAAAGCTAGATATAAAATCATAGTCTGAACAACCACAACCTACACAACTACCTAGCCAAACTTTGGCACCACCTCTATAGAAGGTAAATGCATAGTTTAATTTTTTAAAGTTTAAGAAAAAAAAAATACTTTGTAACATAGTCATAAGCATTAGGAGCGGGGTCATGTTTTTTGAAAACCCCTAACTAAGATGGTCACCTAGTTAAGCTAGTCTATGGAAAAATATAAAGGGTGATAAGCAAGTATGTTACTTATTTAAAAACTTGAAAGGGTGGCTAAGTAGTGCATAAAGGGTTAAAACTAATAAATGGCACCTGGACTGATTACTACCACTTTTATGAAAGGCTAATATTTTTTGGCTTTATATGAGATCAAAATTTAGAGTTTATATTGAGATGAAATAATAGTTTAATTCTAGGAAAGTGTTGGACATGGAGCAGGTCCTTATAAAATGCAAGAGTATAATAGATGGACACATGTGCATAGGGTATCATTTTATTATCCAAGAAATAGATATAAGAATGCCAAGAGTATTTCTTTTTGTATGCTAGAAGGTTGGAATGTGAAGAGATAGAGCCATGTAAAAATACATATAGTGTTTTGATGTAATGGAATATGGTTTCGATGTGTGATAGATATTAATAGACTAGTTGTATTATGGTTTTCCTAGAATTATTTTCCATATGCCTAGTGTGTAGTGTTTTCAATGTTTTATTTTATCTTATTCTATTTTGTATTATGTTGTTTATGTTTTGGAATTATTAAAACCATATTAGTTTATATTTATATTTTTTTTATGTATAAAATTAAAGACTATGTAAATTCACTCATGCTATTATGATTATTTTCCACTTCTTTCTATGCAAGCTATCCCTATAATTAGCATATTCTATATAAATTTTGGGAAACTCTACTAACATACCTTGAACATGCACACAATTGGAATTTCCTTTCAAGTTATCTCTAAAGAGATACCTTAAAGGGATTTATAGTACCTTCAAGTGTACCCTAATGAATTTTTGAAAGGTATAAGGTATTTCTAAGGAGATAACTTTCAAACATGCTTTAGGGTACCCCTGAAGGTACTATAAAGATCTTTAAGGTATCTCCTAGAGGATACCTTAAAAGGTCTTGTAATACCTTCAATAGGTATCCTAGTAGATACCTTAAAAATGCACATGATTGGAATTTTTTTTCAAGGTATCTCTTAGGAGATACCTTAAAGGGATTTGTAATACCTTCATGGGTACTGTTATGCATGTTTTAAAGGTATATCCTAGGAGATACCTTTAAGGTACCCTTGAAGGTACTATAATGCCATTCAAGGTATCTTCTAAGAAATACCTTGAAGGGTCTTGTATTACCTTCAAGGGTTATCATAGTAGATACCTTGAACATGCATATGAATGGAATTTTATTTCAAGGTATCTCCTAGGGAATACCTTGAAGGGACTTGTAGTAACTTTAAGGGGTCTCCTAATAGATATCTTGAACATGCACATGATTGGAATTTTCTTTCAAGGTATCTCCTAGGAGATACCTTGAAGGGACTTGTAATACCTTCCATATTGATTTAAAATGTCATTTCAATGGATTTTAAATAACTATGGTATGTATGGGATAGTTGATTTATAACTATATGAGTGAATGTGCAGAGATATTCAAAAAAATAAATAAAACACCTTCAGTGGAAATGCAATTTCTATTCATTAATGTGAATTGATTATTTTAAGGCTTATTTAAACACTGATTCTCCATTTTATTTAGGGTTCAAACTCATCACTATAAACCAATTTCACACACTAAGTCTATATAAATCATGAATGCATAGTTTAGTGACATTATCACATAAACATCTCATTGGGTCCCAAATTTGATGTGTATTGGGTCATGATTCTTATGAAATTTAAACACCCATAAAATTTGAATCCCTATATAAGGAAAACATGTGGTACACCACCATTTATCCCATGTACACCATGACTCAGAGTTAACCCATATACATGTCTTTATTTCACACCATGTATGCCCCTTTACATCCTTATCAACATGTGTCTTTGTGCATCAATCAATTCAAAACCTATACATTATGATTATATACACAAAATGAAATTTCTATTCAATAATGGTGGATAGGGAGAAATAGAGTAAATGTTGTACAATGTGTGTATGTAGTAAAGATGCTCAAGGAAAGTAATATGCATTAAAAATATGTACATAATAAACTACAAGGTTGGCTTATAATGGTATTGATCAAGGATATTAAGGCATCAACATCTAGTGATGATGTTAGATCTAGTCAACCACCAAATTAGTCACATAGTTGACCACCTAATTAGTTAATCAATCAACCTTCAAAAATTCTTTGTAGCTTCTATTCATCTACCCATATGCTTCTGCATCTCTTATGTTCATGTCCAAATCTTATTTGTTAAATTTTGAATCTAGACTATCAAAGTTCATAGCTAGATTGTTGAAGTCCATAACTACCTTATTGAAGTCTATAGCTAGACTATTAAACCTTGTAGATGGCCTATTAAGGTCTGTAGCTTTATTGTTGGACTCCATAGCTACCTTGTTAAGGTCCACATATTTGTTTTTTTAGTACATAGCTACCATGTTTAGGTTAATAGATTTTTTTTTAGAGTCTATAATTACCTTGTTAAGGTACGTAACCGGATTATTGAAGTTAGTAGCTAGGTTGTAGGACTCTAGAGCCAACATAAAACCTTGTAATCCCAATGTTGTTTTTTGAATGACCCCTAACCCTCCTCTTAAGTTCATAAAACTATCCTTTGTTAAAAACTTAGTAAATATATCAGTTAACTATTGATCTAACTTACATAAACTAAGCTCTATTACATGATTCTCAACTAAGTCTCAAATGAAGTGATACAAGATTTCAATGTGCTTGATCCTACCATGGAAGATGGGGTACTCTGATAATTCTATGGAGGAGATATTTTCATAAATATTATAAAATATCCTTGTTGCTTCTCATGCAAATATAAAAGTATCCTTCTCAACCATATAGATTGGCATGTTACTGCATTGGCTGCTATGTACTCCACTTCAACTATAGAAAGTGAAACCATATATTATTTCTTTGAATCCTAAGATATGTCTCCTAACCCAAGATGAAATACATACCCTGAAGTGATTTTTCAATCATCAAGACTACCATCCCAATCACTATCTATGCATCCCACTAGATAAAATTCATCTTCTATTGTAGATAAAACTCCATAATCTCTTATTCTATTCATGTATCTAAATACCCTTTTACCCACTTTCCAATGTGTCCCCTTTGGTATTTCCATGAATCTATATATGAGGCTAACTGCATCCATGATGTTCAATCTAGGTGCAGTTAAATACAATAAGCTTCCCACTAAACTCTTGTATTATGTGGGGTCTATATTGATGTTATAATCATCCTTTCACAACTTCAAGCTTGTCTCAATTGGTGTAGATATTAGCTTATTGTCCAACATATTAAACCTCTCTAATATATCCTTTTCATACTTAGATTGACATATAAAGATGCCACTATCTAATTGCTTGACTTCTATCTTAAGAAAGTACTTGAAGAAACCTAAATCAGTCATTTCAAACTCTTTTATGGCTATTTTGAACTCTCCTATTGACTAATTTATATTATTAGTTAATATTAAATCATCCACATAAAAAAATACAATCAAAATATCACCTTTTCTTGATTTGATGTAGAGTTTGGGCTCACTAGCACTTTTAATAAAACCATTTATCAACAAGTACAAATCTATATGATTTTACAATGCTCTTGGGGCTTACTTGAGCCTATATAACACCTTTTTCAGCCTATATACCTTATTTTAATGACTAAGAATCTCATATTTGGGTGCCACATAAACCAAACAATTCAAAAAAAATCTCTAGTTCACTAGTTCTTCCCTCTAAACCGAATGATTCAAAAAAATTTAAATTCAAACACTGTTGTAATAAATTTGTTTGGTGGCCACAATTGTTGAGTGTAGAGCTATATAGGTAGGTAGGAAGGTAGAATATAAGATTTTAACACTCCCCCTTATTCTTGACCTTCCTACCATGATATGCAAAACTTTTCTCAGCCTTAAAAACTTATTTGTATCTTCTCTTCATCTTCCCAGATGCTTATGCATCTCTTTTATTCATGTTTAGAGATTTCTTGTTGAAGTCCATAACTGGACTATCAAAGTTCATAGCTAGACTATCAAAGTTCATAGTTGCCCTACTGAAGTATTTAGATGGAATGTTAAAGTATATATCTAGCCTAGTAAGGTTTGTATTTTGTTGTTGGAGTCTATAGCTACCCTATTAAGGTCTATAGATTTGTTGTTGGAGTATGTAGATACCTTGTTAAGGTCCATAACTTTTTTACTGGAGTCCATAACTACTTTTTTAAGGTCTATAGTTAGACTGTTAAAGTCCATAAATAGGCTTTAGGACTCTAAAGCAAACATAAAACCTTGTAATCCCAATGCTTCTACTTTAATGAACCCTAACCCTCTTCTTAAGTGCATAAAACTATCATTTGTTAAAAGCTTAGTAAATATATAAGCTAGTTATTGATCTGACTTGCACAAACTAAGACCTATTACATAATTCTCAACTAATCTTGAATGAATTAATACCTAATTGTAATGTGTTTGCTCATACCATAGAAGATAGGGTACTCTAAAAATGCTATGGAGGAGACATTGTCACAAAATACTGTAAAAGATCCTTGTTGCTCCTCATATAAATCTAAAAGTATCTTTCTCAACCATATAAATTGGCATGCTATTATATTGGTTTTTATATACTCAACTTCAACTATAGAAAGTGAAAGTATAGTTTGTTTATTTTAATCCCAAGATATGTCTCCTAGACCAAGATGAAATACATAATCTAAAGTTCTATTTCGATCATCAAGACTACCAGCCCAATCACTTTTCATGTAGCCCACTAGTTGAAACTCATCTTCTACTACATATAAAACTCCTTAATATCTTATTCCATTCATGTACCTCAATATAATTTTAGCCACTTGCCAATGTGGCTCCTTTGGAATTTCCATGAATCTAGATAAGAGATTGACTACATACATGATGGCTAATCTAGTTGCAGTCAAATATATTAGGCTTCCCACTAAGCTCTTGTACCATGTGGGGTATACATTAATGTTGAAATCATCCTTATACAACTTCAAGCTTGTCTCAAATAGTGTATAAATTGGCTTACTATCCAACATCTTAAACCTCTCTAATATCTCCTTTGCATACTTAGATTAGTATATAAATATGCCACTATCCAATTGCTTGAATTCTACCCCAAGAAAGTACTTGAAGAGACCTAAACAATTCATTTCAAACTCCTTCTTCATGGTTGTTTTAAACTCTCTTATTGACTGATTTATAATTTTGTTGAATATTAAATCATTTGCATATAAAACTATAATAAAAATATCACCTTTGCTTACTTTGATGTGGAGTGTGGGCTCACTAGTAATTTTGATAAAGGTATTTCTCAACAAGTACAAATCTATACGACTGTATCATGATCTTGGGGTTTGCTTAAGCCCATATAATGCCTTTTTTAGCCAATATAACTTGTTATCATGACCAAAAATCTCATATCTAGATTGTTTTCCCACATAAACCACTTCTTTTAACACTCTATTCAATAAGGTTGACTTGACATCCATTTCATGCACCTTCCATTTGTGTTGATCAGTAATGTTATGATTATTTTCACTATTTCTATCCTTGTTACAAGTTCAAACATCACATTGTAATCATGTTCTATCTTTTTCTTGTATCTCTTCACCACTATTCTTGTTTCATGCCTCTTTATCTTTCCTTTAAGAGTGTTTTTTTATCTTATACACCCACTTGACTCCTATGACCTATTTTCCTTTTGGTAGGTCAACTATGTTGGGTGAATATTTTGTCACCAACTAATTGATGGGAAAAATAGGTTGTTTCAACCATAGCATAGGGAGATTGATCAGAAAAATGTGCAGGTTTACCACATCAAAAGGGGACAAATCTCTCCTCTCATCAAGGGGAGGTTCCCTATAACTATAAGGTACTATATATATATATATATATATATATATATATATATATATATATATATATATATATATATATATATGTATGTATATAAAAGCTAAAAATAACACTCAAGGGTAGGAAAACACATCCATCTCTCTTTTTTTAGAGATGATGTTCATAGACAAAGGAGAAATCCTAGTGAAATGATTGAAGGCACTTCTCTTCTTTCAGAAGTGGTATGTAACAAACAACAAGAATTCTTTCTGGTAGTGATAAGTAAATGTAACAGGGTGCAGTAACTAGTAGAATGAGGTATAGCACAAATTCTCCACCTCAACTACCAAAGAGTGAAATATATGAAGGACAATGGGGGCATAAAGTCATCCCAAGATCATTTAAATAGATATAGAAAATAAACACACTAAAGACAATTGTGGCAGCACAAAGTCTCTCCATAGTTAGCTTTAGGACACCTTCCTGGTTACTTCCACTATTTCTACTTATTTAATTAAATGGATAAGAATGCATTCAAGAAATAGGCATAAGAAAAATTTCCTAAATAACATAAGCTATTCTAGCACAAAGTCTGAAAAGTCACTTTTTTCTCATTCAAATAAATAAATATGATTAACAATTTGAGCTCAAAGTTTTAGGAAACACCTTTCAATTTGGGTAGAGTTTTGCTTCTATAATAAAAAGATCTCTTTTGCATAAAATAAGAGATTACAATATATAACACTCCAAGAAAGACTTGGGTACTTTATTTCATGGAATGGCCCATGCTGCATTCAATGCCTTGAATGCATTTTTATTTTTGTCAAGGGGCCATACTGGAATAGGGCATCAGCCTTAACTATGGGGTGTCAATTCATCTCAAATGTCTCCTTTTAAAGCATGGGCTGCTTGGTCCTCTTCTTGATATGTACACAATTTTCCACTCACTTTTATTCAAAGGAAGAAAAATAGGTTGTGACTTTGAATGTTTGCATGCTCTAATGTCTATCTGGTGGACTGTTTCACCTACTAGAATAACTCCCCTATAGATATTTCAGTATCTCTTATAGCTTTACCTATTTTCTATTGAAATTTGAGCTCTCAAGCTATCTTCTTACCTTCAATAGGCTCATTTGGCTCTTTCTTCAGCTATTCACTAAGTTTTGTTCTTAAAGTTCTGTGCCATATTTGAAAATAAATAGGCATCTCATTACCTTGAATTTGACATCCGTAGGGATGTCATTGGTCACTTGGTCACTTGAACCACTTTGAACCTTGAACCTTTAAACCTTTGAGGTGCATTAATTTAATGGTTCAATGGTTTGGGTGGTCCTATCAGCTCCTTCATTCAATCACTTTCTTTCCTCTTCAGTTGAACCATCTCTTCGAACTTGTCTCTGGAATCTTCTGCTTCCTTCCTTCGATTGAAGCTTCCTTGAACCTTTAAAATTTGAACCATTTTGGTTCAAATTTCAACGGTTCATTCTCTTTCTTATAATCCTTTGGTCCTTCAAAGTTTTTGGATCCTTTTCTTTTCTATTGAACTTGTTGAACCTTTAAACTTTGAACCATTTTAGTTCAAGGTTCAATCAGTTCAACCTTTCTTTCTTATCTTTTTGAATCCTTTGTTCTTCTAAGTCTCTCAAACTTTATTGAACTCATTGAACCTTTGAACTTTGAACTCTTTTGGTTCAAGGTTCAACGGTTCAATGGTTCAATCTTTCTTCTTTGAAGTCTTCTTTTTTTTAAGTCCTTCAAAGCCGTTGAACTTTCTGAAGTAATTAAACTTTGAACTTGTCGAAGTGCTTAACTCTTTAAGTCTGCTAATGTCATTGAACCTTTGAACCCATTGAACCTTTGAACTTTTGGAGGTGGGGTTCAATGGTTTAATGGTTCAATCTTTTGTTTAAAGCCCACCAATAAGTCTTTTGATTGAACTTCGGCATTGAACCAACCTTGAAATGCTTAAGTGTTGGGAACTTGTTTCTTTGTGAGATATCACTTATTGAAGTCATTGAACCTATTAAATCTATGAGTCCCTTTAGCTGAAAAATCTTGAAGAATTGAAGAATTGGAGTACTCAGAACATTTTTTGAGAAGAGAAGAGATAATTTTGGCCTACAGGACCAAAATAGTTGATATGGTGTCCCCAAAAATGAGTGACGGATTTTGGGAACAATAGTTGGCTCCAATTGGGGAACTTCCATCGATTATAAAAATAATCAAAGGGAGTAGAATCTAAAATCTCTAGTGCCTTTAAGTATGCCATTGGGCTATGGAGTCATGCTACCGAAAAAGAAAGGTGCCAAAAAGAAATGAAAATGAACAACACAAAACTAAACTAAAGGCTATACAAATATACAAATGTACAACCAGACTTATCTGATACTTCAAGAATTAAAGTGCTTCAAATGCTGCCCACTATGAGGCCATAAAAAAGGTGTGCCATCTTGATACTTCAACAAGAAACTATTTTCACCATTGAGCTGATGAATACCAAACGTGCCTCTCCATAGGGAATCAAATTTCCCATGCATTTCCTTTGGTTCTCTTCTCTTGTCCCATAACAGAACTTGATCTCCAATATGGAAATCATGGGTTTTTTTCTTTCTGGTCAAAGAGCTTCTTTACTAGACTTTAATACATAGTGATTCAGTCCACCACCATAGTTCATTGCTCATCCAGCTCAGTCAAGCACATGATCCTTTTGTTGATGGAGCTTTCATATGTCTGATCTTCGACCGCCTTTGCCAACTTTAGTGCTAGCAATTACAAGGTGATTGGTATCTCTACATTGAGACCATACAAAAGTTGGAATGGTGACATACCTATCACCCTCTTAGGTGTAATTCTATTTGCTCATAAAGCATCAACCAATGCTTTATGCCAGGTTCATTGGTTGTCATCCACCAACTTCCTAATGATGGTCACCAGGTTCTTGTTGCTCGAATCTACTTGGCCATTCTCTTGTAGAAAATAATCAGAAGAGCAGGAGAGGGTAATCCCATAATAAAAATAGAACTGAGTAATCTCATGGGAAGAGATGTAGGTTGCATTATCTGTCACAATCTTGGTTGGGACCCCAAACCTAAAAATGATGTTTTCTTTGAAGAAATTACATACTACTTCTAAAGTAGCATGCTTGGATAGAATAGCTTCCACCCATTTGGTGAAGTAATCTATGGCTGTGAGGACATAATCATGTCCAGTGCTTGAAGACAGGTTTACAACACCAATGAAATTGATTCCCCATTGTTGAAATGGCTCTTCTATTACCACTAGCTTAAGAGGCAAATCAACTAACTTGGGTCTTCCAAAAAATTATTAGCATAGTTCACATCTTCATACCTATTTGTATGCATCTTGAAATAGAGTAGGCTAGTAATACCTGGCTCATAGAATCTTATGGGCAGTTACAAGTGTAGAAAAATGTCCTCCATAGGCTAGATTATGGAAGGACTCCAAAATTTGGTTCTGCTACTCTTTATCCATGCAACAAAGGAAGACCCCATCAAGGTTCCTCTTATATAAGCCATTGTCCCATAAGACAAAATTGGCAACTTTTAACTTGATAGTCCTCTTTTCTTTCTGAGACAGGTGAGCAAGGCACTCACCATAAGAAAGGAAATGAGCAATACTCGAATACCACTCATTCATGGTAGATACAAAGAGAACTATTGGTATGTCTTCAATTTCTACTTTTTCATGCTCTGTTTCTTCTAGTCTGTTATTAGTAATCAATTGGCAAAGACCCCTTCCCTACACAAGCTTCATTAGTTTGATAGTAAGATCAAACTCTTACATTTTAGCAACCCAATTGCCCCTTTTGGTTCCAAAATATTGTTGAGTTAATATGGATTTGACTATGGTATCAGGAACCAGGGCAATAATATGTGAATTCAGGATGTAAAAATGAAAGTGCTTTACTGTCTTTACTAATGCATAAGCATGCTTCTCCATGTTTGAATACTTTAGCTCATGAGATTTGAGAGGATAGCTCATGAAGGATATGGGAGACTCCACACCTTCTTTGTTTTGTTGAACCAAAATTATTGAAAGTGTGTGCTCGAAAGCATAACTATACATTGTGAAATCTTTGGTATAATCTGGACAAACTAGAATTGGGGCATGGGCAATAGCTATCTTGATGTCTCAAAATGCCAATTTGCCTTCTTCAGTCTAGCTGAAAGTGGCATTTTCCTTCATCATGTCCACAATGTGATGACTCTTCTTAGTGAACTTAGGAATGAACCTTCGTAAAAAAATCATATTTCTAAAGAAATAGTGAACTGTAGTCTTACTTGTGGGTAGAGTAAGCTCCTAGATGGATTTGACTCTTTTTGAGTCAATCTTTATGCATTCTTGGGATACAATGTGTTTGAGAAGTTTCCCTTTTGTTACCCCAAAAATAGACTTCTTTGGATTTAGATAAATGCCATTTTGGTGACATCATTTCAGCACTTGTTGCAAATGGCGCACATGATCAGGACGATGCTTGGAAAAGATTATTAAATCATCAAGGTACACCACAATGAACATACCCATTTCATCTTTAAAAGTAACGTCCATTTCTCTCTGAAAAGTGGTGCTAGCATTTATCAAGCCAAATGGCATTCTTTGATACGCAAAGGTGCCCCAAGGCATGGTGAAGGTAGTCTTATGTCAGTCTACTTTGCCAAATTCCACTTGATTGTTCTTTGAGAAGCTGTCCATCATTGATAACATCTTTGAACCAATCACCATTTGAAGGACTTGATCTATGATGGGCAAATGGTAATTATCCTTCAGGGAGGATTGATTCAAATTCCTAAAATCCATGCAGAGGCAAATTTCTCCATTCTTTTTTCTCACAAGAACTATGTTTGTAATCTATGTGGAATGATGGATTAGGAAAATTATTCTAGCATTTAGCATTTTATATATTTCAGATAGAATAGTACTTGATATCTTTGGATTGTACTACGTAGATTTTTTCTTGTAAGGCACCAAATCAATCTTGAGAGGAATTTTATGGCAAATTTCTTTAGGCCTGAGTGACTTCAGATCATCATAAGAGTACACTAAAACATCCATGTAATGGCAAAGTAGGGTAGTAAATTTGAGCTTCTCCTTAGGAGTGCAACACTTCCCAATGTTCACCATCTTGAGATTTTCCTTAGTACCCAAATTTATTTGATCAAACTCCTAAGAAGAGCTTGAATCCATTTATTACTATTTGATGAACCTATCATGCTTATCAAATAGTTTGTTAAGGGAAACTAGTACTTTGGGAATTTTATTCCCTTTTAGCTGTAGGAATTTTTCAGTTGCATCTAAAATTGTTTTAGGGGCTGATTCAAGTTTCTGAGGCTCACTGCCTTCGAAGTAAAGATGTTCAAAGATATCTTTTTGTTCCATAAAGGTGATGATTTAGTTGTTGCCATTGAACACTTGCTAATGATTGGCCTTGTCAAGCACACTTGGTTAAAAAACTAATTCAATAGTGTACCTGTCTCCCTTAAAATATTGGTGAGGAACCAAGAGAGTTGTAGAAATAGCTAATGCATCAGCTCAGTAATTGAATTTTTTGGGTACTATAGAGATACTGAAAGCATCAAAGCTTTCAATTTGATCCCAAACTAGATTACGGTAATGGCACAATCTCTCATTTTTGGTTTGATACAGGTTTCTTACCTGATAAACTACTAGCTCAACATCTCTTTTAGTGTGAAGGAGTTTGATGCCCCTGTTTTGAGCAGCCTTAAATTCAAGTAGCAATGATTCATATTCAGTAGTATTGTTGGTGTTATTGAATTGTAATTTATAAGAATAGAGGAAAATATCTCCTTGAGGAGATATCAACACAATCCTGACTACCGAGCTGGTAGAAGAATAGCTACCATCAAATTTGAGAATCTACACATTATCAGAAACTAACCTTACCTTAGATTTTTCTTCATTTGGAGGGAAGGATATCTCTGGGCTTGCACTATGCTTTATTAAGTCTTCTATTATTTTATCTAAACCAATTTTAAGATTATCATCTCAAAAGTTTAATCAGTTAGGATAGGAACATCCTCTATAGTTAGGAAGTAATTACCTATGCCTAAAGACTCAAATAGAATTTGAGCTTTAGGCACTGATGTTTGAGTGACAATGTATTTTGCCTCCTTCTCAGGGAGTAATCTCTACATGATGCCTTTGACCAAGATCCTTGCTTCAGACAGATCCATACTTAACTCGCCACCAACATCTTTGCATAAATTTTGCCCAAGAAGAATGCCGTATGAGGCTGGGACATCAGCCACCAGGACTGTCATCTTAATTCTCTTGTCTGAGAATGCCACAAATGCAAATTGGGCATCCTTGATTTATCCTAGAAGTGGCACTTATTTGTTATCCATGGAGAAACATCTCCCAAAGGTCTTGGTTAGTGTGATTCTAAGAGATTATACCACTTTGATAGGCTTGACATTATTAAATGCACATGAGTCTATGATACAATTATTCAGCTGGTGTCCATTTATTAGTAGGGAGACATAAAATGGTTCTATCCTCCCATGAGTAGTAAGAGGAGTAATGACAAGGTTATTCTAGGTGGATGTGGAAGTTACCTTTGGAACAACTAGTCCTATAGGGATGGTTTTATTCTTTACACATTGAACCAACTTATCCAACTGCTCAGGGTTAGATTGTCAAAATTCCAATTTAGACATTTGAATTTTGGTTTTCTTGACATGGTTAATTATATCGAATGTCTGAAATAAATTAGGAATAGGGGAAGGTAGTTCATCCTTTTGGTTTTTAAGAGGAGGGTACTAATTTGTGAAATTGAAGTTGAAGGTGAAGGTGTACTTGAGGTACTTACTTTTTTAGTGATCACTAGGTCCTTTGATTGAAAAGGCAAAGTGGTTCCCTACTTAGCAATTGAAATTGCTAGTTGAGATCGCTCTTCTATTTTTTCTTTATCAGCTTGCTAGGCTAACTGGTTCTAGGACTGAGTGAATACAACATATGATCCATCAAATGTTTCACCTTTACTTTTGGGTCCATCCTAGTAATTTAGGAAACTAATGTTGGAGTCACCAGCTAATTCTTCTTGGTTTTTTATGAAGAGATCAGTGTCATCTTCTGGGTTCAACTTAGGTTGGAAGGAGAAATCAAATTCTATTTCAAGATATCTAACTACTGAATTGGTTGGAGGTGCTTAAATGGCAAGTTTCCCCTATGGGGGAGGAAGATGATTTAGCTACCTTTGATTCTTGGCAGCATTGCCTTGGTATGACTGATTCAAAAAAGTCCTCCTTGGTATATCTCAGTATGAAGGAGGAGTAGACATTCCTTGTTTGATTTGCTTTCTAAGATCTAGCAACTCATTTTCTAGCTTCTACACCATAACATCAGTGGTGCCTGTAGATGGATATTCAAATGATGAAGAAGATTTACCTCTATTAGGGTCTCTCCTTATCTTCCCTACCAATATGAGATCATCTTCCACCTCAGTAGCCAAATCTTATGCTACATCAAGGTCTATGTGACTAGCCCGTCTCAACAAGAAACTCACTTTAGAAAGCTGAGAGTTGATGAAGAAGCATTTGAGATTCTCAGTTGTTGGCTGAGCAATGGTAAGAATCCTATTCCTCAGCTTGTTGAACTTAGCTATGAATTCCCTCATAGGTTCATGAGGTTCTTTCTTTATTTATGTGAGATGGGCTAGTAGGGCATGCACATATTCTACAGGTTTGAACCTGGCTTCAAATTTGGCTTTGAGGGTGTTCCATTCAGTCATAGTTTGTGCTTATAGATGATAAAACTAGTCTACAATAATGCCTTATAATGTCTCCATAAATAGCCTGACGGCCACATCCTCTTACTCCACACCTATCACACCACAGGCTATGCTAAAGGTTGTAATATGTTTATCAGGATGAACTCTCCCATCACCAAAGAACTTGAGGAAATTCTTCCTGAAACTAGGTGGTAGCTCATGTAGAGGTGAAGTTAAATTGAGTGGGCCAAAAGAGTTACCCCAAGGGCCTTGAACTGCCATGATTTGACTAGTGAAGGGAGGGATAACAAATGTCTAAGGGGTATGTATTGACAAAGCTTTGCTAATAGCAGAAATGGATGCTTTGCCTGGTAATGGAGACTTGAATTTTGTAGGAGGAAAACTCTTGGTTCACTGAAGGTGAAATGGAGAAGGAAATAGGCCAAAATTACTTTGTTGTGCCAACTTAAATATAGGGTCAACAATACCTTTAGCTCTCTGGCTTTTTATATACCTTGGATCTACCAGAGTGTAAAATTGAAATGGATAAGGATAGGAACTGCTTCAATTTGAAGCTTGAGGCTTCAAATTGCATGTTCTTTCCCAGCAGAGTCACCAAAAACTATTGGGTGAATATTTTGTCACCAGCTAACTGATGGGAAAAATAAGTTGTTTCAACCACAACATAGGGAGATTGATCAGCCAAATGTGTAGGTTGACCACATCAAAAGGGGACAAATCTCTCCTCTCATCAAGGGGAGGTTCCCTATAACTATAAGGTACTATATACTATATATATACTATAAATAAGTTGAAAATAACACTCAGGGGTAGGACAACACCATCCATCTCTCTTTTTTTAGAGATGATGTTCACAGATAAAGGAGAAATCCTAGTGAAATGACTAAAGGCACTTCTCTTCTTTCAGAAGTGGTATGCAAAAAATAGCAAGAATTCTTTTTGGTAGTGATAAGTAAATGTAATAGGGCATAGTAACTAGTAGAATGAGGTGTAGCACAAAGTCTCCACCTCAGCTGCCAAAGAGTGAAATATACAAAAGATAATGGGGGCACAAAGTCATCCCAAGATCCTTTAAATAGAAATAGAAAATAAACACACTAAAGACAATTGTGGCAACACAAAGTCTCTCCACAGTCAGCTTTAGGACACCTTTCTGGTTACTTTCACTAGTTCTACTTATTTAATTAAATGGACAAGAATGCATTCAAGAAACAAACATAAGAACAATTTTCTAAATAACACAAGCTATTTCAGCACAAATTTTGAAAGGTCACTTGTTTTCTCATTCAAATAAAGAAATATGATTAACAATCTGAGCTCAAAGTCTCAGGAAATGCCTTTCAATTTAGGTAGAGTTTTGTTTCTATAACAAAGAGATCTCCTTTGTATAAAATAAAAGATTATAATATATAGTGCTCCAAGAAAGACTTGGGCACTTTGTTTCATGGAATGGCCCATGCTACATTTAATGCCTTGAATGCATTTTCAATTTTGTCAAGGGGCCATGATGGAACAAGGCATCAGCCTTAACCGTGGCATGTCAATTCATCTCAAATGTCTCCTTTTGAAGTATGGTTTGCTTGGTCCTCTTCCTCATATGTACGTGGCTATCCACTCACTTTTATTTAAAAGGAGAAAAATAGGTTGTGACTTTGAATGTTTGTGTGCTCTGTTGTCTACTTGGTAGACTATTTCACCTATTGGAATAACTCCCATGTAGATATTTTAGTAGCTCCTATAGCTTTCCCTCTTTCCTATTGCAATTTGAGCTCTCAAGCTATCTTCTTACCTTTAGCAAGCTCTTTTAGCTCTTTCTTTAGCTGTTCTCTGAGTTTTATTCTTCAAGTTCCATGCCATATTTGAAAATAAATAGGCATTTCATTACCTTGAATTTGATGTCTACGAGGACGTCATTGGTCACTTGGTCACAAACCAACTTGAACCTTTAAGCCTTTGAGGTGCATCAATTCAATGGTTTAGGTGGTCCTATTGGCTCCTTCATTCAATCACTTCTTTGGTTCAATCTCTTCCTTGGTTCAATCGCTTTCTTTCCTCTTTGGTTGAACCATCTCTTTGAACTTGTCTCTGGAATCTTCCACTTCCTTCCTTTGCTCAAAGCTTCCTTGAACCTTTGAAATTCCTTAAACCTTTAAAATTTGAACCATTTTGGTTCAAATTTCAATGATTCATTCTCTTTCTCATAATCTTTTGGTCCTTCAAAGTTTTTGGATCCTTTTCTTTTCTGTTGAACTTGTTGAACCTTTGAACTTTGAACCATTTTGCTTCAAGGGTCAATCAGTTCAACCTTTCTTTCTTATCTTTTCAAATCCTTTGTTCTTCTAAGTCTCTCAAACTTTATTGAACTCATTGAACCTTTGAACTTTGAACTCTTTTGGTTCAAGGTTCAATGGTTCAACAATTCAATCTTTCTTCTTCGAAGTCTTCTTTTCATTAAGTCCTTTGAAGCCGTTGAACTTTCTGAAATGGTTGAACTTTGAACTTGTCGAAGCGCTTAACTCTTTAAGTCTATTGATGTCATTGAACCTTTGAACCCATTGAACCTTTGAACTTTTGGAGGCAGGTTCAATGGTTCAATGGTTCAATCTTTTGTTTGAATCTCACTGATAAGTCTTTTAATTGAACATCGGCGTTGAACTAGCCTTGAAATGCCTAAGTGTTGGGAACTTGTTTCTTTGTGAGAGATCACCTATTGAAGTTATTGAACCTATTGAACTTGCAAGTCCCTTAGCTGAAAAAGCTTGAATAATTAAAGAATTGGAGCACTCATAACATCTTTTGAGAAGGGAAGAGAGAATTTTGGCCTGCAGGACCAAAATAGTTGATATGTTGTCCCCAAAAATGAGTGACAGATTTTGGGAATAACAAACTAAATCTCATGTTTGATTTCTCTCTATGGTAGAAAAAATATAATGTGTAGGCCCAGGTGGACAACAACTAACAACACTAAGTAAAATGAAATACTAAGACTACAGGGATAGTCTAGACCAAACAAAAGTGTTGGAAATGTACTAAATAAATATGCAAGAAGAGATGAAACAGGGGAGGGTAGAGTTATAGTAATAAAACATAGAATTTGCATATATTAAATTCACCTAAAATTCTATTACAACTTATTTACAATGCATAAACTTATACAGTTACAATTGTTCACAAGACTCACAAAAAACATCAATCCACAGATTAATAACCTAGATAGATCATTCCATGTGGAAAGATAATTTAGACATCAATGGGTCCTTATGAGGTTATAAGCTGGTCTTTTTGGCTGGTCCAGGTGATTATCTATAATTTTTCAAATTTACAACTATTAAATATATGGGTTACTAATATTATTTGATTATAGTTATTAGAAAATGTCAACTTTACATTCACATTCACCATTTAGGTCCTTATTGGTTTTCCACACACAAGGAAATAATAAATAATCAATAGAAATAAGCACTAAACAATCCTAATCTCCACCATTTCATAACAAAAATCTAGTTAACCTATTTTAATCTTAGCGATTTCATAACATAAAGTGGTAAACACTGAATAAAAGGGCCAAGTCAAGACAAGCAAATCACATATTTCAGATAGAGAAAAAAATATATTAAATAATATTAAGATTAAATACCTAAAAATAAGGATCTTTAGAAATGACTGTAATAAATATGGTTAATGCTTTGGACCATCTACAACCCTTTTTGCTCCAATTTGTCGACGTTCTACATTATATGTTAAAAAAAAACTAGGAATATGTTTCTAATCAGACATGTTCGACGATTTTTATTCCTATTTAAAAAGTTTTGAAATTATATGGTCTCCATTTTGCAAAGTAAATTTGAATTTCAAATTTGTTGGGGACTCCCACCTATTTCTAAATGCAAATACACCTCAGAAGTAGTCAAATTGAATTGAAGGCAAATGATATATTTAATATATTAAAATGATATTTATATATATTATATTAAAATATATGATATTTATTTAAAATATATACTACAAATATATATTATATAATGCAATATAATATTATAATATTATATAATATAAATTTAAATATATTATACTAAAATATATAATATATAATAATATTGATTTATAAACTATATTAACGTGCATTTTATATAATATAATGATAATATTAAAATATATTATATAAAATATGTAATTTATATATAACATGAATTAGTTTAACATATAAAAATATTATGATGTGTGTGTATTGATAAGAGGGGTTATGTAAAGTGAAAGAGTGTAAATTGACAGTTAAACCTAGTTATTCCAAACCCATGACAATGTCAGAATAAGTTAATCTAAGGTAATTATGGTCACAGACTAATCAAGATTTGCATCACCATGTAATGATTTAGTTTATGATGGCTTTCATTATTCATGTAAAGAGATAGCCTCTTAACATGTAATCTCTACATCAAAACTACAAATCCCTTGGTTTTGATTTGGGGGCATTTGTATTCACTGGATAAAGAGTTCAACTATGACTGATCATGTTTTATCTTGGTGATTTCAATGGATAAATTGATTTTGTTATAATGGCACTAAAAAAATTTAAAATGACCAAAAGGAATTTCAGGTTTAAAATTTGGATTAAAAAATTGAAGTGGACATTTATGTTCCAAAGACACCATTTATTCCACATATGCCTACTATGCCTAGTGATGATTCATTCTCAGGTATATCACCACCACTTATTTCTTTTAAAGATACTATTAATGTTACATCTTCAAAAAATATGGATGACACTCCACTTAATATTATGTAAGATCCTACTTATAAATCATTACTATTATCACCAATCTTGCACCCTAAAAGAGGGTGTTTAAGCCTCTTTCAGATTTGGGAAACATTTGAATACTTTTAGGTATGTGAGTGTACCTATAGTAGAAGTAAGCCTCTATATTTAAGGTATAGCTCCCTAAATGTAACTTGAAATACTTATCACCTATCTAATTCTTGATTGTGGGGAAAAGAGTTAGAGTTTGCATGAAATGATCCTACTCTAAGGGGGTGGTAATACACCAAGATGTTTTCTATATGACCATTACACTTCCTACACTAAGAGACAAGGCATACAAGCTAACTTCCAAGTCCTAAGAGATTCTAACATGAGTATTTCAATGTGGAGGTGAAATGTATGAAAGATATCCAAGGTAAGTGAACCATAGATTAATTTCAGACACTAAGGCTTATTATAGACTTAAAATATAGACCCATACACTTGAAAACACTTTACATGACCTACTAGAATAAGAACTCTTGCATAAACATGAGAGGATAAGGGAAGAAAGGATAGAAGATTATCACTTTGCATCACCATACATCACTTTACACACTTAGACAAATATTCATGAACTTAAACAAAACTTATATTAATTATTCAAAGGCAAAGTACAATGTCATTCCAGTAGGGCTTCTCCATACATGGAGTGGAATTATTTTTCAAAGGCCAAAATGGTAGCTACTTATATAATTTTAGAAAGGGTATGAAAAAAATAAGTTCAAATGTCACTCAAACACATGTCTAATTGATAAATAGTTAAAATTATAGGGGAATAGAATATGAAATAGACCATGAATGCCTCCCAAGACAAATGTCCATATAAACCATGACAAACTCTTCAAAATGATGCAGAGATTCTTTTATTAGATTTTTTGAAACTACTTTCATCATAGATCATCTATTGAATATTGAATATTTGAAACTGAATTAGGGGAGTCAACACATATGATATGATAGTCATAGATGTTTTTTTAGCTACTAGTTATCTTCTAGACACCTATATTCATCATCTGCAGTCATTCATTGCTTTCTTGGACTTCATTTTTCACATCTAGAAATCATTATTCCTCTTAAGTCCTCAATTGGGCTTTCATGGCAGTAAATAAGTCTAAATATCTTACTCTACTATATAATACTTGATCCTACATAGTTTTCTATGTGGCATTTCCTTACCACATTGCTCATTTTGTTCTAAACTATGTATATGATACCTACTTGCTCTAGTTGAAAATGTCTCTTTGGTTCAATTTTTTCCATTGAAAACCAATTTGGACCAATCACATTACTCCAACCTATCATTGTTCCTATTGGTCTCACATATCCCTATTGTCATATCTTAAATTTTTGACCTTTTGTGAACTATAGGATCAATATGTATGAAGGAATGTTGGATTTTTATTTTCTGCCATGAAGATCCTTTGACATGTTGACTTTCACTCACACTATTGGATCAAGATGTATGATCAAACACTAGCCATAGATTTCATTGGGCCCACTTTCCTATCAGTTCCTATATAGTTTTGGATCATTGGTATGATTGAATGTTGATCATTGATCTATATTATACCCACCTTCTTGTCAGTCGAGCTCATGTTGTTTGATCTCTACTCAATAAACCTACACCATTAGATCTTATCCAACCTATAGCATTTTAAGGGATTTTAACACAGGGACCTTTTGACCTATAAGACCCAAACGTGAACCATTAGATCTAAGTGTCAGTATACAAGCTCATGCAGACCACTAGATCATGATCAACTTAAAACCCTTTAAGGACCTTTTGAATATAAATAGTTACTTTACGAAGCTTGAGCTTGATGCTTGCACAAACGTTCTACTCTAAAAGTCCAACTTTGAAGCTCCATAACTTGAGCTAGGGAACTTACACAAGCATGAAAATTTTAAAGCATGTTCCTATCATGAAGAGCTCCATGGCATAATAACCTTTTGGTTTACAAGGCTTTCTTAATGAATTTATCAAATTCACAAGTGAGTTGGTCCGTTCATTTTTGGATGACATCCTAGTGATGGTCTAGTTCACTTAGGATTATGCTTGAAATAATGTTTGATATTTGAAAATTAAAATGAACTTATTGAGGCGTGTGCAAACTCTTTCCATGATCTTAACTATTTGGACACCATGAAAACCTACCACTTTCATATATGACTCTAAAATGACCCTTAAGACACCAAATGACATAAGGACTAAGCTAGACTATGACCAAAGCTAGAATGGCATATGATATGACATCAAATGAACTATAACATACCCTATGACATTATAAAAATCCCCTATATGAGACCCTGACTATAGGGGGTTAACCCATTTTAACCTGTGGTAAAAATGGTCAACATTCTTGGTGATTTCCCAAGGGTGGTATGCTTGACATGCCATGAGTAGTTGCCTAATCATATCCATTAGGTTACAAAGTCATAATTATATAGGTTTGACATATAAATTTCCTTGAAAACACACCAAACAATAGAAAGAAATAGGAATAAAACATAAATCAAGAAACACACATGTACTTTATGAGTACTTATGGAACATAACACAACAAGAAAGGAAACACAAACCTATTTTAATATTTACAAAACTGACCTTCAACCCTCAATAGCAAGGTTTCAAACGTATCCCATTCACATGGATAGGTTCTTCTCCATTCATCCTTTATAACTAAAAAGAGTTTCTTTACTTGCACTCGATGATGACATATATTCCACTTCATAAGGTATCAAATTCGGTATGTCACCCTAGTTTTGTTCTATCTTCATTCCATTTCAATACTATGTCACCTTCTTGAAATGATCTTAGAGTTTCCTTCTTATCAAAAGACATATTTATTAGTACTTGGTGATGCTCCATAGCTTGATGAGATTTATCTCGTCTCTTATAACTTCATTAATTCTGCCAATCTCACTTTTATTAGAGTATTCTCAAGCAACTCTAGTCGATGTGTTAAATCTAAGGTAGGTAGCTCTTGAGAGATAGACAACCTAGCTTCCCTTCCATAAACAAGCACAAAAGGAGAATTCCATATTGACCTCTTGGGAGTTATCCTATCACCCCATAAATTTGTATTAAATTTGGTGTGTCAAGATCTTTGGTTATGCTCCAAGGTTCTCTTGATGATTCTGATCATATTCTTGTTAGTAGATGTAGCCAACCCATTACCTTGAGGGTAATAGTTAGATGAAGTGCTCAAGAATATGCCATTACTATTTTCCTAATCAGTTGTCTTAGTACCCATAAAAGCAAGAGCATTATCTGAAATAATAGTAAGAGTGACAAACCTTGTGATGATGCTCTCATATAACTCCAAGATATCATTCTCATTGGCTTCCTTCAATGTTACTACCTCAACCCACCTTGTAAAGCAATCAATTATTGTGAGTATCCATTTATGACCAACACTTTATGGGGTTTATCATACCAATAAAATCAAGACCCCATTTCATGAAAGGTTGGTCTAATTGGATAGGCTTCAAAGAAAGAGCTACAAGATTCTATTTTCCAACAAATAAAGCACATTGTCCACACCTTCTCACCAAGGCATGGCAATCATTGAAGAGGCTAGGTCAATAATAACCTACCCTCATGATCTTAGTAGTTGTGGTTCTTGGGGATAACTGACATCCTACTATCCCATAATGGAACTTCTCAAGCAACACTCCAAAATGATCATTATCAATGAATCTCAATAGCACACCATTAATGTCTCTTCTAAAGAGCATGCCATTCACTAGGTAAAAGGGAATAGATTTCAGCCTAAAATATCTCATTTTTGGTCTACTCATACCATTAGGATACCATTTTGAAGAAATATGATCACATCATCTGTCTAACTTTGTAGAGGCAAGGAACCAATTGATTGGGAACAATCATGATTGCTTAGAGCTTCTTCCTTTGGCTCATGAAGATATGAAGATAAATGTTCATAAAGGCCTTTACAACTTATGAATTTTGTCACCTTGATATCAACATAATATTTCATTACTTTAGTGACCCACCCTGCCCTCTTTTCACTAAGATCTTTGCTCAAGAGAAACTCTTTGGTACTAGGATGAGAGACAATAACATGAATTTTATTATTTGAAACCATGTGTCTGAACTTATTTAGTCCCCTTACAATAGAAAGGACTAGTTTTTCTACAAAAGTGTACTTGACTTCATAATCTTCTAAACCTTGACTAAAGAATGTAATTGGCTGCTCCACACTCACATCATTCTTTTGCATTAGCATGGCTGATATAGTATCAAGGTTAGAAAATGAATACAACATGAAGTATTTAGTAAAATCAAGATTCACAAGAGTATGATCTTCTACAATTGCCTTATTTATAGCTTCAAATTTTCTCTTACCCTCTTTGGTATAAGAAAAGGCTTGGTTATTCTTGTGCATGGTTGTGATAGGTTTCACTAAAGATGTAAAACCAAGTATGAACCTCCATATAAAATTTATCTTTCCTAAGAAACTTTGAAGAGATTTCTTATTCAAGGGAAATGATAAGCCTAAAATATCCTCTATTATTTTAGGATCAATAGTCAAACCATCCTTGGAAAATTACATATCATAAGATCTTGTCTTCATGAATAGAAAAGATGCACTTCTTTAGATTAAGAGATACTCCATATTGCCTACATATTTCAAACACTTGTATCAAGTGTTGCATGTGTTCATTAACATCTTTAGAAAACATTGTTATATCATCTAGATAATCCAATAACATCTCATTGATAAAACCTTTGAAGTCCATGTCCATTATTCTTTGAAATGTGGCACCAGCATTGGATAGACCAAAAGTAATATTATTATAAGCAAAAGTCCCCCATTTAGTAGTGAAGGCTATCTTAAACTGATCATCCTCACTAACTAAAATTTGATTGTAACCTAAACACCCATCTAGAAGATTTTTTTTTTGATAACTTGAAACCATTTGCAAAATCTACTCAATTGAGGGTAGAGGATAGTGATCTTTGAGAGACACTATATTAAGATCACTAAAGTCCACAAAATTTTTTATCTCCCCATTCTTATTTATAATAGGCACAAGGTTAGCTACCCATATTGAATGCTTGATAGGAAAGATTATTTTAGATTCAAGGAGTTTGGTAAGTTCTAACCTCATGAGTTACTCAACCTTCATATTGATGGGTCTTTGCTTCTATCTGACTAGCTTAACTCCAGGTTCCAAATCAATAGTATGGTGTGCTAAGCTAAAGTAGAACATACCTTGCCTAGTTTGAGGAGTTTTTCCTTGAAGATCAAGACCCTTTAATAATTATCTTATTTTGTAGACATAATCACTTTCTCCTTCTTCTTTTGATCATTATCATTTAAGATACTTTATAAGGTCACCAATCCCTTAAGTATATTATTGTTTCTTAGTTGCATAATCTAATCACCCAATTATTCTTGGAGCCTTTTTTGATTCCTTGAAGAAAACTTAGCCTCATTTTGAAGGAAGCATGTAATGTTTCTATCACTATCAAACACTTGCCAAGAAACTTCATTATTAGGTATAGAAGGTCTGATAATGATCTTAATATTGGACTATTTTCCATCCTCTTTTATGGCAGTTGGACTATCAAATTGAGTTCCTATGGTAGCTAGTCTATTAGCATGACTATTCTTCTCCCTTGGGAGTGATTGTATATTAAATGCATTAAATTCTTCAAGAAAATCCCATACCCTATGCTTGTATGACTTAATAAAATGGTTCTTGGCATCAACCACATTCCTCACCTAATGCACAACCAATTCACTATCTATATATACTTACAAGTTCTTGATTCCTTTTCTCCTTGCCTATTGAAGGCCATGATTTAAACATTCATACTTAGCCACATTACAAGTAAAACTAAAATGAAATATATATGAAGTATAATACTATTTTTTAGATGGGGATACCAACATAACACCAGCTCTTGCACCAAATTTACTTCTTGAATCATCAAAAAACATCTTCCACATCTCATCATCTTCACCCTCTTCCTTGGCAAGTAGAGGTGTTGGTACTCCTTCATGTATACAATAAACTCCTAAATTAGTTTCCTCCATAAAATCATGGGATCATGATCATAAATATTAGTTCCAAATTCATAAATAAATAAATATGAAATACCCTCAAACTTGTAAAAAGTGCCATCATCTACAATAGAGTCCTTTTCTTCATGGGCCACACAATTTAGATTGGAACTTGTCTCAATGTAAGTCTCAATATGAAACCTTACATGGGGTTGTGTCCTAATTATCACCTTTGCCCCATACCTTTTTATAAAGGCCAAGAAATATTATTCATCTAAAATATATCCACCTATCTTGGTTATGAAGTCCCTTGCTAGGCAAATTGTAAAGTGGGCTGAGAGATCAACCACAACTAAATCTTGAAAGATAGGAAAACTAGGAGAATTGTGCAAGAAAACCTTCAAGTTTTTTTTATCAGTACCACTATTTTGGAAAGTGTACCATATAATTAAAGGACCCATTTTATATGTGTCTCATATTTTAGGCCCATCTTGTCAACCACAACTTTGGACATGACAAAAGTAGAAGCTCCACTATCGACTATGCAATTGTGTACCAACTTGTTACTTAAAATGAGGGTGAGGTAAAATGGTGGAGGTTTATCAACCCTAGTAGATAGTTAAATAATGGTATTAGGATAATTTAAAATATCAACATGTCCATGACTTATATTTGAGGGTGAGACACTAGGAGGGATATGAGATAACTGCTTTTGTAGGAGTTCTTTTTTACTAGGCATATGAAGAACATCACAAAGAAAAATGGATGTTTTACTTTCTCTAAAAGAATCTATAATGTTTAAGGAATCCATGCCTAATTTATCTTGGGCTCTTATAGGTAGATAATTACTTATAACTTGATGAATAAGAGTAGACCTTACCATATTTTGACATGATGGAGGTGTAAGAGTTTTTGGAAATGTTACACTTGTAGCTATGCCTTGCTACCTTGTAAGAGGGTTGGATGAGATAGCGGGCATGCTAATGCCACCTCATAGACCATCCATCTTGGACCTAGTATTATCTATAATATTATCTCCTCCTTGGGCCACTAGAGCTTGCTCACTATTCTCATTAGCATCCATGAATTGGTCTTGTTTCCAATCTTCTCCCTGTACCAAATTGCTATGAACTGGTACCATCTCCCTTGCATTAGTGGTAGAGTTAGGAATATATACATTGACAATCCTATTAGTATTAGGATACCATTGGCCTCTTCCTCTTCCATATTTCTAGCCATATTTCAATTGATAAGGGTATTAATTTTGACAGACAATTTACTGCATATTTTCTATCCCAAGCTTGGCTTCCAACCATTAAATATATGCATCTTTGTCCATGGCATTATCTAACTTCTTAGGATCAGCCATGGGCTTGGTATTGACATTAGGAATTTGAGCCACTTCCAGAGTATTAATAGAAGCATGAGACAAAGGAGGCATAGACACTTTAGGAGGCAACCTTCCAGCTTGGATGAGACTATTCTCAACTTTAATATCAAGATAATATGCTTTGGGAAGAGTGGAACCTCCCATAGATTGAATAATGATAAAAATTTTAGTCCCAATGGCTCTCAAGTAAGTAGGGAACATAAATTTAGTAGGTGGCCTCATGGGATGAGTCAATATATGTCAAGTCTTATGAAACCTTTTGTTGAAGTCATGCATTATTTCTTTGGATCCCCTTTTTATCACATTGATTTGATATATGAGAGAGGCATGGTCACTTTCATTTCCAAATCTAAAAGTCAAAAATATTCCAAACTCATTTGATGTTGTGATGCATCCACCTTCTAGAGTCCTATACCAATCAAGAGCCTTTTTTTAAGGGACATGACAAGGAGTCTAATGGCAATTTTCTCTTGAACAATATTGTGGAAACTAAAAAATTTAGACACATATCTAATGTTCTCACTAGGTGTGATATGACCCTCACCATTGAATGTGGGCACACCTTTCATGGTGTTAGGAGGAAAGACATCATATACTTGAAGTTAAATTGGATTTTTAGTATTGAAGGTAGGGAAAACATGAGGTCTATCCATGTCTTCTTCTTCAAGATATTTAATTATCTCAACCTCTTCACTCTCTTCCTTTCTAGAAAAATCTACTTGTTATTCATAGGGTAGATTAGGCTATGGATACTAAACTTCAAGAGGAATTTTAGGCTGAATGGATGGATTAATGGGATTGAATGCTCTAGTAGAGGATGACCTAGTGAGAACCATGAATTATGAAGGTAGATTTATAATAAAACAATGTCCTTGAAATATATTTACCTTGAAGGAGTCACCAAATTCTAAGTAGCACACCAATTTGTAGTTGATGTTGTTAATACCAACATTCACCTTGATAAGTTGTCTTGAAGATAATGTGTCCCACTGAGTGTGCTAGAATTGTTGTCACTAGGTCTCATACCCTAAAAGAGGGTGTTCAAGCCTCTTCCATATTTGGTCAACATGGGAAAACCTTTAGGTATGTGGATGTACCTATAATGGAAGTGAGCCTCTAAATTTAAGTGCTAGTTCCTTGAATGTATTTTAAATGCTTGTCACCTATCTAATGCTTACTTATGGGGAAAAGAGTTAGAGTTTGCATGAAATGATCCTACTCTAAAGGGGGTAATACACCAAGATGTTTTTGACATGATCATTATACTTCTTTCACTAAGATAAAAGGCATACAAGCTAACTTCCAAGTCCTAAGAGATTATAACATGAGTATTTTAATGTGGAGGTGATATGCATGAAATTTATCTAATTTTAAACACTAAGGCTCATTATTACACTTAAAAAACAAACCTTTACACTTGAAAACACTTCACATGACCTACTAGAATAATAAATCTTGCATAAACATGAGAGGATAAGGCAAGAAAGGATAGAAGATTATCACTTTTCATCACCATACATCACTTTACACACTTAGACAAATGTTCATGAACTTAAACCAAACTTGCATTAATTATTCAAAGGCAAAGTACAATGTCATTCTAGTAGGGCTTCACTATACATGGAGTGGAATTATTTTTCAAAGGCCAAAATAGTAGCTACTTATAGAATTTTAGAAAGAGCATGAAATAAAGAAGTTCAAAGGTCACTCAAACACATGTCTAACTGATAAATAGTTACATTGTAGGGGACTGGGGTATGAAATAGACCATGAATTCTTCCCAAGACAAATGCCCATATACACCATGAAAATCTATCCAAAATGGTGCAGAGATTCTTCCTCTTGATTTTGTGAAACTACCTTCATCATAGATCATCTCTTGAATATTTGAAACTAAAATAGGAGAGTCAACACATATGTTATGAGAGTCATAGATGTTTTTTCAACTGCTAGTTATCTTCTAGACACCTATAAAAATCATTTATAGTCATTCATTGCTTTCTTAGACTTCATTTTTCACATATTGTAGTCATTGTTCCTCTCGATTCCTAGACTAGGCTTTCATGGTGGCACATGAGTCTAAAGAGATTGCTCTACTACAAAATCATTGATCCTACATAGTTATCCATGTGTTATTTCCATACCATGTTGCTCATTTTGTTCTAAACTATGTCTAGGATACCTACTTGCTCTAGTCAAAATGGATATTTGGTTTGACTTTGTCTCTCAAAAATTGACTTGAACCAATCACATTGCTCCAACCTATCATTGTTCCTATTAGTCTTGTAGATCCCTAATTTTAGATCCTAACTTTTTGACCTCCTACATACTATAGGATCAATATATATGAAGCAAAATTGGCTTTCAATTTTCTACCATGAAGATCTTTTGACATGTTGAATTTTGCTCACACTATTATATCAAGATGTATGAGTGAATGCTAGCCATAAATTTCATTAGGCCCACTTTCTTGTCAATTCCTACATAGCATTGGATCATTGGTATGATTGAATGTTGATCATTCATCTAAATTAGACCCACATTCTTATTAGTCAATCTCACACCATTATATCTTTTCTCAGTGAACCCACACCATTGGATCTTGTCCAACCTATATATTTTTAAGGGTTTTTAACCTAGGGACCTTTTGAATTATTTTACCCAAGCACAAACTATTAGATCTGAGTGTCAGTATGCAAGATCACATAGACCATTAGATCTTGATCAACTTAAAACCCTTTAAGGACCTTTTGAATATAAATGGATACTTTACAAAGCTCTAACTTGATGCTTGCATGAATGTTCTACTCTATAGGTCCAACTTTGAAGTTCCATAACTTGAGCTAGAGAGCTCACACGAGCATGCAATTTGTAGAGTGTGTTCTTGGCATGAAGAGATTTATGGTGATGTAACATTTTGGCTCATGAGGATTTTTGAGTGAACCTATTTAATACAAAAGTGAGTTGGTCCATTCATTTCTAGATGACATCTTAGTGATGGTCTAGTTCACTTAGTTTTGTGCTTGAACTACTGCTTGATCTTTGAAAGCTCAAATGAAATTTTTGAGTCCTATGCAAACTCTTTCCATGATCTTAACTATTTGGACACTATAAAAACCTACCACTTAAATATATGACTCTAAAATGACCTCTAAGACACCAAATGATACGAGGACTAAGCTAGACTATGACCAAAACTAGAATGACATATGATATGACATGAAATGAACTAAAACATAACCTATGACATTATAAAAAGACCCTATACTAGATTCTAACTATAGGGGTTGACCCATTTTGACCTGTCATAAAAATGGTCAATAGTTACCATCGATTCCAAGTTTCATGATGATAATTTTACTTCTATTTCTATATTTGAACTTATATAATTTTCATTGTATGGTCTTATAGTGGAATTTTGAATATTTTATAATTCTTATGATCCCCTAGCTATGATCCAAAACCCATGGTAGAAGACCCATCAATTATAATTTGGTAGGACTTGTATAAACCTTGGAGCTTATATCTCAAGGAAAAACATCTATTAGTAGAATGCTTGTGGCTCTGGTGGAAATCACAATATGAATTCTCATCATATCCCTATGGAAGAGGTTTACTCATATCAACCTCTATAGTTGTCGGGATTGATATGAGCTGACACTTAGCCAGCTTATTAAGAATAAACATTAGAGGTTTTGTCAATATAGTAATTATTTTGCATGGTCCATTCTATAATACAACTCATTATGGCATTGTCATGTTCATTATTTGACTGGTATCACATTTTGGTTCATTCAAATAAACTTTGTAAGATGGCTTGATCTTAAGTTTTATATTGGATGAGGCCAATGTAGTGACCTCATACTTTAGCTTGTTTAATGCAAAGAGTTTTATTTCTTGGTCATGTTCAAGATTACCCTTCATGTTTCTCATAATTAGGAAATTTTAGTGCCACAAAGTGTGGTGGAAAGGGTTGAAATGATACCTCTAATGCAAGAGGGTTATTCAAGACATATTATGAATCAAACACATTGGATGCCTTTTAAGTGTTCTCAATGAGATAAAAAAAATTATCCAATACTTTAATCATTTGTAACAAGGATTATGAAGAAAAACTCCACCTTGATTCAAAGTATTCATTGAATTTGACATCAAGGGGGATGAATATATATTCCCACTTGATGTACGCTCAATGTTTAATGTAATTAATGGATCTAAAAGAGGAACATCCTCCGTATTAGTTTCTATCATAGTTGATATCTGACCATTCTAGATGTCCATTGTGTTATAAGTGTTTAAATTAACTAATATAGTCACAAGTGTAAATTGAATAAAAGTGACTTGCTATCACAGGTATTTGAATTAGTAAATTTTATCTCAAAGGTATTCTAAGGGGGATAAAAATTAAGGAGTCAAATCCCTATTAGATAATTTAATCATCTAAATTAAAAAATATAATTAAATTTATTTAATAATTATTATTATAATAAATGATAAAAATTTATAATTATTTTTATATTAAAAATCTATGTTTATTATTTATTTTTATTTATGTTTAAATCTTTAAATATTTTTATTAAATAATCTATGTTTAAATGTTTTTCCATAGTGGTTAGTTTTTGTCTCCTCATAAAATGATATATTTTTTCATGGATTGTTATTTTACTAAATTCCTTATTCATATTCAAGTGGTGATAAATAGAAAAAATAAATCCATACTAATAAAAAGATTTAAACATGGACAAAATTCCATTGCAAATACTTTGACTATTTTCTACAAATCTAAATCTCTTTGAACCTAGGTAAGGTTATATCCTCCAACCATATAAATAACAAGAACCTCTATGGAATTTATCAAAATGAACCATACCAATTTTTGTATACAAGTCCACGTCTAAATCAAATTTAATGACTTAGCATGCCTGTTCAGAGTTGTTTATATATTCTACTTAAACTACAATCAAATGTTTAGAAACACATTTCATACTTAATATAATGTTGACTACTTCATGTGCCTCAGATGTTAAATTAAAAAACCAAAAACCATTATGGTAGTTATCTGGACAATAAATATTATCTATGAACCATTTTTCATCTCTTTTATCCCAATCAATAGAGCCATCGATGAATGGGATCTCTCTATACAAGGTGTGGCCAATATGAGACATTATTTCTACAATGTAATAAATAGTGTCAAATAAAATATTATATTATTAGTTTTATCAAATAATGTCAAATAAAATTCTAATAATATTTTTTTCATATATTAATCTTTAAATTCTATATTAAAAAAAATTATACTAAGTGAACATACTCAAGAGACACAAATTATAGTATAAAGCCAGAATAGTCTGAAGTCAAGACTACTAAGAGCCAAAATGATTCCAATGAAAGTGTAAATTATTAATATGTCATTGAGATGTTCAATGGAAAAATTACATGTCATATTTTCACTAAGTAAATACTTAGATTTTATGTTAAGAAAAAAAATTGTGTTGAGTTGATATAGTCTGTAGTCAAATTATAAAACATTTGAAAGAAATTAATTATGGGAAAAACTTTAATTTTAAATTATTAAGAAAAAAACACTAAAGTGGGATCAAATGATCCTTATTATCTCAAAATTTTAATTATATTTAGGGTCTTCTATAAAATTAAAACCTAAATTTAAAAATATGATAAATCATAAAGTCATATTATATATATATATATATATATATATATATATATATATATATATATATATATATATATATATATATATAACGTGAACAAAGTTTATTATACATCCATCACTACAAATCACCAAAAAACCACCAATAATGCCATGGTATACAATAAAAAAGAACGAATCTTAAAATGTTATTCCAATATAAAAATTCTATTCTTCTCTATGTAAACTGATGAACTATTCTTCAGCTCACTCTGCAACACCTTAATCTGCAAAAAGATCTGCCAAGAAACACATCTCATAATAACTTTAAAATTGAAGTTAGTAAGCAATCTAGGCTTAAACTAGAAAAATTCTAAATTCTTTTATTTCCAAATGATCCAAAGGATTTTAGTGGAGAAATAAACTCACTGTTAATAATTTAGAGCAGATATTTATTGGCACCAAAATAATTTTACCTTAATTTAATTAGTTGAATCAAAAAATTATGCAAGACTAGCTCGAATTACAACTCCAAATATGTCATAGTTAATTGAAATTTGATTATCATTTTATTATTGTATAATTTTTATAAGTTGAATAAAAATTTTATTTTCAAAAACCTTTTGATTTAGTAGGTAAACAGTCTGTAGACTATTTATAATAATTAGAAAAACATTGAAATATCCTCTCACTCATCATCATCAAATGTCTAGTCATTATCCCCTTTATTAAATACCAAATCAGACCAAATATTTTACTAACACTAAAACCTTTAATAATATTTCAAGACTAATCACTCAAATATCACAAAATTAATTACTTGAATTATTTGAAAACCATCGAAATAAATCAAATTAATAATGATAACCAAGTCATACTAATGAATTTTAGTATGAATAAATTTTAGTTAATTGAATATGTTCATGATTGACAGCTGGCACATTGTAGGACACTTAGCCTAAATACATAAAATAAGTATATTTTACAAATAATAAAGACACTTTGGTAATGGCCATCAATCAAAATCTACCAAATCCTTCTGCTTTATTGCCTATTGTCCTATGCCAAGTGTCATCTGTAACACCAAATTTAATGTTTCATGATACGTGATTTCAACTTCTACATTATACATATAAATTAAGTAGAAAATGAATTTATTTTGAATAATTGAAGCGCTTACAATTAAAATAAATAAATAAATTGTCAAGTCAAAAAAAAATTATACAATTATACAAGGTACACATGGAGCAAATTTTATAATTATAATATCTTTTATGACTATAATTTAATGAAAAGTCAGTCAGATTAAATATTTTGTACTTGTAAATTTCATCTACCAATCCCATTAAGTTAAAATTTACCTAATATAAAATAGAAATTTGCAAAGGAACGAACAATTAAATATACTAAGAAGCATAGTATCATGCATTAATGTTTACCAAATATCAATGTTTGATAGATTTGGTAATCAAAGTAATCTACCTCAATCCCTAAACTAACATATTTTTTGGAGTTAATATTATATAATTTCAAAAATATATGTAAAATGACTTTTTATAATATAATATATGTTATAGTGTTATATATATATTGAAAATAATATATAATATTATTGATAGATTTAAGATAGTATTTCAATATAGTAACTTAATATATAATATAAAATAATTTATAATACTAAGTGTATTGAAATAATATGGTATTATAGTACTATACTTTGAGATAATATAATTATTATAGTTTTAATCTAATATAATAACTTTATAATAATATAATAATCATATTTGTATATAATATTATTTTTATACTATTAACAATATATATATGTATTCAAATATATTAAACTAAAATATATAATATATATTATTGATTTATAAACTATTTTAACATATATAAAATATTTTATAATAATATTTATTAATATTAAAATATATTTTATAAAATATATAATATTATATAATTAATGTTTAATATATAAAAATATTATGATATATATTATACAATATTTATAAAATAACTAATATTGTGTGTGTGTGTGTTGTGGTAAGAAGGGTTATGTGAAGTGAAAGAGTGTAAATCGATAATAAAATCTAGTTACTTCAAATCCATGACAATGTCAAAATAAGTTCATCTAAAATAATTTTGGGCATAAACCTATCGAGATTTGAATCACCATGTAATGCTTTAGTCTATGATAGCTTGCATTCTTTGTGTGAAGAGATAGCCACTTAGGACAATCTCTACGTCAAAACTATAACTCATTTGGTTTCAATCAAGGGGAATCTATATTCACTGGATAAGGATCTCAGTTGTGGGTGATCATGTTTTGTCTTGGTTATTACAATGGAGAAATTACTTTTGTTAAAATGATGCTAAAATATTAGAAGCAACCAAGAGGAATTTTGGGTTTAGAAATATGATAAAAATTTGAAGTGGACATATATGTTCAAAAGACACCATCTATTCCATGTATGTATACTATTATACCACCACCACTTATTTCTCCTAAAGATAATATTAATGTTACATATTCAAAAAATGTATATGAAACTCCACTTATTATGTAAGAGCCTATTATTTCTAAATCATTACCATCAATTCCAAAGTTTTATGATGATAATTTTACTTATATTTCCATATTTGAAATTAAATCATTTTCATTGTATGGTATTGTAGTGAATTATTGAATATTTTATAATTATGATGATCCCCTAGATATAATTCAAAACCTATGGTAGGAGACCCATCAAGTGTAATTTGTTGGGAATTGTATAAGTCCTAAAGATTATATCTCAAAGAAAAGCATCTATTAGAAGAATGCCTATGGCCTTGGTGGAAATCACAATATGCATTCTCATAATATCCTCGTGGAAGAGGTTTACTCATATAAACCTCTATAAGTGTAAGGCGAGATATGAGTTGACACTCAGCAACCTTCATAACAAGAAACATCGGAGGCTTTGTGAATCTAGTATTTTTTTGCATGCTCCATTCTATAATATAGCTCAATGTGGCACCACTATGTTCATTGTATTATTGGTATCAAATTTTGGTTCATTTGGATTAACATTTTAAGATGGCTTGATCTTAAATTTTGTATTATATGAGGCCAATGTACTGGCCCCAAACTTTAGTTTTTTTAATTCAAGGAGTTTCATTTCTTAGTCATGCTCAGGGTTACCCGTGTTTCTCATAAGTAGGAAATTTTAGTGCCATAAAGTGTGGTGCCAAGGGATGAAATGATACCTCTAATGTAAAAGGGTTATGCAAGACATATTGTGAATTAAGCACATAATTTGGATGCCTTTTAGGTGTTCTTCCTCAATGAGAGAATTTTTTTCCTCCAATGCTTTAATCATTTGTAATGAGGATTGTGAAAAATCCCCACCTTAGTTCCTTTACCTTGATTTACAATATTTTGTCTCAAATAAAAATCTATATCTAAATACATGTATAAAAGGAAAGTCTAAATATATATGGAAATCTATTTATATACATACTATAAATAGAAAGTGTTATTCTGATAGTTGGAAATGATCATGGTCATCATAGAATGGACCAATCAGTCATTAAAATGCCATAAAAATATTTTTTAAATGAGTCCATAGCTAAAAATGGAATTGATCATCTTGGGATGTACCAATTATCATCAAAATTCCCTTAAAAATCTTCCCAAATGAGTTTGTTGCTATTTTATTGGAATGAAATTCCCCAAACTATACAAATCTACATTTAGATACAATCTATAAATAGAAAGTCTATTTATAGAAATACTATATATAGTAAGTGTTATGAGGTAGATGAAAATGGCATTGATTATCTTGAGATGTACTAGTTAATTATCAAAATGTCCTTGAAAACTTTCCCAAGAGATGTAGTTAAATCTTGTGTTTTACCTATAATTTCTATAATCTCGATAAATGAAGTTTTTTTTATTCTTGTATTAAAATATTTTTTTCAAGAAGATTAAATTTGTTTGGGTTACTTTCCTGTTTAAATTTAATATTTAATTGATTTTACACGAATGTGATTTTTCCACATATTTTTTACCCCATTATTGGGATTTCAAGTTGAAGTACTTATTTTTTGGCCGAAATATTTAACCCTGACTCTACATTGAGATATCACACCTTGTTGTCATGAAAGAAAAGTTAATGTTTATGGATTGGTATGGTATAGACTACTTATGCCCTCACATAACCAAAATTTAGATAAGCACACAAAATCTTTTCCTAAGAGTTATTTGGTACAATTTTGTCACTTATTTTAATTACCATTTTGGGGTTGAATTCATCTCCAAATTTTAGTTTGTAAATTCAAGAAAGGTGACTCGCTCTCACAGGTATTTGAATTGGTTAATTAAATTACCTCAAAGGTATTATAAGGGGATAAAAATTAAGGAGTCAAATCCCTATTAGATAATTTAATCATGTAAATTAACAAATATAAATAATTTTTTAAACAAGAATAATTATAATAAATGATAAAAATTTGTAAATATTTTTATATTTAAAAACTATGTTTATTATTTACTTTTATTTAAGTTTAAATATTTAAATATTTTTATTAAATAATGTATGTTTAAATATATACATAATTTTTTAAAATAATATTATATGTAACTTTTTATATAAACTTTTAAATTATTATATAATTAAAAAATCCCATGCACTTCAAAATTAGTGTTAAGTTTATCTTTTCTCTCTTGCCATTAGTTTCTCTTTTATTTTTTTCCTCTCCCTTTAGAAGGTCAAAAATATTCTTTTATGGATTGTTAGGTTTACTGTGGCATTAGTGGTGGAAGCATTGACCCCATTTTTTACTATCATTTCTATAGGTCCTTGTCAGGTACTTAATCTATTTAATGTATTATTTTATTGTATTTGAAATGTGTGATTTGTTTGTCTTGACAAGGCCCTTTTATTGATTATTTAGTGCTTTAAGTTATGAAATCATTGAGATTCAAATAGACCTATATTTTTGTTATAAAATGGCTGAGATAATGAAATGGTGGATATTAGGAATATTTAGCGCTTACTTGATTTAATAGGGGCCCAAATGGTGAATGTGAAGGGAAAGCGAACATTTTTTATTGCTATAAGAAAAAAATCATAGTCAACAAGTGTCACAATGTGAGAGGGTTTCAATGGTTCCACCCTATCTCTATCTCCTTGCATCATTCATCTATTGGCTCTATTCAAGATATTGTGATTTTTTTCCATTTTAGATTGAACTGAAAAGTCATTTTTTGGCTTGTTCAAGGTTATTATTATTTGGGGTGGTTAACATTTCCCTCATGCCACCTCATAAAATTTAATAATGAATGATTGAATAACACCTAGCATTGGGATTACTCCCTCATGGCATGGATTTTGAGAATTTTAAATTAGTCATATCACACACATGAGGGGTTTTTGATTTTATGAAATAAGAGTGACCCATTTTGGGATATCTACACCACTCATTTAATGTTTATGTGAATTACCCCTGACCCCTATGTTCACCATGCGATTATACCCTTTATTTCCTTTCTTGTACACGTGATAAATAGTTAATCCTTTGTATGTGAGGAGGAGAGTCTAAAATTAGTGAATCCTTAAATAACACCTAGTGTCAAGATTTATCCTTCATGTCATGGATTTTGAGAATTATAAATTAGTCATATCACATGTGTGAGAGGGGTTTTTCATTTTATATAATAAGAGCGACCCATTTTGTGAGATCCATGTCACTCATATAATTTTTATGTGAATCACCCCTGACCCCTATGTTGACCATATGATTAGTTTCTTCATTCCCTTCCCTATACATGTGGGAGATATATAATCCTTTTAATGTGAGGAGGAGAGAGTGAATCCTTTGAATGTGAGGATGATTTTTCCCTCGTGGTATGGATTTTTATAATTTTAAATTAGTCATATCACACTATTCATCTCTCCCTTAACAAAACCTTCAAACTTGCACATTTCCTTTGTAACCTGTGTAGAATTGGCAATTTAGCTATGGGGTAGAAGAAGTTAGACCCAGAGTCTATGGATGAACTCATGAGAGAAGACTAAGATATGGATGTGTTTTAAGCCACTGTCCAGCTAAAATTATTTCATAAGTTCCAAGGGTTTGATGAAATCCTTGTCAAGGATTTTCTCCTCCATTTGAAAGAGAATTCTACCACAATGAAGGGTATTCAACTTACAATAAATATTTAGGTGATTAGTGAAATATCAAGCATTCAAGATGAAGGATCTAGGATATCATAAAGGTTTTCCTTCAATGATCTCATCAGTATTTTTGATGAAGAAGGGGAGCCTCTATCATTATGTGTTCAAGATCACACTGAGAAGGCCAAGGGCATAAACAAAGAAACCCTACCAGAGCCATGGAAATCTATAACCTACTGAATAATTAAGTACTTGACATATGATGGTAAATGTAGTGTGTTGGGTTGTGATTCCATGAAAATACTAATTCAATTAAGGCATGGTCTTCACAAACCCTATCACATAATTAATTTATCGTCATATTTGGTAGGAGCTATTCATATTATAGCTATGAAATATGTCAATAGTTTGGCCTCCACCTACCACCATGGTCTGATACACTTAATTATTCAAAACCATTTCCTTAAGAAGAATAATAGAGAAGCAACATGGACTACTTTTTTAAAAACCATAGAGAAAAATTGGCTATGAACTATCAAAGGATCACTTTAAGAAGCCTCCACTTCTAACCCTAGGGCTCAAAAGAAGGATTCTCCTTCTAAGATAGTCACTCCAAAATAAAAAATTATCAAACTATCAACCTTAATGGTTGTTACACATAGAATTTGAAGTTATAATTATTGTGAATGAGTATCCATAACCTAAAATAATACTAAAGCCTAGAACTTCTCACATCAGCTCTAGATTTTCTCCAAAGCCTGTAGGGTGTCAATAACCCATCACTATCATAGATGAATATATTGCATCAAAATAGGTACTAAAATCTATACATAGGTACTACATGAGTAAGAGAGGAACCCCAGAAAATAAATTCACTCCTCCACTTTAGCCTAATAGTAAAATATATAAGATGATTCTTGTAGTTGTTGATGATGAAAGGGATGTTGTATAAGTTCTTGACAGGCTACGTCAAGAGCCTCCTTCTAGTCTTGTACCTGATAGAGAAGAGGAATAAAATCCTTTCCAATAAGAGGCCTTTGATGAATTTGTTCCATCATTCAATTCAACCCATCAACATTCTCCATCACAACCACACATTGACAAAGGTAAAGTTCCTATGATTAGTGAGGAAGTGCAACCATCTAGTTTACCTGAGGAATATAGATTGCAACATGCTCTCACCCTATCAAAATTAGAAGCTACAATTTAAAAAAAAGAAGAATACATTATTTTTTTGGTATCTTCATTAAAAATTAAGGATAGTTCTAACTCATTCTTACTACAAAGTATATAAAGTTAAGGAGTATTCTTTGGTAAAGAATGATGAAATAGAAGTACTTAAAAGGAAAGTAAATGAATCTAAGTATGAGATTGTAATGTTATGGAGTTACATGAAATATATATAATAATAAAAAGTGTCACTTAAGAGACATCTCAGTAGTTCTAACAATAATAAATATCCTTGGTGAGAGCAATAGCTGCAGTGTCTCAATCAGTCCCTATTAGATCCATAGTAGACCAAGCCTATTAAACCCTTGTGTCTTATTCTGATGTCAAGATTCATTGGGATCAAAAAAATTTACAATTTAGGTAACTAAAATAAAAAAATAGAAGGCTTAAAAAAGAGAATTGAAATTACAATAAGACATCACACAGGCACAAAAATAAACTAAGCAAGTTAAATAGACCCTCCAATTCACATGTTAGTTGGGAGAGAAGGTTTTAGCCTATAGAATCCCTTCTCCCTATTACAATTTGTTTTTTCATGAGAAATTGTATATATAAAAACTCCTTAGGATATATTTTGGATTTGCACATGAAATTAATACTCCTAAATAATTTTTGGAAGTATACAATAGCAATACCCTAGATAATCAAGATTTATTATGTGAGTTTTATCTTTGTGGTATTATCATGGGGAATACCAATGGATTATTGGTAAATCTTTTTATTGGAAAAATTTATTTGAGAGCCTTACTTTCCACTTACATACATCAAGTTACATGGGATGAGATAACTAATGATCATTTGAATATAGTAAAATAAGTATGCATATGCATCAGCTTGAATTCCATAGTGTCAAAGAGACTCTTAACTAGTTTAGGAGTTATTACTTTCAAATGCCAGAGGTTCATGATCATTACCTACATGTATTTCATGATGATATCATTAAATTTAACTTATTCATTCATAATAACTTTGAATAAGTAGTTGTATCAAGCAATCATAGATAGATCATGTTGTCTATTTCATTGAAAAGAAGGGAGGTCATCTCCCCTACAAACATCAAATGGACTCTCCAAAGGGTTGAGGCTTTCATAAGGATTATCACCAATGTACCCAATGAAAAAGGACATAATTTTTGGGTTGGAATGAGATTTCATCCACCTATCTTACTTACTCCTGTCTCTTTACTAGAATACAACACCATAGAGCCCTAAATTGTGTGAACATTATCTCTACTTTGTCAAGACATATATGGGTTTTATAAACACATATGAAATTGTGATAAAAGGAATGTATTCTATCTATGATCTTAGTCAAATGTTAGAGCATAGGATCTATGATGATGAGGAGATAAGAAGATAGTTTTCAATTGGACTTTCAAAAGGTCAGTTGTAGGGGAAATGATGAGTCCAAAATATAACTCATTATAGCAACATATTATCTCCTTCCTACTAGCTAATTTACCATTTAGATTGAGTATTGCATGCATCTTTAGGACTTATAACTAGTCTAAGGTAGAATATGGGTACTTTTATGTCACTTAGTTTATGTGAGTCTTAGTCATTATTCTTGACAATCTATTTTAACCATTTTCATTTTTTAGTCCTCTATTTTTGTATATACAAGTATTATAATATGATGCAATAGTGATAGTAGAGTTTTGTCGAAATTCCATGGGTTTGAAGGAAGATTCTAGTTAAAAATTTAGCATTTTGGCTGAGCTATAGACTTCCATAGGTGAGTTATAGACTTCATTAGGTGAGATATATACTTCATCAGGGGAGCTACTGACTTCATCAGGTGAGCAATGGACCTTGAAAGGCTTACTATAGACTTTAATAAGCTTATTACAGAGATTTTACCCTAGGTGAAATTGATGGCATGGATTCCCCTTACTCATGGTTGCTTAACTAAGGTATCTCACTAATTTAAATGTATGCTCACTCATCATTGTAATCCACTATATGTAAATTTCTAAAATATGGGCTGAGATGCTAACATTCTATGTAATTCAGTGATTCTATGTGAATATTTCCTATTATGGTAAGCATAAAAAGACCTCATTTCATAAAAAATAATGCAATGAAGGATATTTTGTCACTTGAACTTGCACCTAATGAGGAGTTGACAAGTCTCTACTCCTTTAATTTAGATAATGGAACCACCTTAGGGCTTTGGGTATACCTATTATGAGGTGGATCTCTAGATTAGGGGCTAGCTCCCCTTGATGCATCACTAGATCTCATATCCTAATACTAACACTTAGGGGATGAAAAGGGATAGGGATAACATTAAACTAAACCTAGTTTATAGGAGGTGATACACTAAAAGATTTACTCTACTCATACCCTTAGCATGCACTTGGATCTAAAGACAAGTTGCACATGCACTTCATCTAATGTCAATCTTCCCTCTCACATCAATGCTTCAACATGGGGTCTTAGAGATAGCATAAGGTAGGAGGAACCAGATAATAGGCATTCTAAGACACTCTATTGAGTAGCCTACTCACTACACTTTTAATCTACTTTGACACTTCTTGTTGACCTGTAAAAGAGAGATTACAAACACACAAGGTACTAAGGAGAGTAACATGTAAAGGTAAATAAAACTTACACTTGCACAAGACTAACATCCATTATGTACACTTAGTGAAATCTTGAATAGGTAAAACACTTGTATTTATTGATTCAAGTAAGAAAATTGGTAGGGATTTGCCATACTAAGGTGGAGAGATTCCTACAATAGCCAAGAAGGCCCAATTTATAGAAGATATGAGAAGAGAGAGAGAAGGGGAGTTCAAGAGTCATAGGGAAACTTGTCATCAATACAAAGATTAGTTAATTTTGCATGTGAGAGAGGTATGGGGTGAAAAATATACAAAAAGGAGCTATAAGTGTCATCTCAAATCATCTAAGACATATAAAGTGTTCAAAAAACTCCTTTCCTTGCACAAAAAATTGTCACTCATGATTTGCCTTCCAAAACTACCTTATGACTACAAATGATTAGTTCTGATGATGTATTTTATTGAGAGGGGTTACTAATAAGCCCTCACATGCATTGGAGAGGTTCTTGATCACCCCTATCATTCTATCCATGCACAATCATCCAAAATAGTCCCAAAATGAGATCTCTCCATGCACCTCTCCCACTTAGCACCCAAAACCTTCTAATTTTAAAAATTGATCCATGCACAAAGGGGATGAAACTTTCAAAAGTTTCCATATCAATAGTTTCAATAAATTAGCCTTAAAAATCTTTCCAAATTGAAATTCACCACTTTCTCCTAAGTGTTCACTATCTGCCCACTAGAATGGCTAAAATGAATGAGATGTTAGATAGGCTTAGGATATTAGACACCTAATAAAATTACCATGAGTAATTATAAAAATTCCTCCCCCCAAAAGTGATTTGGCCTCTTTAAAGTTCTCCATGCTTGAAAAACACACAAAAAGTTAAAAATAGCCATGTTTTAGCCTGTTTCATACATGTCCATACAATAACTTCACATTTTAGGGTGCCTGAGAGAGACCTATACATGCTCCCAAGGTTTCATGGAATTTACGTCTCATCTTCATGATTAATTTTCTTCATCTTTCCAATCGGGTCCTTATGTAGGGTTTTCAAGGGTTTTGAGTGAATTATAGTCTTAACCTTTATTCATAAAGGTTTGACATTATAATATTCTCAAAATACCACTAAGGGATTATAAAGGATCTTCTCTAACATCTCTAATAATCTCCAGATCCCATGCAAAAGCTCATGAAAGATATGAGCATTCTAAGATGACCATTTGAGTCATTTTCTTGTATTTTATGTGAGTTTGTGTGTCTCAAGCCCAAAAATTGTCTTTTGTGATTCTTTATTCAATTTTAAATCTCATACACCTCTGTTGTATCCCAGTTGACCTATTCAAATCATTATAAATGCTCACCAAGATCTAAAAATGAAAATAAGTACCTCTTTGAAACTAGGTCTAGACTTTATCAATAGGTCTGCCTACAACCTAGGAATGAATATAGCTTTATAATGAATTACCATACCTCATAATTGATTCAAAACTTCATACATACCTATTTTAATATGTTCCAAGGAATTTAGATGCTTTCCAAAGGTTAGAACTTGAAATGACCCTTCATTTGGAATCATGCCTATTCTTTGCCTTACTCTTATGACTACAAACCTTCTTGTATAGAGTACCCTGTTTGCTCTCAAACCTTTTATAAAGGTTTTATAGATTTTATTATGTGTTTCCTAGCTTAAAAAACTTTCATAAAAGATCCATAACATCCCTGCTTACCAAACCATCCTTTTCTCACAAACTGCCTATGTTTTATATAGGAAAATTACCCTATTTTGAGACTTGTTTTTTCATCAAGGTTATGTGCTGGAGAGTGTTTTATGTGTCTCAAGTATTATTAATACCAAAAATTATCCCTCAAATAATTTTTTTAGACTCCGAACTAACACCATTTCCAAGGCAAACTTTCCTTAGGTAGGCTATGTAGGGTAGGTAGGGTATGACTATGTTTTCACTCTTGATGATTCATCTAAGGGTGTACATGGTTCTAGGAGGCCTTTTAATAGTGTATAGGCTCTTTTTTAAACAAAATAAACATTTTAAAACCTTCACCTACTGCTCTTGGATATGAGAACCTAGAATCATCGAGATACCCTACTAACTTCCAACTTAGCCATCTAGTTAGTTATAAGTGCTCATAAGACCTTCTCCTTTAATTTTTATGGTTATGAGGGAATTTAAGGATCAAAATGGATATGGTGAATATGTTTCAAGGCTCATCACTACTCTTTCCAACCATTGACTCATGACTATGTCTCATCCCTAATGACTGAGACAGTCCTCTCACTTACACTTTATTGTAAGTGATCATGACCCTTTTTAGGCTTGTTTCAAATGTGTATGAATCTTAATTTAATATCCTTGGATCAAAAAATACCCTTAATTATTTGATTTAACCTAGGAATCCTCAATACAACACCAACTTATTGCCTAGATTTCAACATGACTATGTTTCCCTTGAGGAACACCCATGTTTGTGCTTATAGGTGGTTATAGGAATGAAAATAGGTTTCAAATGATGTTTGGAAAACATTTGATTGAATCATTAATCTGTCATCATTTCCTTTCACAAGTTTTTCCTTATTTTAACCTTCAAGGCATTTCTTACATAATCCCTCTCTCATGCCACTATATATTCTACCTATAGGTATTTTATGCCTTGACTGGGGAACTTTCATTATCATAAGGTCCTATTAAAATATTCAAAATGATTTCAAGGATACTTTATTCATTTATGCCACCCTTTTTCACCTTGGAGGTTCTAAAACAACACCTTGACACTCAAATAGGTCACTATCTATTGTGTTGGTTGTAGGTGTGTCTTCCTAGGCCTGTGTAGGTGTTTTGGTGATGTTTAAGACTAGCATTGATGATGCTTTGATTCTCTTTGAAGGTTTTGGAATCACAAAACCACCTTATATCTCATATTCCCCTTGAAACCTAAAGATAATTTTTAAAACCTTAACCTTCTAACTCACTGCCTGACTGAGTCTCAATTCCTAGGCCTATGTATGGATAGGGGAGAGCACTTAGGGGTCCAACAAGGTCCACCACCTTTTACTCTAACATCATAGCTTAGGAATGTCCTTTGAAACATTTAAAAATGTTCTCTATTCTTTTTCATATTCTAATACCATCACTATGAAATGCAAGGTTGATTTTTATCAATTTCATGTAGGCCTCATTGCCTTGTTTCAGTGTGTTTTAGAGCCTTTTCAAAACCTTCAAACTTAGGTCACCTTTCATTTTTTCTTCTCTAAACTTGGTATAGACTTTGCTTGATTTATAGGCTACATTCCCACCTAATTTTAGGATTAAAAACCCTTTATAAATTCAATTTGAGAGGCTTATCAAAACCTTTAAGGCCTCTATTTTGGTCATTTTAGGATAGTGGAAATAAAATCATAGTCACTTGGATTTAACATGGTTTATCCTCCACTTGCCACTCTACCTCTTTCCAAAGGGGAGTTATAACCTAAAACATATATTATTACCTCAAGGAAAGTTCTAGTTTGAATTTAAACACTTCCAAAATGTCACCACAGCTCTTTAATTAAGACACTTGTAGGTAGTAATGGATGCCAAACTGAAAAAGTTGCATATGACTCTAGTTCACACTCTTCTTGTCCTATATGGAGGCTTGATCACCACTCCTTGTTGATTTATGATACATAAAGATTTAAAACCCTTTAAAAAAATTTATGGACATCTCCAATACTTCCACAAACCATGTCCAAAGCTAAAGAGTAGATGGGAGTTACCATGTCCAAAGCTAAAGAGTAGATGGGAGTTGACTGAGTATGGGAAACACAGTCATTTAAGCATGATTTAACATTTTATGGATTGAAAACCAGTATCAACACCTTCAAATGTATATGTAAGGATTTAAACATCTATAAAAATTTCCACTACCTCCATCCAATGTGAGAAATCTGTTTCAAAGCACTTGAAGCAGCTGCAAGTGAAATAAAACTAGTTTGGAAGCATCTACAAGCCTAAAAGATGCTTTCTTATGAATTTGAGCTTTTCAAACCTAATATAACCATATAAATTTATTTTTAATCATGGATAAACACTAGAGACAAACAAAACCATCAAATCAAAGCAATAAAATCTGAAACAAAGGAAAAAAATGACCCCCTCATGGATGTAAGTGCATAAAAGGCTGCCTGGAGTGTTAGAAAATTTTCATGAAGGATGAGGCACCAATATGAGAATTATTATTATTAAATTTAAGTTAACTCATATTAATATCCACCCTCAAGACCATTCCTCCCAACTCCACCTGTACCTTGGCTATAACTTGATTTATCACTTGATGGATGACCAATTCACTATCCCCATAAACCTTTAAATTCTTGATCCCTCTCTTCTTTACCCATTAGAGGCCATGAACCAGGCCTTCATATTCTGCCACATTGTAGGTATAGCTAAAAGAGTCTATATGAGGAGTATTATTGATTATTTGATGGAGAAACTAGCATAATACTAGCTCTTACACCTACTTTTCTTCTTGAGCCATAAAAAAACATTTCCCATATCCCTTCAAGTTCATTATCTTCATTAGTGAGTGAAAGAATGGAAGCATCTTTTTTGTGTATATAATAAACTCCCAAATTAGTCTCTTCTATGAATGTATATGGATTAATTCCATGCATTTCAGTAGTGTACTTATCAAGGAAAAGATCAGAAATACCTTCAAGGGGAGAGGATGCTTCACCATCCATGACACCTTCTTATTCTTTACTAAATAGACAATTTTGATTTGAATTTGTCTCCATGTATGGCTCAATAATAATTTCAAACCTCTAAACAATCCCACTATCTTAGTTGGGGTCCCATCAAGCTACAACACACCTCTACTATGTGGTTCATACTTCAATCCCAACTTACCAGCCACCACCTTAGGCTTGACCATGGTACTAGCTCCTGTGATCTAAGAATTTGACTCAAGAGATGATGGTTAGTATGGTGTTAGTTTAAAAATGAAAATAAAATGAAAGAAACATACTAACTAGCATAACATCTCTAGGCCTAAACACTAGGGAGAGCTTAGTTAACAAACATGAATAAAACACACAACTAAAATGTAAAAGAAACATATTTTACCTTCTTTGGATGTTCCAAAATTCTTGTTGTAGTGGCTTACTCAACTTTGTGCTCATGAAGTCCTTGGCAATGGAAGCTGTCTACCTCCATCTCTCCTTGGCACCTTTGGCTTATATCTTGGCTTGGCTTGGAATCAATTTGGCATGGTAACTCTAATTGCAATGGCTTCTTGAAGATATTTTTGCATTATAACTTTGCACCAAAATAGGTTAGAAATGATGTTCATGGCCTCTCTATTTATAGATTTTTGAGAATATCTAAAATCAAACATAACCATCCATCCTAAGATTAAGACGTGTGGTTGAGGATTAATTCAATTTTTAGAATTAAGTTTATAATTTTCCTCATCATGACATTGGAAGAAGGGGAAATTAAGAGGCATAGAGGGCATCATGGAAGGCATTTATGAAGCATGTAGGGCATGAATCTCGATATTTATGGCATTTATGGCCTAAGGATGTCTTCCTAAGAAATGAGGTCACCTGATGATGAAGATATTTAATATTCATTTTCAAAAATAAGTTTTCAACAAGTTTCCATAGAATTATTAATTATGCCTTGATTTGGATTAATTAGTTCTTAAGCATGATTAAGTACTTTATGCACAAATTACCCAAATTGATCGTAATGCCTTGTTATTAGTCTAAAATTTTATAGGATTGGAGTTGGAAGGAAATTTTAGATGAATTAGATCTATTATCCCATTTAGGATGTTACCAATAATAAATGATAAAGGCATGCAGTTCGTGTAAGAGATTTTATAAGAAAGAGCAATCCAGAGCACCTAGGTGTAAAATTGCCATTTTGACTCAAAATGAACTAATCAAAATTAGCTGACCCACAAATTGCATTGCCCCATTTAAGGATACCCTAGTCAAAATCGACACTTGAATATGTTAGTTTCACATCATTTAGCATGTTTTAGTGTTTTTAGGCCAAATTGCGCATTTTGAGTGGAAATTGGATAAAAACCTGATTGGAGGTTATCAGTGGATAGATTTAGGTGTTTACAATTTACCCCTATTTGGGAAGGCATTACAAGATATAAGAATAGTTAAATCTTCTCAAAGAATGAAAAGAATTTGTATGCCTACAACTGTAATGATGTTAAACTAATTATATGATTCCCCCTCGAGGGAATGGCTGGCACAAGTAAGTTGGCAAATAGTCCCTCAAAAAGAAAGATGTGAAATGAGGGAACAAAATAAAGGAAATATGATGGGGTGAAAACACAATGATACTAAAAAAGTAGTCAAAATCATTGAGAATGCAAGTGGGATGGTACACAATGGTTTTCCCAAAGGCAGTTATAAACATTATACCCTGATAGTGGCAACATTGTATGATAACACAATGATTTGCCCAAAGGTGGTTATAATCATTGATAATATGGAGCTATGCCTATTAGGATAGACAAAAAAGATAATAGCATGCCCCTGTATAGGTATAAAAAGAGAAGTGGTGACAACACAATGATTTTCCCAAAGGTGGTTATAATCATTAAGAAATGCAAGTGGGACAGAGTGAAATGATTTTCCCATATGTGGTTATAATCACTGGACCCCAATAATGGTAAACATGATAAACTTAGTTTAGGATGATGATAACTTAACATAGATGGTAATGATGAATTGGAACAACCTACTAGTAGGGAGATGCTCATCTAAACTAATAAAAGCTAAAATTATTTCATGGTAAATTACTCTGTTTGGGATATGTTGGGATTGAATCAAGATGTTGGTGCTAAAGAGATGCCACCATTGTTGAATATACTTCTTAAATCTAAGGTTTATTTTAACACGTGTTGGTAGGCATCATGGTATAACATCATGAGGACTTAGCCAAAATATGCATAAGGACTAACTCTTATAATCCAATACTCAATAGAAAATAGTGCACCAATGATAGAAACCATGATGACAATGCAAACATATGAATATGGATGAATTAAAGTGTAAGTGTGGGCATGGAATCACCTAATAAACACACATAAATTGAATCAAGGCAATAGTGCTAAAAGCAAATAAACAAGCAGACAAAAAAAAAAGTTGAAATAAATAAATAAATAATGTAATAGAAATCATACGAACATTGCCCTTAGAAAATAGGTGACAACTTAACAAACAAACAAAAATTGGGAATAAAAGAAAAGGAAGTGTGTGGCTGAGTTGTCTCCATATTCACTAGACAAGTGGACGCTACCTACATAGTCCCATGGATGTAATATCCAATAAAAAAACTTCAGGCCAAATGTAGTTCTCCTAGGGAATGGGAAGAATGTGATAACTGAGGAAAACAAATAGAATGGACATGAGAGAAGAAGAGGAATGGTCTTGAAAAATGGCAAGTGTGTGAATGAAAAAGGCTAAAAAGGATGGGGAAACTAAATGACAAGTGATGTGCTTGTAACTTAGTAAGGGTTCCCAGAATCCTTAAGGAAAAGAAGTGGTCAATGTTTTTATTGTTTTCTAATGATTTTTCAAATGTTTTTGGGAATTTTTGAAGTATCTCAACTCAATCAAGAATGATTAGACACTAAATGGTTCAAGCTCACAAAATGGTGAGAGCGTGGCTTAGGTTACTCACAAAAAGGTGATAATGTGGCTTAGGTTACTCATAAAATAACAAGAGTATGGATTAAGATGACCTCAAAAAGTATCAAGAACTACCTACATAGTCCCAAAGCAGGACCTCAAGTCACTATAGTTTTTCCCTATAGTAGAGAAATTTGACTAGTGTAGAAGTCAATTCAAACAAAATAGGCATAGTTGGTAAAAAGGCATAGTAAGAGATAGGAAGTGGCAAGTTGGTATGTCAAGGCTTAATATTGCCCCTAGTTTGCATAGAGGTGGTTATAACTAAGACACAATGGCATAGATCAATGATACTAATTTGCCTAAAAGCAATTAGAATTAATATCAAGATAGATGGTAAGAAAGGAATAACAAATAAAGGATGCAACTACCAAAATTTTTGTCACACTATCCCAAAATACAATTTCTATCTAAAGTACTTGAACCAACTAATGAAACTTATCAGATACCTTGATGTTAAAAATACATAATGAATGGAAAAAATCAAGGTCAAATGGGCTAGGATTTAGAACACACTGGGCTGATAGGTTGATAGCGAAAAGTGGATACGATGAAGAGGATGGATAAGGATGGTATTTATACAAAGAATAATAGTAATAAAATGTCATAACTAAAATGGTCCTTACAGAAAATCCACCTTAGCATTCAAGCATAGTACCACTGGAGATGAATAATATTCATTGGCTCAAGAAGTTCATCTCCATCTAGTGTGGTGAGCCTATATGCTCATGATCCATAATATGTAGTAATGATGAAAGGCCCTATCCATTTTGGTTTGAATTTCCCTTTATGCTTCTTCTCAACCATGGTATTATTTTGGTTTTCTTTAAGAACAAGATCACCAAGTTTAAATGTTTTATACTTAACACACCAATTATAGTGGCTTTTGATTCAATTTTGATATGCTTGAATATTATTGAGCATGGTTGTACATTTCTCATTAAGTAGGTTTAGCTCTTCTAGGCAGGTTACTCAATAGTCATGATCATCTAAGACATGATTGAAAGATATGTGTAGTGAAGGTAACTTGACCTCAATGGGAAGGATGGCTTTAGTACCATAAAAAAGTGAGTATGGAGTATCTCTTGTGGGGGTACGATGATTGGTACAAAAATCCCAAGGGGTACAGAATATCTGCAAGTGCTAATCATGAATAGTATCATTAACAATATTTTTGAGAATATTGACAATGATTTTGTTGGATGCCTTAGCTTGGCCATTACCTTGAGGGTAATATGTTGTATAAAAATGTTGTATGATGTTACATTTAGTACATAGCTGATCTACATCATTGTTCTTGAATGATCCTCCATTATCAGATATAATGTCAGAGGGGATACCATAGAGGCAAATGAAATGGTTTAGGATGAATTTGGAAATTTACTTTCTAATCATGTGAGGGGTATAGCTTCAACCCACTTAGTGAAATACTTAGTGGTGGTAAGGATATGTTTATGGCCATCAGATGAAGTGGGGATATTTACAATGAGATCAAATCCCCATGTATAAAGTGGCCATGGTGTCAACATCAGTTTTAGAGTTTTTGCTAGGAAATATATTAGATTAGCATGTCGTTGACATTTGTCACACTTTTTTACATATGCAGTCACATATACATCTATTTTCAGCCAATAATAACTAGTATGCAAGAGCTTTTTGGACAAGACTGCCCTGCTAGAATGAGCACCACATACTCATTCATGAACTTCTCTTAACTCTAGTGTAGACTCTAATGAAGTTAAATAATGAAGCAGAGTTCCATCAAAACTATGATGGTAAAGGGTGGATCCAAGTAAAGTATAATGAGTGGAATGATGAATGAAGGTTTTGGTTTGTTTTTGAGATAGGTTAGGTAGTAAAACTTGGTCATGAAGGTAGTTGTAGAGGTCGAAGTACCAGATAGAATTAAGACCAGTAATATCACAAATCATTGAAATGATTAAAGGTTCATGAGTCAATGCTAAAATTTTATTGATGAGGAACTGATACTCTCTAGATTTATCTATTGGTTGAATCAAAGATCCAATAGTATCCATGACATCTATAGTTCTGTTACTAGCCCCTGGTATGTGCTCAAATTAAATGTTGGTAATTTTTTTTTTAAGAGTGCCAACTGTGGCTTTATATAGAACCAGTTTGTCATCCTTGATCTAAAAATGATCTGTGACCTGATTGATGACTAACTAAGAATCATCATAAACTTAGAGATGAAATATATTCCAATGCACTACTTGTCAAAGTCCTACAACAAGTGCTTCATACTCAACCATGTTGTTTGTAGAAGGAAAGTTGCTTATAAATGATTTAGGGATTAGATCCCCCTATGGTGTAATAAACAAATAGGCTTTCCCTTGATAAATGTGTAGTAAATGAACCATTAAAATATATTTTTTAGGGGTGCCCCTCAAGGGGTGTGTCAATGACAGTCATTATGGATTCATCAGAAAATTAAAACATGAGTGGTTGTGTGTCTGTGAGAGGTACTTCAACAAGTTGATCTGTAAGAACTTATCCCTTGATTACCTTTTGATTGACATACTTTATGTCAAACTCACTAAGAAGCATGATTAATTTAGCCATTCTACCTTGTAAATTTGTTTTAGATAGTAGATACTTGAGTAGATATACTTTTGAAATGACCATGGTCTTATTATTCAACATGTAATGGCATAGTTTATTAGCTATGAAGACCGTGGCCAGACAAGCTTTTTTAATAGGTGCAAGTTATGTTCATATGTAACCAAGGTATATCTTAGGTAGTATATGACATGCTCTTTTCCATTTTCATCATGTTGAGCGAAGAGTTCCCCTAGAGCATGGTCAGTATCTGATAGGTATAACAAGAATGGCTTTCTTGGCATAGGAGGTAATAAAATAAGTGGAAACAAGATAGTATTTATTGAAAAGTTGTTTAGTACTAATTGTCCCAGTAAAATGTAACTCCATTCTTTAAAATGTGTGTAAATGGATGGCACTTATATGCTAATTGAGAGATGAAGTGTTGGCTTGACTAGATCTTACCCTGCAAACTATAGAGTTGTTTTAAATTGGTTGGTGGTGGCATCTCAATTATAGCCTGGACTTTACCTAGTTTGACTTCAATAATTCTACAAGACATGATGAATCCAAGTAATTTTCCTAAAATTACACGAAACACACATTTATTTAGATTGAATCTAACTTTGTGCTCCTATGATCTTTCAAATATCTTATGCAATATTGCTAGATGGTCAGCCCTAGTTTTGGATTTTCCTAATATGTCATTGACATAGTCTTCAACAATATCATGCATCATATCATGGAATATGATAGTCATGGCCCTTTGATATGTAGTTCCATCATTCTTAAGGCCAAATAGCATTTCCTGATAACAAAATGTTCCCCATGGAGTCATGAACATTATTTTATGTTAGTCTTCTGGAGCTATTTTTATCTAGTTTTATCCTAAAAAGCCATCCATGAGTGAAGGCATTTCATAACCTACCATGGAGTCAATGATTATGTCAATATTAGGTAATAAAAATCATCTTTAGGATAAGATTTGTTGATATCTCAAAAATTAGTACAAATTTTGATCCCTTCAGGCTTTTAACTAATAGGTACCACATTAGAGATCCATTCTGAGTAGTCAATAGATCAGATACATCCTGCTTCTAAGAGTTTTTCCTAATCTTTCTTTTGCAATACAATAATTTGAGGATGCATTTTATGTGAATTTTGTTTTACCTATTTGGCATCAAAATTAACCACAAGGTGGTGTAGAACCAAGGTGGGGTCTAAACCTAGGATGTCAGAATAGGCCCATGCAAAGATATCTACAAATTCTCTCAATAGAGATGTAAAGACATCATGTTCCTCCTCAGTGAGAGGTGTGCCTAGTTTTATCCATTTTAGGTCTAATAGAGTCTTGATATTTACCTCTATTGTATCTTCAACTAGAAGGGTCAAATCATCCTCTAGGATAGTAGGAAATGACTTGAATTATTGAATTATGTCAAGGTCCTCCATTAGGACTTTCTCTTCAACTTCTCCTAGGCATGATGAATTGGAGTCCACTAATGGGAGATATATCCATGTGACAAAAAGAGTAAAAAATTCTTGAATAATTTGATCAAATACTTGTTTCTCAAATTTGAACTCAGATCCATAGGCAAGTTCATCATTGGTGGTCTCTTAGTCTAAATTCAAAGAAAAATGACCACCCCCATCTAATGGCACCTGAAACAAGTTTTCACCATTAGACTGGCCTTTATCTTTACTTTTTCCCTGGTCAAAAACACCTCAAAAAGGTTTTCACTTTGGGACCTCAATTTTTTACTTATTTATTTTTAGATAAGGGTGTTCACTCACTCTCCAAAATAGACTGTAGGATCCAATGTGATTGAGAATCTTGATTTTTGATTTCCCAATAGAACATTATCTATAAGGCTTAAAAAGTCATCATTCTATAACTCATCAATCAGTAAACTAGATTATTTTTGGTCCCAATCTATCAGTTTGAGATAATATAATGGTAATGGATTGTAATGAATGGCTAAGGGTACAAAGGGCATTATTATCAAATAAGTTAGTTTTAGATAGGTCATAAAAGGTGGGGTTATGATTAGACTCTATTTCACTGTCATCATCATCATCACTAGTCACTGGTGATGGCGTTTGAATAAGATAAGTGGGGTCACCCCCAAGTGGTTTAAATCCAAGTCTATAAGGTCTTTAATACTTAGTCATGAAAATATGCTCAATGGTTCCTTGTTGATTTAGTCTGAGGCATCTTCCTTCATAATTTTGATGCTCCATGATCTTATTAGGAATAAGATACTTTGTATTTTTATAAAAATCAGTTTGGCTATCATTATATAACCATGATTTTTCCCCTTTAAGAGGGTCAATTTTTAGGCCATATGTTGGTAAAAATGTGATAGGTCCCTTATTTTTAATCTTTTATTGCCAATGCATATGTGGGGTGACTTTAGATCACCCAAAGGTTTTCAGATTCTAAGGAAGATTTGCAATATGAAATGTATCATGGGTCACATACTCTCTCGGTCCTTTATCTAAAATGGTGAAATGATTAGAAGCTTCAAGAGGTGATATGTGGGAAAGGGAATCTAAGGTATTAGGATCTATGTAATTATTTGGTGAAGGATCAATAAGTATAGCCTTTCCTTTATCATGCTTGAAACTTGGATTCATGCCATACTAAAAATTATAGTTTTGAAATTTAGCCTCAAGATGCTTGTAGTGTTCATATGGGTATAAATCTCCTAGAATATTCACTTACATCCCTGAGTGGGATAACTTTACACATTAGTGTAGCATTGATGAGACTACATAAATATCATGTAACCAAGGCCTTCTTAGAAGCATATTGTATGATAACTCAAGATCGAGCACATGGTAAAGTGTAACATGGGTCAAAGGCCCAATGATAACTAGAAAACTAATAGTGCCTTGTGATTCTCTTTCTTGATTATCATAGGCTTTGATGGTTATTGTTTTTGTTTAGAGATTTTCCATTATATACCCAAGAGGCTTGATGAGATTTAGAGATATTATGTTGAGGCCTGATCCATTGTTTATAAGGGCATGTTTCACTTTATGATACTTTAAATAAACTTTATGTATAATGTATTATTATGGAACAGGCTAAGGCAAGACATATCGCTTTGGTTGAATGTGACTTGTTGGGTTGGAGCTAGGTGTCCAATGAAATCTTGAAATTTATTAGGAGATATGTCACTATCAATAGTGGATTGGGTCAAAAACTCATTCAAGATGTTTTTGTGGATTAGTGACATTTACATAAAATCTAAAATAGAAATTTGTGTTGGTGTCTTCTACCATTGTTCCACAATATCAAACTTCTTGTCTTGATCAGTAATGAATGGTTTATTTCAAGGTTAAATGGTTGTTTGGATGACAGGCAAATTGGTAGATGGTTGTGGGCCTAGGAAAGTAATCTTTGACCTCTAAGTTATGATTGTATAATTAGGATTAAATATTGGATCATTATTGCTAACAAAATTTGGGAATGATGTGGGACTAGATAGGATAAGTCTCAATTACCAGTGCACTTGTATGTGGTTAATAGCAAGGATGAGTTATCGATATAAGCTCCAAAAGGGGAAGTCCTAGTTTGTTGGTTTGCCTATATGCACTCCTAGGTCAAAGAAGGATTATCCATGTAATCTAGTTAAATGTTGTTGTTTAGCAATAGTCTAGGATGATTAGTGATTGGTCTAGGATTAATGGAGATGGTATTAACACTACCCCCTACAATATGACCTATAACCTTGTTGTAGTCATGTGCAACTACATGGTAGGTTTGTTGGTTGTTACCATTTTAACCTTGGTTTTGTCCATTTTTCTATAATTGTGGGTTCTACTACTAATTTTTTTGATTTTATTGGTTCAACCTTTGATTTTGATACTACTGATTTTGCTATTGCACTAGCCGTTATTATCATTGTTGCTAATCATTTTGCTACTGTTGATTATTATGTCAAGGAAAGGGTTTTGAACATCCTAAGATTTTGATTGGAAGTGGAAGTACCATTATCCAATGTTATCTCCCCATTATCTAACATATTCTCAATTAAATTATTGATTTGGACACATTCATAGATTATGCCTGTTGACCTGATGATAGTCACATAATTCATTTTCATAGTAACAATCAGGATAAGTAATGCCTTATGAATAATGCTTTGGTATAGGCTAATTAATCAGATAAATGACAGCAATCTTGAAAAATATAGACTCAATAGGTTCTCTTAGGTCACTAAAGACATGATGTGTAGGCATAGTTCTCCTAGGAGGAAGGGTTTATAATGGTAACAATTATTTTATTTATTGTGCAAGTCTTGGTTGTTGTGCTTGAGGAATTGTTTGGAGAGGTTACTGGGTAGGAGTAAGCTAAAAAGGTGGTGTAGATGATGTTTTCACCATTTGGACATGATGGGATTTGGTTAATCCATTTCCCACAACATTCTTATTGCAGTTGAATTGCTTCAATCTTTTTTGGTTATTGGCCTATGTCAGTTGTGATGTTGGCCCTTGAATGGGATGTCAGTCATTTACTTGATTGGTACCTTGATTTTGATTAGTTGAATTAAGCTTGATAAATCCTTTATTGATGAGTGCTCACTCAATCAACAAACATTTATCGATGATTTCCTTGAAATTATGTGCACATTGTAATTCCAAATGATAAGCTATCTCACTATGCAAATTATTAGTAAACACAGTGACTAATTGTTTATTTGGTAAACTATGGATGAAATAGATTGCAAAGGCTCTCCATCACTTTAAATAACTTGCAAAACTCTCACCATCTTTTTACTTTGCTTGCGTTAAGTCCACTAATGAAATCTCATGCTCAAGATTATAGGAAAAGTGTTGCATAAAATTATTAGAAAGATCATCAAAATCTATTACTAAATTCCTGGGCAACTTTAAAAACCACTTCAAGACTTGTCTAACCAAGCTCCTTGGGAACAACAACAAAAGATACATGTTGATATATATCACTGGTTGACATGTGATAAAGAACTCGGTCAAATGATCCTTAGGGTTACCTTTCCCTTTGTATTTATCAAATTTTGGTGGTTCGTATCCTAGAGGAAATGGTATCTAAAAATACTCCATGTTGAATGGGTAGGAACACATGCCATCCAATTTGAACTTTTTAGTCTATTTACCAACTTGAATGGTATCAATTGCATCCTTCATCTATTACAATTATTGGGATAGGAAACTAGAAGGAACATTGGTTTGAGGGAGAATAATGGTTTAGGTAGATGTATGGGAGGTCACAAGTGGGACACTTTGACTAGGGTTTGATGGAGATACCTATTGGGGTACATTAGTTTGGTTGGAGAATTGAGCCAAGAATATGCATATGTGGATTAGGATGTACTTCAAATTGCATAATTGGTTACATGATATTTTGGTTTGGGTTGATGATAAAGGTATGACTTAGAGGATTTTGTGGTTGGGATGGAGGGATATAATTATACCATGCCTACTATCGTCAAAAAGGGACATGTTGCCAACTAATCAAACCTTGTTGTTGAGTGGAAACTTGTGGTCCAAGACCCTATCTCTAAATTTGTGGCATATTTTGAACCAATGATTGTCTAGTAGGTACTTGAGAAACATGAGGTCCTTATTACATGAATCCCTATGGATAAGTGAAAATAGGTTGCAGATTTAGCATCTATCATTGACCAATACTTGCATGTTGTTGACTAGTCATTACTTGGTTTTGAATTGACATATTAGTCTATGATTGAAGAGGTATGTTCATCATTATGTGGTGAGGTGGAACATTTGTTACCCCTGATTAAGGTGGTAATGTATTTTTCCTCTATTGTGTTGATACACTAGATTGTGTCTATTGTTGTGGAATACTACTTGTTACTTGTTGAGGAGTAGTAGGGTTCATCACATTCTATCATTGGGGCATGACATTAGCCATTGTTTGATTACCTAATCCCAAAGGTTTCACACTTGAGGAAGCAACCAATTGAGGTTTGGTTGTAAAAACTCCTATTCCCTAGTATGATGATCTACCCATGGGATTAACTACACACACATGTTGTTGGCTAGTTGTTTGTGCGTTAGTACCACTTTGATTAAGATTGGACATTTTTTGCACATTTTCCACTACATTTGGCTTATTATTCTATGTAGAGGTTAAAGACACTTCTTTAATAATGAGCATATGCATCAAGTTATCTATTGAAATAGTTTGTACGAATGGGTCAGAACTCAGATTCTCTTATCCAATTAACTCTATCAACACTCCTATTGAAGGAACTAGGTCAATAAGAGGCTTACTCACCATGTTCATTTGATTGAAATCATGTAATAGATTTATGTAGGTTTGATATGATGTCTACATTTGGTTAAAGTGATCTTCCATGATTTCTTTGTCTTGATTAGATATATTATGATATTGATATGTTGTTTGGACTAGAGCCATAGGGTTGCTGGAAGAAACCTATTGATCATAAATGATATTGTGGGGCACTCTTACTAGACTTGGTAAATTTTCATGGGGAAAGTTTGTTGGAAACTTGGACCCTACATCTATGGCTCTAACCAAAATCTCATCTTTGTTCTCTAATAAATGTCGCTCAAACAAAAATTGATCATACGCGGAAGCCATATTAGTAAAATATGACAGTTGAAGAGTTAGCCAATGGATCTTAGTTTTATTCCCCTGATTAAGTATTATAAGAGGGATAAGAATCTATCTCATAAATAATATTATCTACATAAGGGTCTTACACCATTTCTTCCTATGAAACTACATTACTAATCCTTGGATTGTACATGAGTCCACTACGAGTGTAGGAATACATGTTGGGATCCATAGTCAATGTTTTACGATAAAAAGTCAAAGAGTTCTACAAACTCTAAAAAGGAAAAAATCTAAAACAGATGATGTTCCAACTTAGTCTAGATTTATCAAAAAGATCAAAATGTTTATACAAATATTTATGAGGAAATAAGCTAGTGTGAGTATCTAATGTTTCACTATTCACACAGAGATAAGTAAGTAAATGGACCAAAAATAGAAATGCCAAACTCTAAGGTTGAAGTGTTTCAAATTAGTCTAATCTAGGAATTTAAAAGTTACTAGGTCTTTTGGCCAAATGTGGTGTCAAAATCTAGGCTCAAACAAGGCATGCACTAGTACTCTTGGCCAAACGACATCAAAATCTAGACTTTGAAATAGATGAAAGTTTTAATCTAATGGATTTAAAACACTTCTAACAAACACTAGGCATTTGCTTCTTGGTCATGAACTTGATCAACTAGGTATAAGGTATGAAATAAAAGGAACTTTAGAAATAGTTTATTTTCTCACACAAAATGGTATAAAACTTGGTTCTTTTGACAAACAAGCTAGATAAAAGTGAACAATATAACTCTGTTAGACAAAAGATCATAAAAGTACACTTGGATTGGTCTAAAAATGTAGGAACAAATTTGAATTTTATGCAAGATGGTCTATGAAATAATATTTGAAAAGTTTTGGGCAGCGTAACGACACTATACTACCCAAAAGGTGTGACAAAAAAAATTGTTTCAAAAACTCTATAAGGCAAAGACATTTTTCCACAATTTTGACAGTATAACACTACTTTTCTTGACTCAAAATGTTGTGGTGCATAGACTTGAAGTGCAAGTGTTTTTCATACAATGGCTTAAGTCTATCAATTGATGACAATGATTATGAGTCTTAAACTGCCTTAAACCCAAATTGGAAATTAAACCTAAGTTCCCTCAAGTTTAGTGAAAAATGGTGAACCCACTTAACACATCAACCCTATGAAATTATAAATGTGCAATTTCAAATTTAGATTATAAGTGAAGGACTTTAAAAACTTTGGTAAAGGTCTAGACTCAATTAGGCAGTGTAACTATGCCAAAGTGGATGATATGACTCTCAAGCTTTTGATGAACTTTGAACAAGGCAAATTGATGATCTCACATGGGCAGCATAATGCCTCTTTGTTCAAATTAAAATTAGGACTATGTGTTTAGTTTGAATTGTTTGTTTACACCAAGTTTTGACTTCAAACAAGACTTTAATCTAGGACAAGACCAACTAATTAATCACTTTTAGATCCTAAATGGACAAGGTTGCTTGGTATTATTGGAATCCATCAATATACGTCATTTGAGAGGATTTTAAGTGTTCATCTAAAAGTAAATGCACATTATATAGTAAGGTTTTTACACCCTTCCTTCTCTCAAATGATAGTACTACAACATCGACCTTGAGGCACACCTTGCACCAACAATACTTCTGTGATAAGTGGGGATTTGTCTAAAATCTAACAAGTTTCTGAACATTCTAGGGGAATAAATTTCACAATGACTTTCAAACCAAATAATGTAAAATAAAAGCATAGATTTTGGGTCCATATCACTTGGCTTGTTACAAAAAGGTCTAGTCCTTTTTACAACCACTACATCCTACTATTCACTCAGTGTAGTGCGATGTCCAAAGTGACACTACATCCCATGTGCAACTCCAATTAGGAGCTAAATGAAGTCAATATCAGGAAGTGAAACCTCGAGTTAAAGCTTCTCTAAAAAACTCATGGGAGGTGATGGAATCCCCCTCGTAAGCTAATTTTACATAAAAATAAAGAAAGCATGAAAGTATAAGGACTTTAGGGTCATTTTCAAGGTCACCAAAACTTTGATGAGTTTTTGGGGAGTGATTTAGATGAATTTATTTTGGTGACATGCCATATGTGATCTAGGAATTTGACTCAAGAGAGGATGGTTAGTATGGTGTTAGTTTCAAAATGAAAAATAAAATGAAAGAAACATACTAAGTAGCGTAACATCTCTAGGCCTAAACACTAGGGAGATCTTAATTAACAAACATGAATAAAACACATAACTAAAATTCAAAATAAACCTCTTTTACCTTCTTTGGATGCTCCAAAATGCTTGTTGTAGTGTCTTGCTCGGCTTTGTGCTCATGAAGTCTTTGGCAATGGAAGCTTGTCTACCTCCATCTCTCCTTGGCACCTTGTATTATGGATTGGCTTGGCTTGGAATCAATTTGGCATGGTAACACTAATTTCAATGGCTTCTTGAAGATATTTTTGCATTATAACTTTGCACCACCAAAATAGCTTAGAAATGATGTTCATGGCCTCTCTATTTATAGATTTTTGAGAATGTCTAGAATTAACCTGAACCATCCATCTTGAGATTGAGATGTGTGGTTAAGGATTAATTAAATTTTTGGAATTAAGTTTATAATTATCCTCATCATAAAATTAGAATAAGTGTAAATTAAGAGGCATGGAGGGCATCATGGAAGGCATTGATGAGGCATGGAGGGCATGAATCCTAATATTTGTGGCATTTATGGCCTACGAATGTCTTCCCAAGAAATGAGGTCACCTGATGATACAGATATTTGATATTCATTTCCAAAAATAATTTTTCAACAAGTTTCCATGGAACTATTAATTATTCCTTGATTTGGGTTAATTAGCTCTTAAGCATGATTAGGCACTTTATGCACAAATTACCCAAATTGATTAGAATGCCTTGTTATTGGTCCAAAATTTGACTAGATCAAAATTGGAAGGAAATGTCAGATGTGTTGGATCCATTATCCCATTTAGGATGTTAACAATAACAAATAATGAAGGCATGCATCTTTTGTGAGAGATTTGAGCAATCCAGAGCACCTAGGTGCAAAATTGGCATTTTGACTCAAAATGAACTGATCAAAGTTAGCTAGCCCTCAAATTACATTGCCCCATTTAAGGATACCCTGGCCAAAATAAGCACTTGAATATATTAGTTTCACATCATTTAGTGTTTTTAGGCCAAATTATGAATTTTGGGTAGAAATTGGCCAAAATCATGATTGGAGGTTATCAGTGGCCAAATTTAGGTGCCTACAGCTCCACTATCTACAATACAATTATGAACCAACCTGTCTCCCATAATGAGTGTAAGGTAGAAGAGTGGAGGATTTTCATATTTGGTGGAGGGATATAAGACATAATTTTAGGTATTGTTAAGTGCTACACTATTATTTTTTAAAGTTTGAGAGGTTATATGAATGCTTGCAATATGTTCTTGTAAGATTTCCTTTTGACCAGGCATATGCAAGACTTCCCAAAGAGATATGATATGCTTGTCTTGGTATTCTTCAAAGAATAAAAAATGTTTAGAGGGGAGGTATTCACATTTTCTTCTATTCTTGAAGGTAGTGAGGGAGCTTGAACTTGCTACATTATAGGCTTGACAAGCCTACTCATGTTTTGACTTTGTTGAGGAGCATGACTGGTAGTAGGTGTTACACTAGGATTCACACTTTGTGGCCTTAGAGAGGAATTTCTTGGAGTCACTTTTACTCCTAGAACATCTCCTAGAGATTTCTTTTTGGCTCTTTTGTTGGCTACAATTGATGTGCTTTGATTTAACACATAATCATCCTTCACTTGAAAGTTCATCATACCTAGACTTTAGCTGCTACCTTCTCCATGAATATCCCTTTGCATGAGATTCACTTATTCTGATGTCACATAAGGAGTATCTTCTTGTGCCAATAAATCTTGGCTATCTTCTCCATCATCATACATAAACTAACCTTGAGGTTGTCCCTATTGGTCCAAATGATCCTCTCCTTAAACCATATTAGCATGTACTAAAACAACAACATTTGTGGAAGGAGTGGAATTAGGATTATAGGCATTGTGATGCCTATTGAAACTTTGTTGACCTTGTGCTCTTCCTTGGTAGTTATATTGGGGTAGAACTCTATAGCCTTGTTGAGGATAGTATTGAGGGTGAGGTGGAGCACTTGTCTATTAATTAGCTTGCTTGAGTTGAGCTCATAATGATCAGATATCTTCATCTTTGTTTATAGCATTATCCATCTTCTAAGGAATGGTTCTTAGATTGGCATTGGCATTAGGAACTGGTGATATGTTTGGAACTTCAACTGAACTATGAGACAACAAAGGCATAAAAATTCTTAGAGGTAGATTTCCAGCTTGTATCAAGTTATTCTCAGCTTCAATAGCTATCTCATATGTATTTGGTAGAGTGAACACTCCCATTTAATACAACATTATCACCACATTAGTACCAATATCCTTGAGATAAGTGGGAAACATAAAGCTCAAAGGAGGTCTCATGACAGGTGGCAACCTATGTTATGTATTTTGAAATATTTCATTAAAATCTCCCATGGATTCATTAGGACCTCTCTTTATCACATTCAACTGATAGATTAGTGAAGTATGGTCACTCTTATTCTCAAATATAGTTACCGATAATTCCCCAAATCCATCCCAACTTGTAATGCAACCACCTTCCAAATTCCTATACTAGTCAAGTGCCTTACCTTTTAGAGACATAGGAAGCAATCTAATGGATATGTTGGCTCAAGTGACATTATAGAAGTTAATTTTTTTTGAAATGTCCCTAATATGCTCAGATGGGGTAATAGGACCCTCTCCATTGAAGCTAGGGAGATTCTTGGTAGCATTGGGAGGAAAAGGGTCATATGCAGGAAGGTCAATTAGATTTTGGGTGTTGAAGGCTAGAAAAGGTTGTTGCCTATCCATTTATTCTCTTTCCTCTTGATCTTCTATCTCTTCAATATCCTCAGCTTATTTTTCTTCTTCAAAACCTCCTTTCCTAGGATCTTTAAGTGTTAGGAATGGTTCAGGGTGTTGTTCTTCAAGAATATCTTCAACTAGAGGGGCTTGATTGAATATGATAGATGACCTAGTGAGGATCATGAAGTATAATGTGGAAAACTTGATCTAAAACTAGATATTCTCACCTTTTGGAGTCACCAAATTCTAGATTAAGAATATTTATACAACCTTAGGCTTTTCAATACCATCATTCACCTTGGCATGTAAATAATTAGGACCAGCAGTCCCATCGGGCATGCCAAAACTATTGTCACCAAATCTTGCACCCTAGAAGAGAGTGTTGAAGTTTCTTCTATATTTGGGTAATGTTGGAACATTTCTAGGTCATGTGGGTATACCTATAGAGGAAAATAACCTCTATATTTAAAGGGATAGCTCCCTAAATGTATCTCTATAAAATCACTTCTATCTAAACCAGTTTGCTTGAAGAGAAAAGAGTTAAAAATTACATAAAAGGAAACCTACTCTAAGAGTGGTGATGCACCAAGATTATCTTCCACATGAATATAATATTCTAATGCACAATATAGAAAAATGCATAGACCATCTTCAAGCTCTAAGGATTCTAACACAAGTATTTTAGTGTAGAGGTGAGATGTATAAAATAACACAAGGCAAATTAACTAAAAGGCAAGTTACACATTCCAAGAATAGTTATACACTTATAGCAATTCAACACACATGAACACATTTTATATGACCTATTAGACTAAGAAATTTTGCTCAGGTGTGAAGGATAAAGGATGGAAGGATGTAAAATCATCACTTACTATCACTATACATCACTTACACACTCAAACAATTATTCAAAACTTGAAATAAAAAAGACTTGTACTAATGCTTAAAGGCAAAATATGACATCAATCCAGTAGGGCTTCACCATACATTGTGTGGAACTTCATTTCACTAGTATAAGGGTTATATTTATAATAGAAAGGAAGTGAGAGGGGAGGATTTTTGGTGCTAAAAAGAGGAATTAATCTGTTAGAAGCCTCTAGCCATAGCTAAAATTATCCCTAAAAATGATGCTCATTTGGGCCATTCAGTTGATCCGTGTCACCTCAAGTGGTTACATAGTTAGCATGCTCTCTCAAAGATGCTTCCCCAATAGTTTCACTAGTAGAATCAAGATATTCTAAGATAAATAATGGCATCAATGTAGTTATTGCAAATGAGTCCACTTATTGTAGATTTGTCTTGATGCTAACAGCTTCTCACCGACTCACTGGGGTATGTAATGGCATAGGGGAGAGTCATTTTCATTTTATTGGCCTTGGAGATGAAACTTTATAAAGCCTACATGTATGCCTTCATGGAATTTATCAAAATTCTAGATCCATGTGTATGTTCATAAACATCCATTGAAATCTCATCCTAGCTTGACCTAGTCAAATGTTCAATCCCTATAGAGCCCCTTAGCCTTTTTTTATTGGCCATCAAAAGTGACTTGGATCTTGATTTGATCAAGGTGATGTGAACCCTCTGATCTTCTTTATTTCACTCTATCTGATCTTCAATGGATGAAGAATGTGAGACCTTGGATCATTGAGCATTCGAGTGAGGACCATCAATCTACCTGAGACCCACTATTTAAATTCCAATGGATAGCCCATCACTATTTAATTTCTAATGGATATCCCATCACCCTGAAGTTAACATATGTACAATTATCACTCTATTGGAACCATTCTTTTGTGGTATTTTCCTTAGACCTATTTTCTTGTGGATAATTCTTTCAGCCATTTTTATGAAAAGTGCCCTTTTGATTTTGCTTTTGGTCCACTTTTGCTAAGAATAACCTTTCAACCTTTTTTTAAATGCCTCTTCAAAAATCCTAAACATGCCCTTTAGTTTTTTGAAATGTCCCTTCGAAAATCTTGAAAATGCCTCTTTGAAAATCCTAAAAAGGAAAATTTCCCAAGAAAAGACCCTTTGAGTAAGCGTGTAGGGAACTTGCATGAGAAATGATCTTTCAGACTTTTTTCAAGGACCAATTCCTTTGGAATTTTTAAAAGTGCCTTTGCTTGTAGATCAATTCCTTTGGAAAGATTGTTTCAGATAGAATGTCTAAAATAATTCCTTCAAAAAAATTGTGTTAGACAAAATGTTTGAAACATAACTTTTTCAAAGGAAATAACACTTGGCCAAAAGACCAAACAAAAGCTTCTTTGGGGAAATTATTTTAGACAAAATGTTTGAAACAATTCCTGACACTTGTGTAGAAAACCCAAAATAAAAATTTTGAAAAAAAAAAACACTTGTGGAAAAAGACCCAATAAAAGCTTCCTCTGATAGACAAATTTCAAACACTACACTTAGCCAAAATGAAAGAAAAGATTCAAAACTTGGGAGTGAAAATTGGCCAACATAACCTTCACTTTTGCTCTTGGATATGAGAACCTAGAATCACCTAGATACCCTACTAACTTCCAACTCAACCACCTAGTTAGATATAGGTGCTCATCAAGCCCCATCCTTTACTTTTTTTGGTTATGAGGAAATTGAAGGATCAACATGGATATGGTGAATATGTTTCAAGGCTCATCAGTGCTCCTTCCAATCTTTGACTCATGACTATGTCTCATCCCTAATGACTGAGAGAGTCCTCTCACTTACACTCTATTGTAGGTGATTATGACCCTTTCTAGGATTATTTTAAATGTGTATGAATCTTATTTCAATATCCTTGGATTAAAAAACACCCTTCATGCTTTCATTTCACCTAGGAATCCTCAAGACAACACCAACTTATTTCCTAGATTTCAACATGACTGTGTTTCCTTGAGGAACACCCCTGTTTGTGCTTATAGGTGGTTATAGGCATGAAAATAGGTCTCAAATGATGTTTGGAAACCATTTGAGTTTATCTTAAAACTCTAATCATGTCCTTTCATAAATTTCTCCTTCTTTAAACCTTCAAGGCACTACTTGCATAATCCCTCTCTCATGCCATAGTCTATTTTGCTTGTAGGTGTTTTATGCCTTGATTGGGGAACTTTCATTATCATAAGGTCCTATTAAAATATTCAAAAGAATTTTAAGGCTCCTTTATTCATTTATTCCACCCTTTTTCACCTTTGAGGTTCTAAAACAACACCTTGACACTCAAATAGTTCACTATCTAGTGTGTTGGCTATAGGTATGTCTTCCTAGGATTGTGTAGGTGTTTGGTGATGTTTGGGACTAGCATTGATGATGTTTTGATTCTCTTTGAAGATGTTGGAATCATAAAACCACCTTGTATCTCCTATTCCCCTTTCAACCTCAAGATAAGGTCAAAACTTTAACCTTATAACTCACTACCTGACTGAGTCTCACTTCTTAGGCCTGTGTACAGATAGGGGAGAGAACTTAGGGGTCCAACAAGGTCCACCACCCTTTTATCTGAAATCTTAGTTTAGGAATGTCCTTTTAAAAATTTGAAAATTTTCCCTCTTATTTGGCATATTTTAAGACCATCACTATGAAAGGCAAGGTTACTTTTGATAAACTTCTTGTAGACCTCACTACCATGTTTTAGTGTGTTTTAGAGCCTTTTCAAAACCTTCAAACTTAGGTCACCCTTCATTCTTTCTTCTCTAAACTTGGTAGATCCTTTGCTTGATCTAGAGGCTACATGCCCACCTAATGTTAGGATTCAAAACCCTTTGTAAATTCAATTTGAGAGGCCTATCAAAACCTCTAAGGCCTTTGTTTTGGTCATTTTGGGATAATGGAACTAAAATCATAGTCACTTGGATTTAGCATGGTTTATCCTCCACTTACCACTCTACCTCTTTCCAAATGGGAGTTATGACCTAAAAAATATAGTATGACCTCAAAGAAATTTCCGTTTTTCATTTCAACACTTCTAAAATGGCACCACAACTCTTCAATTAAGGCACTTATAGGTAGTAATGGCTACCAAACTAAATAAATTGCATATGACTATAGTTCTCACTATTCTTGTACTATATGGAGGATTGGTCACCACTCCATGTTTATATAGGCTACATATAGATATATAAACCTTAAAAAAACCTTTATGTAAATCTCCAAAACTTCCACAAACCATGGCCAAAGCTGAAGAGTAGATGGGAGCTGACTGAGTATGGGAAACATAGTTATTTGAGAATGATTTGACATTTTATGGATTGAAAACTATTCTCAACACCTTCAATGTATCTTAAAGGATTCAAACATTTAGAAAAACATCCCTTTCAGCCATCCAATGTTAGAAATCTTTTTTAAAGTACCTGAAGTAGTTACAAGTGAAATAAAACTAGTTTGGAAGCATCTACAAGCTTAGAAGAGGCTTTCTTAGGTATTTGAGATTTTTAAAACCAATAGAACCATATAAATGTCTAAATCATGGAGAAACACCTGAGACAAACAAAACCATCAAATCAAAGCAATAAAATTTGAAACAAATGCAAACAGTGACCCCCCTCATGTATGCAAGTGCATAAAAGGTTGCATGGAGTGTTATAAATTGTTCATAAAGGAGTAAGCACAAATATAAGACTTATTATTATAAAATTTAATTTCACTTATATTAATATCCACCCCTAAGACCATTCCTCCCAACTCCACTTGTACGGTCCACACCAAGTGCTTGAAAATGACCCTTTTTTGTTTGCCAAGACAAAGAGGAAAAGAAGTTTTATATGTAATTTTTCACATTATCCTTATAAATATACCATTTAAAATAGTTTGGGGATGTGAAGAGGCACTTCACCCACGTTTTTAGTTGATGGTGGACTCAAGAAGTCCATACAAGTGCCCAAAAGGGCCTAAAATCAAGGAAAACTCCCTCTTTATGTACATAATTACTTATTTGATGACATCTGAATGATATTGACATTATCCTAACCTCTTCCACATTAAAACTCACCTTGTTTACAAATTTATCCTCTTGAAAGTACATACAAGTCATTGATTAAGCTAAAATATGACAAAATGACATTTTTTTCCCATGAGGCATAACAAATAACAAATTAATGATTATTAAACAGATAAAAACATGTCAAATACCATTTTATGACATATTGGAAACAAAATTAACCTTTAAATAAGTTTTAATAGGTTTGACCAAGTTTGACTTTAGTTGACTAGGCCATTTCAAGCGAGATGAGCTTAGACAAGGACTAAAACAAGGCCAAGTAAGATTTATAGAACAATATGAGACCCCATAGTACATGTGGAAACCTTATTAAAATGTTTCAAATATTATGGGTTGAACCCATTTGACTATAATTCAAATTTGGTCAACAAGATCTACCTTATTCAACTCTCTCTTGATGATCTTATGAGGTATGCAATTTTGATGGGTTTCACATTGAATCTTAGAATTAAGACACCTTGACACCTCGATAAGATCCACAAGAAACCTTATTCACAAAAATCAATGTATTTATAACTACCTTCTTTGATTGAAAAAACTATTTACTCATTGAATATATTATACACCTTAATAAGGTTGGGCAAGTTCAACCTTGAGGTATCTACTAGGAGATTCCTTTAATGGCCTTGTAATACCTTCATGTGTAACTTGAAGGTATATCCTAAGAGATAACTTTAAGAATAAATCCACTCTTGTGCATGTTTTAAAGGTATCTCCTAGGAGATACCTTGAAAGTATTACAAGGGCCTTCAAAATATCACCTAGTAGTGCCTTCTAGGTAAATTAAAATTCTGCTCATGTATGTTGAAGGTATCTCTTATAAATTACCTTCAATGTCCCCTTGGATGTATGATAATTCCCTTGTAGATATCTACTAGGAGGTTCCTTCAAGGGCCTTGTATTTCCTTCAAGGGCCATATAATTCCTTTAAGTTACCCATAAAGGTATTACAAGGCCCTTGAAGGAATCTCATAGTAGATACCTCAAAGGATGTCATCATACATTAAAGGGGATGTTGAAGGTGTCTCCTAGGATACCTTATACACAATAGTCAATGTATTTATAACTACCTTATTTTATTGAAACACCTATTTACTCATTAAAACCCTTATACACCTCAATAAGTCTGGTCAAGTTTAACCTTGAGGTATCTACTAGGAGATTCCTTCAAGGGCCTTATAATACCTTCATGGGTAACTTGAAGGTATCTCCTAGGAGATACCTTGAAAGAGAAATCCACTCTTTTGCATGTTTGAAAGGTATCTCCTAGGATATACCTTGAAGGTATTGCAAGGTCCTTTAAGTTATCACTTAGTAGTGCCTTCAAGGTGAAGGAAAATTTTACTCATGTGCATTTTGAAGGTATCTCCTAGGAGATACCTTCAACATTCCCTTAAATGTATGATAACACCCTTTGAATTATCTCCTAGGATATTCCTTAAAGGGCCTTATATTTCCTTGAAGGTATGGTAATTCCCTTGATTGTAATTATTGTTCCTTACAAAATGATGCAATGAAGGATCTACATTATTCAACTATCTCTTGATGATCTTATGAGGTTTACAATTTTTATGGGCTTCATATTGAATCTTGGTATTAAGACACCTTGACACCTCAATAATATCTATATAATACTTTATACATAACAATCAATGTATTGATAACTACCTTCTTTGATTGAAGCACCTATTTACTCATTGAACCCTTTATATACCATAATAACGCTAGGCAAGTTCAACCTCGAGGTATCTATTAGGAGATTTCTTCAAGGGCCTTTTAATATCTTCATGGGTAACTTAAAGGTATATCTTTTAGGGTAAAATTAAGGTATTTTTAAGATTATACCTTGAAGAATAAATCCACTCTTGTGCATATTTGAAAGGTATCTCCTAGGAAGGTATTACAAGGGCCTTCAAGTTAACACCCAATAGTGCCTTCAAGGTGAAGGAAAATTCCAATCATTTTAATATTAAAGGTGTCTCCTAAGAGATTCCTTCAAGGGCCTTGTAATTCCTTAAATTTACCCATGAAGGTATTACAAGGCCCTTAAAAGAATCTCGATTAGATACACAGAATGGCATTGTCATACATTTAAGGAGATGTTGAATGTATCTCTTAAGAGACCTTATGCACAATAATCAATGTATTGATAAATACCTTATTTTATTGAAACACCTATTTACTCATTTAATCCCTTATACACCTCAATAACACTGGGCAAGTTCAACCTCGAGGTATCTACTAGGAGATTCCTTCAAGCGCCTTATAATACCTTCATGGGTAACTTAAAGGTATCTCCTAGGATATACCTTAAAGATATTGCAAGGACCTTCAAGGTGAATAGAAATTCCAATCATGTTCATGTTAAAGGTATCTACTAGGAGATAACTTCAATTTCCCCTTCAATGTATGATAACACCCTTCAAGGTATCTCTTAGGAGATTCCTTCAAGAGCCTTGTAATTCCTTGAAGGTATGACAATGCCTTTGAGTATAATTTTTGTAAAGTTAATTATTTAGATCTTAAACTATTAAAATAACCTCATTCCATACAAAATTATACATGGGTGATCTACCTTATTCAACTATCTTAGATGATCTTATGAGGTTCTTCATCAAGTTGATCTTAAGTACTTCATCTTCAAAGTTTTCGTTCATAGGTTCTATTTGGTAGTTCCTTGTCCCTCCTTAGAAATCTGATACTTTGGAATTTACTTGGTAGATTTTACCTTTCACTATTTGGTCTTTATAATTTGTGTTTAAGATTTGTGTTATGGAGTTTTCCCCTCAAAAAATAGTTTTAAAACTTGCTCATCAAAACTATTATATGGCAATTTAATCTTAGAGATTTTTGTCTTCAACAAAAGTGCACGATCTTTCTTGTTGGTAATTTTACATGTCCTTTTTGTGAAAATTAATTTGGTATTTAGAATTTATTTTAGGGATTTGGGTTCAAAATCCCCAATTTTCAAGAATTGGTTAGTTCAGTACCAATGCAAACCCCAACTCTTAACTACCAAAAGCTTAAATTCAACATAGCTATTAAATTAGGAGAAAAAACCTAATGACATTTATCAAAATACATCGATAAACTTGCCCACCAAATAATTTTTTCAAACCTCTTATAACACAAGTAAATCAAGTTTATAGACATTGGGAATTAATGGTACATGAACTGGAATTGAATGATAAAATATATAGACATAGCATGCCCACCAAATAAAGTGGTAAACCTCAAATTATATAAGTAAAGTGAGTTTATATACCAAAGACATACCCATTGATCATGAAAAAACTTTGAGCTCAATTTCCTCCTTGTAGACAAGCCCTAACAACCTCCATATTTATCTTAAAGGCATCTCTAGTGAAGCTAAGCTATCAAACTCCAAGAACTTGAGTTTGAGTAGACTAGTTAGATAGAAATGGACTCTTCCTCCAGAGCATTTAGAGGATTCTCTCCACCATCCCAATTTTCAATCAAGGACTCCACTAAGTACATTGATATTTTATTAGATTCCACTATTTTCAATGATAAATATACTAACTATTCAGAACTATGAGATGTATTGATGTAGTTTATGACCACTCCCATGAGGAGAACTTAATGCCAGCATAAAGGCAATTGGTTTCAGACCTACTTCCTTTCAAGTGATGAGGGATACACTTCAAGGTGATGAAACTTGAAGTGATTCCATGCATAGACCTATTATGGGATCTTTGCTTAATTGGAAAGGTGATGGGGGATGCCTTCTTGCACCATTTGAATCACAAGACCATTATGGCCTACATCTTGGGAGATGAATCCATAAGTACTTATCTTTACCAGTTGCATATGCTACTTATAATTTATATAGGGTGGTAGGATGGAAGTAGAATAACTCAATCAACAAAACACTGAGCAAGTGGCTTATCACTGATGAAATTATCATCCCAAAAGAGAAAAACCTTGTACCTATCACTAAGTTTAGGATGAGGGTTCATATTGGGATGGCCCTCCTAAATAGACTTTATGGTTTACCAAGTATCCATTTTCTTCACCTAGAATTCTCTTTGATTTCGGACATGTTTATGACCTCAACCTCAACTTTTGACCTAGGAAAAATAATTAGTATTAGGCTACGATAATAGGTTTTACAGAAGGACAAGTGACCTATTGGTGGTCACTTTTATATGATATCATATCTCTTAGATGTAGTAATGGGAATTATATATATGCACTAAGGGTCACCCTGGAACCTATTTTCATATTTCATAAAAAATTACATTTATGATTATTATTCATTCCTGCATATATACATGTTTACCCAAAACATCACATGTATTGAAAAGGATGTATATCCTAAGATGTCAGGAATCTAGAACAACAAACATGCTTTGATTCCACTGTTAGGATCTAGGAAGCACTATTGATTACCATGTAAAAGAAACTAAATGAGGAATTTAACCAGAAGTAACAAGTAACTAGAATTCAGAAATAACATAGAATATGAGAGACAATACCCAATTGTATTAATACTCTTCCAGAAGGAAATAAAACAAATAAGATGCCATAGTCTTCTTCCTTACACACCTCTAGGGCTCCCACACCTCTAGGGCATAAACAATAAATCTCTTGAAGAGCTCACTCTCTCAATTACGGTCCCAACAATCAACTCAAACACAGAGTTGTTGTTCACCTCCAACTAATTAGTATCACTACTGCCAGTACACAAGTGCTCCACGCATTCCATGACCGAGTACACACCGTACTCCAAGTACACAACCCTACTTCAAGTAGATCTCCCTGATCTTGCACCTTGTTGTGTTGCCTGTCACCTTTGACCTTGCTATCTTATAGATCCACCTTAGACCTTGCACACATAAACACCTACAAATCAATGATCTTACTTACACATGTAGATCTCCAAATGTGGCCTTGCACACCTGCCGACCAAGATCCTACACACATGAAGAACCCTTTTGATTCTCCAAACCAGCACCCCTGTAGATCTCTACCAAAACTTGTAACAACCTACAGCTCTACCTAACCATACACACTCAGCACCCCTATGGAACTAGGAGGAACACACCTTGTTCTCTTCACTCTGATGGAGCAAACCTTGCTCTTACTCAACTAACCCACCTTACAATACAGCCCATGAGTCTATTATATAGATCCCATGCAAACAATAATTAGACATCTAATTACAATAATTAGATCCATAGCTCAAGACTAAAATTAGCCTTTCAACATGCAAACAACCAGTTTGTTAACTAATTGTTTGTGAACTAGTAGTTTTGGAACCGCACAGGCGACTAACATCAGTCCCTGTCTGCCTGGAGATGATTGACATCAGCCGATCCCTAACCGATGTCAGTAGCTTCCTATCTACACCTGACTGACATCAATTAGCTTGACCAATGCCGGTGACTATGACACTCAGCAACCTCCTCCAATGTCTGCATCAGTGAAGCTTTTAGCTCCACACCCTAACAATATCCCACTTAGAGATAAACAGTTACACCTATACCTGTACCTGTACATCGTCTAATCTATTTCCTAGCTTGTATCCCTCTTCAAGCTCAATCTTGAAGACCAACCACCACACATCTTATGGTGCAACACTTGTCATCCAAGTAACCTACCACATCTAAAGCCCTGACCCTACATAGCATGTCTACCTACTATTGGTCCCTCTCAGATACCTGAGAACCCACTGAACCACTTTTTAGTGCTTCCTTCCCTGATTGACTACAAACTTTTTGACAGCACCCACTGCTTGGGCAAACTCAGGGAGTACACATGTACTCAACCTCATCATGTGATTAGGGACCCTATTCTGTGAATTATCCTTCCATATTTGTGATTGCCATTCTACATCCTGCACTAACTTCACACAATCATCCTGTGACAACATCAACTTGTGATCTTCCCTATCTCTAGGATTACTCATGCCAAAGAATTTTGCTCCTCCAAATTCTTTATGACACACCTCTAAAATAACTTTACCTTTAGCTCAGAAAAACCCTATATGTGTAACCCTACATCAAGCAAACACACAACATACAGTAACAAGATGATGTTGCAATCATCACCCACCTAGTAAAGAAACCACAGTAGTTACAATGACATTGACTAAATCCATGCTTTGTCATCCACCTATCAAACCTGTACCACTATCCTGGAGCTTCCTCAAAACCATATAACCTGGCCTTTCATCTCACATATCCATTCACTCTATTCTTTAACTAAGGTATCCATTCATCTCTCAGTGCTTTCTTCTAGCTAGAAACCCTACCAAATCTCCCATTTGGTTCTGCATCCAAGGAATCAAATTCCTCATCATGCCATGCTCCCACTATTTCCTAGATCCTTCCTACTCTACAGTGAGCAACTAGTATAAAGAAGAGGAATAATGAATTTGAGGCTTACTTACCCTTTCAGTCCTCCACATGGGCGTTTGAGACTCCTTGACAGCTTGTTGTTTGCCTAAAATCTATTCCAGTGACTGACCTAAGTCACCACACAGTCTGCATCCAACTGACATCAGTTTCATGCAACTGTCTTGGTCATCGACGCTGGTTATCCTACTGACATCAATTGCCACCTGCCCGACACCACCGACTCCTATGGTCTGCACATGACTGATGTCGGTACCTATCTGTTTCATGTCAGTTACCTCTGACCAACACCGGTGCCTATGTTTTTCTTGTGAGTGATGACTTTTTACCTATGAGCTCTCTTTGGATCAAAACCTTGTCCAAACTGCCTTACTCAGAGTTACTCAGCCTTGTCCACTGATCTCTATCCATCATCTCCTCCATGAAAACCAAGGCTTTCTAGTTCTTAAGTCTATCAAAGACATCTATCTTCTGCTTAAGAACATGCATCTCCTTCTTGCTCTTGTGACCAAGCCTACAAAGCCACATCCTTACAATAGAAGAAGAATCAGTAATACAAGCAAGTAGATAAAGAGTACCTGCTTTCTTACCACATGCTAATTCAAGTGCATCCACTATGAGAGTTCTTGTGCATCTCTCATCACCCAACTTCCCTGAAGCAATTAGCTGCATCTTCAGAACTGGGACCTGCATGACATCCTTCAACACCCATGTGTTGGCCACCTGTAATTTTAGCTTCACTTCCCCTTTGCCAAAACTTTGACAAGGCACACCAGCCCCTAAATAAATCTTTCCAAAGTCTCCAAAGACCTTAACATGGAAAAATACTCTATTTTAGGCTACATGGAAAGAGGTAACAAAATCTATAAAATAAGATTCTACTTTATCCAAGGAACATCCCAGAGCATCCTGTGCAACAACACCTGCAACATCTGCTTCTTCAGTTCCTTCATGCTGATCTTATACCAACCAACAATCTTTCTTTACTTGCTCTTTCTTTCCATAACACCGTAATTGACCATTCATGCTTTTCAATTCCTCCATTCTTAGTGTACTTTCTTCTGCCATTGCTATACTCCCACTCAATCAGAAACCCCTGAGAGTGGCCTGTAATCAAACACAAACCTGCTCCCTGTAACCTTACCTCTGATACCAACTTGTTAGGAATCTAGAACAACAAACATGCTCTGATTCCACTGTTAGGATCTAGGAAGCACCATTGATTACCATGTACAAGCAACTAAAGGCAAAATTTAACTAGAAGTAACAAGTAACTAGAATTCAAAAATAATATAGAATATGAGAGACAATACCCAATTGTATTAATACTCTTTTAGAAGGAAATACAACAAAGAAGATGCCACAGTCTTCTTCCTTACACACCTCTAGGGCTTCCACACCTCTAGGGCATAAACAGTAAATCTCTTCAAGAGCTCACTCTCTCAATTTGGTCCCAATAATCAACTCAAACACAGAGTTGTTGTTCACCTCCAACCAGTCAGTATCACTACTGCCATTACACAAGTGCTCCACGCACTCCACAACTGAGTACACACCATACTCCAAGTACACAACCCTACTTTAAGTAGATCTTCTTGATCTTGCACCTTGCTATGTTTCTCATCACCTTTGACCTTGCTATCCTACAGATCTACCTTAGACCTTGCACACACAAACACCTAAAAATCAATGATCTTACTTACACATGTAGATCTCCAAGCGTGGCCTTGCACACCTACCAACCAAGATCCTACACACATGAAGAACCCTTTTGATTCTCCAAACCAGCACCCCTATGGATCTCTACCAGAACTTGCAACAACCTACAGCTCTACCTGATCATACACAATCGGCACCCTTGTGGAACTAGGAGGAACACACCTTGCTCTCTTCACTCTGAAGGAGCTAACCTTGCTCTTACTCAACTAGCCCACCTTACAATACAGCCCATGAGTCTATTATATATATTCCATGCAAACAATAATTAGACATCTAATTATAATAATTAGATCCATATCTCAAGACTAAAATTAGCCTTTCAACATGCAAACAATTAGTTTGTTAACTAACTATTTGTGAACTAGCAGTTCTAGAACCACATAGGTGATCGACATCAGTCCTTGTTTGCCTAGAGATGACCAATATCAGCCGATCCCTAACTAATGTTGGCAACTTTCTATCTACACCTAATCGACACTAGTGACTGTGACATTCAGCAACCTCCTCCAATGTCTACATCAGTGAAGCGTTTAGCTCCAACACCTAACAATCTCCCACTTAGAGATAAATAGCTACACATGTACTTGTACCTATACACCGTCTAATCTATTTCTTGGCTTGTATCCCTCTTCAAGCTCAATTTTGAAGACCAACCACCACACATCATGTGGTGTAACACCTATCATCCAAGTAACCTACCACATCTGAAGCCCTGATCCTGCATAGCATGTCTACCTGCTGCTGGTCCCTCTCAAATACCTAAGAACCCACTGAACCACTTTCCAGTGCTTCTTTCCCAAATTGACTATAAACTTTTTGACAGCACCCACTACTTGGGCAAAATCATAGAGTACACATGTACTCAACCTCATCATGTGATTGGGGACCCTGTTCTGTGAACTGTCCATCCATAGGTGTACTTGTCATTCTACATCCTGCACTACCTTCACACAATCATCCTGTGACAACATCAACTTGTGATCTTCCCTATCTCTAGGATTACTCATGCCAAAGAATTTTGCTCCTCCAAATTCTTCATGACACACCTCTGAACTAACTTTACCTTTAGCTCAGAAAAACCCTGTATGTGTAACACTGCATCAAGCAAACACACAACATATAGTAACAAGATGATGTTGCAATCATCACCCACCTGGTAAAGAAACCATAGTAGTTATAATGACATTGACTAAAGCCATGCTTTGTCATCCACCTATCAAACTTGTACCACTGTCCTAGAGCTTCCTCAAGACAATATAACATGGCCTTCTGTCTCACGTATCCATTCACTCTATTCTTTAACTAAGGTATCCATTCGTCTCTCAGTGTTTTCTTTTGACTGGCAACCCTACTAAATCTCCCATTTGGTTTTGCATCCAAGGAATCAAATTCCTCATCATGCCATGATCCCACTATTTCCTGGATCCTTCCTACTCTATAGTGAGCAACTAGTATAAAAAAGAGGAATAATGAATTTGAGGCTTACTTACCCTTTCAATCCTCCACATGGGCATTTGAGACTCCTTGACAGCTTGTTATCCACCCAAAATCCATTCCAGTGACTGACCTTGGTCACCACACAGTCTGCATCTGACTGACATCAGTTCCATGCAGCTATCCTGGTCACCGATGCCAGTTATCCTACTAACATCGATCACCACCTACCTGACACCATCGACTCCTCTAGTCTACACATGATCGACATTGGTACCTATCTATTTTACATTAGTTACCTCTGACTGATGTCGGTACCTATGTTTTTCTTGTGAGTGATGACTTTTTACCCATGAGCTCTCTTTGGATCAAAACCCTATCCAAACTACCCTGCTCAGAGTTACTCAGCCTTCTCCACTGATCTTTGTCTGTCATCTCCTCCATGAACACCAAGGCTTTCTAGTTCTTAAGTATGTCAAAGACATCTATCTTCTGCTTAAGAACATGCATCTTCTTCTTGCTCTTGTGACCAAGCCTACAAAGCCACGTCCTTGCAATAGAAGAAGAATCAGTAATACAAGCAAGTAGATAAAGAGTACTTGTTTTTTTACCACACGTTAATTCAAGTGCATCCACTGTGAGAGTTCCTGTGCATCTCTCATCACCCAACTTCTCTGAAGTAATTAGTTACATCTTTAGAATTGGGACCTGCATGACATCCTTCAACACCCATGTGTTGGCCACCTGTAATTTTAGCTTCACTTCCCACTTGCCAAAACTTTGACAAGGCACACTAGCCCCTAAATAAATCTTTCCAAAGTCTCCAAAGACCTTAACATGGAAAAATACTCTATTTCAGGCTGCATGGAAAGAGGTAATAGAATCTATAAAATAAGATTCTACTTTATCCAAGGAACATCCTAGAGCATCCTGTGAAACAACACCTGCAACATCTGCTTCTTCAGTTCCTTCATGCTAATCTTGTACCAACCAACAATCTTTCTTTACCTGCTCTTTCTTTCCATAACACCGTAATTGACCATTCATGCTTTTCAATTCCTCCATTCTTAGTGTACTTTCTTCTACCATTGCTATACTCCTACTCAATCAAAAACCCCTGAGAGTGACCTGTAATCAAACACAAACCTGCTCCCTACAACCTTAGCTCTGATACCAACTTGTCAGGAATCTAGAACAACAAACATGCTCTGATTCTACTGTTAAGATCTAGGAAGCACCATTGATTACCATGTACAAGCAACTAAATGCAAAATTTAACCAGAAGTAATAAGTAACCAGAATTCAAAAATAACATAGAATATGAGAGACAATACCCAATTGTATTAATACTCTTTTAGAAGGAAATACAACAAAAAAGATGCCATAGTATTCTTCCTTACACACCTCTAGGGCTCCCACACCTCTAGGACATAAATAATAAATCTCTTCAAGAGCTCACTCTCTCAATTATGGTCCTAACAATCAACTCAAACACAGAGTTGTTGTTCACCTCCAACCAGTTAGTATCACTACTCCCAGTACCACCAGTCAGTATCACTACTGCCAGTACACAAGTGTTCCACGCACTCCATGACTGAGTACACACTGTACTCCAAGTACACAATCATACTTTTAGTAGATCTCACTAATCTTTCACCTTGTTGTGCTGCCCATCACCTTTGACCTTGTTATCTTTCAGATCCACCTTAGACCTTGCACGCACAAACACCTACAAATCAATGATCTTACTTACACATGTAGATCTCCAAACATGGCCTCACACACCTATCGAACAAGATCCTACACACATGAAGAACCCTTCTGATTCTCCAAACCAGCACCCCTGTGGATCTCTACTAGAACTTGCAACAACCTACAGCTCTACCTGATCATACACACTCGGCACCCCTATGGAACTAGGAGGAACACAACTTGCTCTCTTCACTCTGAAGGAGCTAACCTTGTTCTTACTCAACTAGCCCACCTTACACAATATCCCATGAGTCTATTATATAAATCCCATGCAAACAATAATTAGACATCTAATTAAAATAATTAGATCCACATCTCAAGACTAAAATTAGCCTTTCAACATGCAAACAATTGGTTCATTAACTAACTATTCATGAACTAGCAGTTTTGGAACCACACAGGCAACCAACATCGGTGCCTGTCTGCTTGGAGATGATCGACGTCAGCTGATCCCTAACTGATGTCGGTAGCTTCTTGTTTACACCTGATCGATGTCAGTTGGCCTGATTGATGCCGGTGACTGTGACACTCAACAACCTCCTCCAATGTCTACATTAGTGAATATTTTAGCTCCACAACCTAACATAAGATATGGTAGGCCATTCATTAGTACCCATTTCTTAATGTATCCAAATCCATTATAAACACATTTTCAATATAGTATGACTATTGGCTATATTCAGATTATACAATGATTATGATCACTGACAACAAGGTCAACCCCTTATGTCTTCCCAAGTATGTACTCAATCATTTGGTAGATTAGGAAATAACATTTCAACTATGGTGGAGTGTAGATAATGATTTGATGAAGAAGAATAATAGTACATTATATGGTTCCCACATAATGATAGGTTGAATGTGTTATACAATTAGGAGACACTTTGGAGAAGTGGGGAAGATGAGGGGCACTATTCCTTGACCACATTTCCTCATAGGGATTGGTATCCTCATGGAATAATTCAAAAGCATATCCAGGGCCTCGATATTCCATATCATCATGATCCTTATGATCATGATTTTTTATTCATGAATGCTAAGGATGATGCCCCGATCTTGGAAGGGCATGAATGATAGGATTGGGTGAAGAATATTTAAAGGTCATTCAATAAGATCCCATAATCTCAATTACATATGCCACATCTAGGTGGATGCGTTACTTCATATTTATAGCATAGTAGGCCTCAAACACTATCATCATAATAATGGGATCCTTCTTGATAATATCCCTTAGCATTGAAAACTATCAAAAGAAAGACAAGTGTGGCTAGAGCTAAGTTTGGAGGATATCAAGGGGATCCAATTTTCCTTGACTCTTTAGATCTAGAGGGCCTTGCTCATTTGGCTAATACACCCATGCAAGAATCTACAAGTGTGGGGATATAAATTTTCCCAACTTGAGATGCCTCCCTTACGACTGAAAAGGCCATAATTTATTACAAGAGGAAACCAAAAGTTCATCCCCTTCCAAGAAACCTAGATATTTTGGCTTAGTAATAGGTTACTAGATGGAAGTCTATGTATGAAAAGGAGTTAGATGAGTAGGAGGGGTTATAAATAGAAAAATCATTTAGACTTCAAGATAATAAATGGAAGACACCTCAGGGTGGCAACCAATTAGGTGAAGAGGTGACTCCTTTTGACTTTTCTACTCCAATTTTCTCTTTTGATTTCCTTGTTAGAGTTGGCTTATTTGATTCTATTCCTCTTGATTATAGTGCCCAACCATCCCTAGTTACTCCCCAAGTGGAGGATCTCTCCTCTATCCATATTGTCTCCACTTTCCTAGTTGTTTCAACTCCACCAGTTACCTTTTTAACCTCAATTACCTCCACTACTTCTATAGTTACTTCTACCACTACCTCATCACCCTTTAAAACCAATAAAAATGCTCCCAAGAAGGTCATGGGAGCATTTTCAAGTTACCAACTTCATATCTCATCAAATCAGATGGACTTGGTAATGCCTTCCCCCAACTCCACTCAATGCACCACTATGACATATTTAGAGAAAGATAGAAATAAGAAACAAATATACATAGTCCACCCATTACCTCAATATGGAGGTGTGGATTGGTTTAAGATCATATGGCCTCCCTTCCTGACTCATCACTCAATTGATTATAAGATATATTGGTTGAGACTATATTTAAGGGCACTCAACCGATACACCTAGCCAAATTGGTCATCCCACATTAGGCAACTAATCTAGGATTAATGGCTTCTCAATAGCCAAATTTCACAATCACTGAGCTTCCCGTGGTATGTTCTATATTTGATAAATCTATAGGGAGTGTCCAAAGGGTAAGGGAGAGTAAATTAGGAGATGAAACTAGAAGAGGGGTCATTTTAGAAGAGAGACAAGATGTTTTTACCTTGTCCAAGAGAAATAATAAGAAACTAGGGCAATCCTCATACATAGAGGATTTCAAGTCTTATTATGAGACACAGAAGGATGTCTTGCTAGCATTACATGGGGGAACTAAAATGGCTAGGAAATAACTTGAGCAATAATTGGATCAAATAAAAGAATAATAGATAATATTTCATATTCACCTATAAGTGAAAACTTAGGTCTAGATCATTACATCTAGGTTATACAATATTCTTGATTATATTATTGCAATGAGGGTAGAGTTAGCCCCTCATTTGATTGAGACTCACAAATTATTTAAATATTTCAAAGAGGATGAAAATAAGTTAAAGTTTATCATTCTTTATATGACCAATAATCCTTATATCCACCTTAGTTTGATGGCACCATTAGAGGATTAAAATACACTCAACCTAGTGGTCATTAGGACCTAGGAGGATAGGAAATGGCTCACAAAAGCTAAGGCATTAATGTCTAAATATCTAGATCATGAAACCCTTATTTTGTATATTTTGGAAGAAATAAAGATTTTACAAACAAGATACTTGGAGGGTAGGCTCATAAGTAGGATCAATTTTGATTAGATTATTCAGTAGACTAGTGCCAACTTTAAGTAGATTCTATATGCAATAAAAAATACATCATGTCTATAAAGCAATCCTAACTCAGAGAAGATAGATCATACCTACACTTTCGATTGAGAATATGTTTCTTAATCAAGAGCATAACCAATATGGGGATCCTCTAGACCTAATTAGGGGATCACTTTTCCTAATACACCATGATAAGAAGGGTTCTAAAGCCTACAGTCTAACATAATCACACAACCCTAAAAGAGTCCTAGGTTTTGATATTCACTCTATTTTAATAACAAAAAAGTAAATATAATCTAGCATGCACCAAATCATGTGGCATAAAGTGGGGGTTAGAAACAAAAAAACCAAACTAAACATGCATAGAAGACATATAATCACATCAGTGTATACATAATTCTAATTCATGGGAGAGAATCATAACTGCATTATCTATCTACTCTTATAAAGGAGAAATAAAGTTAGGAATACTTACCTTGAAGACTAATCTACCGAGCCTCAATCTCTCCCTTGGCCAAGGTGCTTTGAAAGAGATTGTTATGATATGTAAGGATAATAAATATAAATCAAATATAGGCTACACAACCTATCTATGCATCCAAAATACTTCTCCACAAGACAAGATTTGTATCTCTAAATAAAGTATGGAACCCTAAGCTTTATTTCTCAAGTAGAATGGCTAATAAGTAGATGTTAATTTTCACTTATTCTTATTCACTTCTCTGTCTTCAAATGATTGGAAATGAACTTGTATATATAAGTGGATCTTTCCCTAAATCCTTTTGAATATGTCAGTTGTACAGGGTCTACCCAGTTGACCCTATATATTTTCAAGAGATAAATCACTAGGTCCTAAGCTAGGTTAGTTGAAGGGCTAACAAAACTATCAAGTGAAAATGTCCCTAAATAGTATAGGGTTGACCCTATATAGTAATTTGAGGTTGAAAACTATACAGGGTTGACCTATTATAGTTAACTTGTGAAAGGGGGATCAAGGAAAGATCAAAGAGGATAAAGCATGACAAATTATTAGAATGGGTACAACTGAGAAGAATAAGCTTAGGGTAAATGGTTTTAGGAGAAAAGTGCGTATATGGCAAGTGGAAAGGAGGATAATAATCTTATGAAGCACCAATGGTCTGCCCACCCCTTTCCTAGTGCACCCCTTAAGGTGTGTACTCAAAAAAATTGAGACTTGATGAATTATTAAAAGATACGAAGTATCAGTAATCGATAAAAGTTTGAAAATATTATGTGTATACATATGCTCCACCTGAAGCTCATTACATGTCACATGAGTACAACATGAGATGGTGCTTCAATAAATAGAACATGGTAACACATAATGTTGATGCTAAGTAAAGTGCAGTAAGCAACAAATAAGATAAAAGAAAGGACAGAATTCAAAAACATAAATCTTTACTTACCTTAGTGTTGTAGATAAATAATTAGACTGTAAGAGAAGTGAACACATCTAATGTGAAGAACACTAGGTGAACCTATAGAAGTTAGTGCCAAAAATATCCAAAAATTGAAATATTTTAAAAATAGGCATATGGTAGTGAAAATGAGTTAAGGCAAAGATATGAGGGTATTTAGGAAAAATCATCAAATTAGGATTGTTAATGCATGGCTAGAATATTAGAGGCAAATTAATGACCAAAATTATGAAAAATGAATGACAAAATGATTGGCAAATGAATGATAAAATGATTATAAAATGAATGATAAAATGATGGAAAATAAATGACAAATGATTGTAAAATCATATTGGAAAGCATGTAAAATATAAACGGAAAAAAATAATTTAGAACATACTAAATCATATTTGTAATCATATAAAACATGAATGACAAATGAAATATCCATGCAAGACAACCTAAACAAACATATGTAAGAAAGGGAAAAGTAAGCTCATGTAAGATAGGCAAAAATAAAAACATGAAAGATTGAAAATAAAATGTAATTAAAGATGTGATACAAGTAGGAAGAAGGCATACATAAAGAGAAACATGTAATAATAGAAAATTTGATACATAAGATAAGTTAAGTCCATAAAAATCGAACAAGAACATGATGGAGAAATGAAAATCAAAATATCTAAAGGATGAAGACTCAAACTTAGTATTTGTTGTAAGATGTAATGTAAGAAAACACAACCACCTAATGTCATGACTAGAATGATAGTTAAATGGTGTAATAAATAAATGGTGTAAGGGTGTAATCATAGTTTCTCAAACATCAAGATATGGCATGGGTGTTGTACTCATGCAAGAAGGAAAAAATTTTGAACTTGAAAGTCACCAACTTAGGGGTAAAATAGGCTCAAACCAATATATGATAAAGATATGATGGCTATTATACAATCAATGAATCAATAGAGATCATATCTGATGGGTCATCACTTTCAAGTAAAGACTAATCAAGATAGCCTCAAATATTTTTTGGAAGCTCTAAGCATAGATAAAACTAAAACTAAGTAATGCTAGCATGTTTTTAAGAGGTGAAGAAGAAGGAATCAAAGAAGAGGGAAAACTAGATCTGGAATCATAATTTGTTTGTCAAGGGGGGGAAATAAAATGGGTCTAGGGAAAAATGAAGGAAAAACCAAGGTAGAGGAACTCTTTATCAAAGTCAAGACACTCAAATTAGGTTTGTCAAAAGAAGAGGAATTTTGACCTTAAGGACTCTAAAGAACTTCTCGTAGCCACACAAGTATTAGGTCATCAAATGCAATATATAGATCATCTCATGAAGGCTATATGCATAAAAATTAAAATGGACCTACCTTCCCACAATGTGTTCCCCATTCTTTAGGACCCCTTACAGAGTCATTGGACAACTACGAATATTGGGTACTTACATGATAAAGTAGGTATCACCATAGAGTTTATTAAATTCACCTATTCTAATCTACTAGCCTACCACACCCCAAAGGACCTCAAATCTATGTGAGGCCAACTGTGGAGTTTGAGTTTGACTGGAGATAAGAGATGTGCTTAGAAATCATGTCTTTTGGTGTGATTTTTACTTTTAAAATTTGTATGTTGCCTTTTATAATATCATTTCCTTTTATTTCAAAGGATTTGGCTTTTAAATTTCTTGATGGCTTTTTCTATTCCTTCTCCATATAGATTTGGAAAACCAAACATGGGTGCTAAAGATAAATTTCATTTAAATAATTGGGACTTGGTTTCTAAGAGAGAGAACTTCAAAGAGCATGGGGTCTAAGAGTCTCATAAATCTAGGTAAAATAAAAGTGCTATCTTGAATTTGACCTTGTTTTATCAAATGTGGAATGAAAGGAAAGAAAATCAAGAGGGATGACAAATAGAACAAATTTGAATTATTTCTAATTACAAAAAATGTGACAAATGGTAAAAAGGGATATAATGATAGAAAAGTATGATTCATTATCATAATAATGAGTGAAATGGTGGAGAACATGCTAACATAGATTGTTGTGCATATTTCATGTATCAAAAGAAGCAAAAATTAAAGCTAAGAATGAGAATTAAGAACATTTTGTAGAAAAGGAATGAAGAGTGGTAATTTTATGAGGAGGGTCAGGTCCTATCCATAGTATTATACTAAAACTCATAAAAGAGAAACTCATAAGGGTGCCAAAAATCAAAATATGAAATAATGAAATAAGAAAAGAAGCAAAGGTGGTATTTTGTGAGGAGGGCCAGGTCCTATCCATGGTCTTATACTACAAACTCATGAAAGATAAACCCATGGGGGTGAATGCTAAATAAGGGGAAAAATAATCATAAAGCTACTAAGGCAAATTATAACATAAAAAGACAAAAATAAAATATTTATATGAGGACAAAAATGAAAGCAAATGTCAAATGTGTAATAAAACCAAAGAATGTTAAAGGAAGGCAATGTTGCTTATAAAGTGAAAGTAAAATCAAGAAAGGGCAAAAAATTAAGAAACATGAGATAAAAATAAGTAAGATCTATGTTGATGTCTGTATCAAAGATAAGCATGTGAAACACAAGGCTATAAGTCTTAGAAGGTTTTTTGAAGCTGAATGTGTTTTTTATTATGCATTGTAAAATAATAGTAAGTTAATGTAGGGATGGACATCGTAAGATGCCCCAAAGTCTGAAGAGACATGTGGATGGGCATCACAAGATGCCCCATCATGTGAGTTGGAGTGAGATAACATTGAAGCATTAGAATGATTTGTATTGGGTTGGTAAGTGTATTTGGGGATAGGTAAATGTGTTGGTTTGTTAGATTTTAAGGAGGTTGAATGTGACATATAATGTGTAGGAGAGGTATGAAGAGTTAAAGCAGGTAAAAGAAGACCATGCATGATATGCTTTGGAGTTGGCATTTGAATTAGGTACTCCTTTGGTTCATATGACATAAGAGGTTAAGGTTCAATGGATGCAACAATATGTTTAAATTTATTCATGTTAGCTATCCTTTCCTTATTGGTGTAGGAATAGGAATAAACTATGGTTTGAACAAAATTAGTGTATGAGGTATAGGTATGGGATGATTATTGTTGTTCATTAGGTAGTTGATGTTGATGTGAGTATGTTTCTTGAGATTGAATTTGAGAAGCTTGGAGATAGTATTGATAACATTGTTTTGTTAGATTATCAAAATTAAAATATGGACCAAGCAAGAAAGAAATGAGATATCAGTGAATATCATGACAAGAATCATGAGATTGACTTATTGTATCATGCCACTAAAAAAACTTATTAGGATTGTGCCATTTTGGAGGAGGTTTGGAAGGATTAGAGATCATGGGTTTAGAGGGTCGTAATTTCTGCTTAAGTTATTCTTTACTCAAGGGAGGGTGGATTGGGTTAAAATTTGTTGAATTGGATGTGCCATTTTGAGGTTGGGGAGGCTTGGATGAATAAATGTTATGATAAAATGATTGAAAAGGTTCTTTAGTAGTTGTTTGAGGTGGTTTAAATTGAGTCATAATAAAATATTGCCTTTTTACTTGGTCTAAGGCTTCATCTAAAGTTTTAGGTGAAAAGATTCAAACTTTGTATTAAAGGGTAGGTTTAAGATTAGTATTAAATAGTTTTAAAAGAGTATCATTATTCATGTTATGATCCACTTTATGAGTGAGACACTTTCATCATTTGATGAAAGTATGAGCAAATTCATTAGGAAGTTGCTTGGCATTGATGAAATGGCTAAGGTAATTTTCAAGAAGGTCATCATGTTAGAATTATTTCACTAGAGTATTGACTAAATCATCTAGTTGTGAGACGTAATGTCTAGGAATTTAGTTGTACCATTCAAGTGCATCACCAAAAAAGGTTTTGGCTAAGAGCTTGGTGGTAGCAAAGGTGTTAGTTTGAACCCATTCCTTATAGAGATTACCAAAAGACTTAAGAAAGATATTAGGGTCTTTAGTCCTATTATATTTGATAGTGTTAAGTGTGGAACTTGATTATCTTCTAGGATCAGAGGTTAAAATTTTGATGTTATTTCAGTTGGGTTTGGATCCCATTCTTTAAATCCCTCATGGCATAGGGGGTTATGTTTAATTGTAATTTTTTAGTCAATCTAGGCCATTGATTAAAGGTTTCTAGATCTGATGGTATAGGTTATGTTTAGGTGTTTTTCACCCTAAAATGTATTTATATATGGCTAAGATGTATGATTGTAAAATAACATGAAATATTGTACATAGAGAGATGATATTGCCATTGGCATCTCTAAGAGGAGGAGGGACATAATTTTGAATTTTTTGATACATGATGACTTGAGGTGGTTGACTAGCCATGTTTAATAAATGTTGTTGCATGTTCATCTTTTAAGAGTGATTGGTTATTTTCAAGATGTTAATTTGATGTATAACTTGTGCAATAAGTTGAGTTATATCAATAGGTGGGTTGGTGTTTGTAGGAGGGGTATTGGTAATGTTGGTGGGAGGAGAATTATTTGTAGGTGGAGGATTCCCAATAGTAGTGTTAGTTGTCTTAAGTGTGTTTGAAGAAGGAAGCTTGGTAAAGCCACAATTCTTGGTAGGAGTGTAAATAGTATTATCATCAAGGTTTTTAAATAATTTGGAACCATCTAAATTATCAATTTGAGTGGTTTCAACCATGTTTCTTTGGGAAGTGATAATGTTAGGTGATCTTTTTATGGGTGTAACAAGAGGATTGTGAACATTAGTTTTAATAGGTGGAACATAATGTGAGGTTACAATATTTGGTGTCGATGGGTTGATGTATTTATGAATTCTAGGTTTAGAAGGTGTAAAAGTGGTATAAGGTATATGATTGTCATGGTTTGGGATCTATCTAATATGAATTTATAGATCTACTATATAGTATGAGGTAGATCGAGATTGAAAATATTTAGAGACATGTGATGAAGAGCTACACCATAAAGAGTTATCTTCTATGGTGGATAGGTGGGGTAGGAGAGAACAACCCATGTACATTTGGAATGGGTTGAGACTATCAAGAAAGAGTTTGATAAGAGGCTTCATTATCTAAGTAGGAGTGGATATTAGAAGGCTAAAAGGAAAAACAAGGATAAAATTGGCCAAAAAGAGGGACAAGATCAACCTAGAGTGAAATGTATAGGGTCGACAGTGTCGACCCAGTAGGCTAAAAAAAATGTATAGGGTTAGTAATGTTGACCTAGTCTAAAAAAATGTACAAGGTTGGCAGTGTTGACTCAGTAGGTTGAAATATGTATATGATCGACAGTGTCGACCCAATAGGCTAAAATAGGTAAAAATTTGTAATTACTTTTGAAAGGAAAAAATAATCAATTGGATCAATGAGGTTGACCCAATTTAGGCACACAACACAAAACCTTGTACCAATGTTGGCTAATTCAATTTTTCTCAATACAAAATACAATTAAACAAAGAGAAAGTAATCAAAATTGAAAATTAAAAGATAACTAATTGGTCAACCTAAATGTTTATTATATTATTAGAATATAATTTTAAATGTGATGGGAAGTTGGTTATAATCAAGGAACTAAAAGGTAATCTAAGGATGGTTTTAGGTAGTTCTAGCTAGAAGGGATCTATAGTGGTAATGATACATGCTTGGTATTAGGGCCTACCCCCTCACTTCACACACCATAATGATAAGGGTGTCAGGTGCTTAGCCATAATATACTATTAACCATGCTTTATAATTGAACATAATATCAAGTCAACTTCCCCCATGGTGATGAAATCCAAGTAGGTTAGCCTTGGGTAGACAAATGTTAAAATGTTTGTTTAGATTTTATGATTTGGTCATGTGTGCATAAAATAAAAATAGTGAAACTAAACATTATATAAAAAAACCACCTAATTAAGATATGTGGTATGTTCTAAGAATGCAAGTAATAAGAAATGAAAGTGTGAGCTAATTATTAGCATATAAGTTTAATTTAAACTTTAAAATAAGGTAAAATGTTGATATAGTCAACAATGTATGCACATAATAACAAATAGAGTCAACAGGGTCGATCTTATGCTATAGAAGCAAGGTTTAAAAATTAATAGGGTTGATAAATTTGACCCAATTATCCAGGCAACACACAAAAAATAAAAATGGATTGATAAGGTCGATCTAGTTGACTATGCAGGGGCAATTTTAAAGACTACAAACTATAAAAGGAAAGACTATAAAGAAAGATATAGAGAGATAGAACGGAACTTTGGTGGATCAGATATGTATAAAATGAAGATTATTATTCAAAAACCTTGATATATGCTTACAATTTCTACTAATTGGGTGGATTGGATTGATCAAACTTTACAGAAGCCCGTTACTAAGTGCCTGAACTATACAGGGTTGACTAGGTCAACCTAGTAGTCTGGACTGAATTTCTAAAAATTTGAAAACCTATAATGGGTCAACAGGGTCAATCTAGTAGCCTATACCTAAAATATTGCACACATAAGTTAGATACAAGGTTGACATAGCTGATCTAGTATGGCAAATATATGATAAAAATAATGATAAAAGAATGAAAGAATGAAATAAGGTAAACAAATCCTACAAGGATTAGTTCACATCAAGTTCACCAGAATGTATCATGAAGGTGAAGATAAAGTGAAGATAATTATAATAATAAAGTGGAAACATGAAGATAATCCAACCAGTGGTGGGATAGGATTCATGTCAGGTTCACCAAAATGTATGCAATCAAAATTGCATCATATCTATAAATCAATCATGTCTTAGAGAAGATAGAGAATACCTACACTTCTGATTTAGAATGCATTTGTTAAGCGAGAGCATGATCAATATGGGGATCTACTAGAGCCAATTAGGGGATCACTTGTCATAATACACCATGCTAGGAAGGGTTCTAAAGCCTAGTCTAACAAAATCATGCAACAATCTTAAAAGAGTCCTAGTTTTTGATATTCACTCTATTTTAATAAAAAGAAATTAAATATAATCTAGTGCAAACCAAATTTTGTGGTAAAAAGTAGGGGTTAGAAATAAAATAAACTAAACTAAACATGCATAGAATTCATATACTCATGTCAACTTATAAATAATTTTAATGCATAGGAGAGAAGCATAACTACATTATCTATCTACTCTTACAAAGGATAAATAAAGTTAGGAATACTCACCTTGAATATGAACCCACCGATCTTCAATCTCTCCCTTAGATAACGTACTTCACAAGAGATTATTTTGGTATGTAAGGATAACAAATATAAATCAACTCTAAGATACACAACCTATCTATGCATCCAAAAGACTTCTCCATAAGACAAGATTTGTATCTTCAAATAAAGTATGGAACCCTAAGCTTTATTCTTCAAGTAAAATAGTCAATAAGCATATGTTTGTTCACACTTATTATTATTCACTTCTCTATATTCAAATGGTTGGAAATGAACTTGTATATATAGGTAGATCTTTCCCTAAATCCTTTTGAATATGTTGATTATATAAGTTCAACCCAATCGACCCTATATATTTTTGAAAGATAAATCACTAGGTCCTGAGTTAGGTTGGGTGAAGGGATAACAAAAATCTCAAGTGAAAATATCCCTAAATAGTATAGGGTCGATCCTGTATAGTAATCAAAGGTTAAAAACTATAAAGGGTAAACCTAATCAACCTAGTACAATCAAATGGTGAAAGGGGGATTAAGGAAAGAGCAAGGAGGAGAAAGCATGACAAATGATTGGAATGGGTACAACTAAGAATAATAATATTAGGATAAATGGTTTTAGGAGACAAATGTGTAGATGGTAAGTGGTAAAAGGGACAACAATCATATGAATCACCAATGGTTTTCTAACCCCTTTCATAGTGTATTCATTAGGGTGTGCACTCAGATAAATTTAGACTTGATAGATTATTACAAGATACAAAGTGTTAGTAATCAATAAAAGTTTGAAAATATTATGTATATACAGAGTCTTTAAGGACTTTTATTATAGGAGATAGAAGCCGAGTTGAATTTTTCAAGGAAAAATATGACGGAGGTGGAAATATTTAGAATAAACTTTAGAAATAAAAAAATTGAGCATGCAAGGCTCTTAGAGCAAGTAAACAAGGTGCATAGACCTCCATTGCTAAATTTGGATATTATTTGGTATCAATATGAAATTAGGCACATGCATTATTAGGATTTGGAAGCAAATAAGAATGATGAGGCTTCAACATCTAGTTCAATACAAGTACCCACTCCAATGCCTCCAACAACTAGCAATGCCATGCAAACGCATAGTCAACCTTGAGTTGAAGGCTAATTTTGTATACATGATAAAATATAAATTCTTTTACTCATAGTTTACTTATATTTAGTTATTTAATTTAAAAGTTTCCTAGGCCATTTTTGAGCCTTCACACATTGTATAAGCTAACTTATTTTTAGACATAGTGGTAGTTAATTGTAAGCATGCATACATACAAATTTGAGACTAAAATTAAAACTAAAGTTTTAATTTCATGGTGTAACTATGAGTTTAAATGAACTTGAAGGATGAATCGACCCCTCCCCAAGTCTACTATACATGTAAATCCCTCATTCCAAAGGGTGAGAACTTTTCATCAATATAGGGAGAAATCAATTTTGATTATCATGCAATTGTGTCAGTGCTCTTTCTTATGAGGTCTACAATTTTGATGGGTTTCACATTTAATATTGGAGTAATACACCTTGACACCTCAATAAAATCTACAAGATACCATATACATAATAATAATTATATTGATAACTAACTTCTTTGATTAAAAAACCTATTTACTCATTGAATCTCTTATACACCTCACATAGCCCTATTGTCTGACATAATACTACACATAGGTCTATTAGTCATGAGAGAGGTTATTAATTCTAAACTACCTCACATAAACATGAGATATGTTATTACTTCTAAACTTCCTTCATATAAGGACTCAAACACTCTCCCTTACCACTTTCATGGGTAACCTGAAGGTATCTCCTAGGAGTTACCGTGAATAAATAATTCGTTATTGTGAATGTTTGAAAGGTATCTCCTAGGAAATACCTTGAAACTACCCTTTAAGGTATTAAAATTCCCTTCATCTCCTCAAAGATACCTTCAAAATCCCCTTGAATGTATGGTAATGCCCTTTGATATAACTCCTAAGAGATGCCTTCAAGGTACCCTTGAAGGTATTACAAGGCCCTTCATCTCCTAGGAGATACCTTCAACATCCCCTTGAATGTATGATAATGCCTTTCAATATATCTCCTAAGAGATTCCTTCAAATTCCTTGAAATACTTTCATGGGTAACTTAAACTTATCTCTTAGGATATACCTTAAAATTACCCTTGTAAGTATTACAAACCCCTTCAAGTTATCACCTATTAGTGCTTTCAAGGTGAAGGAAAATTCTACTCATGTGCATGTTGAAGGTATCTACTGAGAGATACATTTAATGTCCCTTTAGATGTATGACAATACCTTTGAGGTGTCTCATAGGATATTACTTCAAAGGCCTTGAAATACACTTGTAATACCATCATGGTTAACTTGAAAGTATCTCTTAAGAGATACCTTGAAGGAAAAATTAACCCTTGTGCATGTTTGAAAGGTATCTCCTAGGAGATACCTTGAATGTACCTATTGATGAGAATTTTTACACAAATTATAAACATACTTCCCCCTCATATTTCTCCTTTAAAATAAATGTTTGTGGATTCCTTTGCCCATCAGATTATATTGGCTGGTGCCTGATATGTTAGAAATGTATAGTCAACTTTTAAGCCATCCCTTTTGAATGATTTTTACATCTCTCTACATATAATTTATTTTTGGTTTGGTCATACATTATTAGTTTAAGTGCCATTTTTTGTATATATTACTAATATTTAATATGTATTTTGTATTGTAGTAAATTCACATTTGTTGATATATAATTAATCACTACTTAATCACAAATAATTTTGTAATTGATGTAATATACAACTTACATTTTATAAAAGATCAATATTTAAATCATTTCAATTGAATTTTAGAATGTCTTCAGGAAATAAAATAATTCACACACTTAAAAGGTAGAAGAAGGCCTCAATCCAATAGAATTTGGATATAGTACCATTTAAACTACCAAAGGTAGAAGAAGGCCTCAATCCAATAAAATTTGGATATAGTATCGTTTAAACTACCAAACTTAAAATTAAACCCAAATCACCATCTTCCATTTTATGGTGGTGATAAAATTCCTCTTACTAATTAATAATTTGAGTTGTTTAGTTTTCCAAATATACATACAGATATTTATTTATTTAGCATTATATTTGGAAAAGAATCTTCTCTGATTGGAATAATCCTTGCCTATGAGAAGGATGAACTTGAATATGCCCTTCAATTCCAACTAAAAGTATGGAATGAATAAGATGGAATTCTCCATTGTTTTATAACTAATTTCAATAAATTTACACCTAGTAAAATGGAATTAACAAAATAATTTTCTCCTTCTTGTGAAACATTTGGGTTTCATTTGAATAGATATGAAAATCTTCAAATGTCTAGGTTGATAAATAGAGATAATTCAGTCATTAGAATAAAAAATATGTTGAAATTGAAATATGAACAAGGGGAAACAACTTCTTCTACTTGCCATAATGTAAACATGTATTTAAGATACCCTGCAATCATGACAGAAAAAACATTGAAATAAACAAGATAGGCAAGGGAAATATATTTGTATGTAGATTTGAAAAAGGCTATACAATTACTCATAGCATTGGAAAAATATAAGATTGAACAAAAGGTTGATACAATTTTGTTGACACAAACTTTTGATCAAACACACAATGAATTCTCTACATGGTATATTTCCTCTATAAATTACACCTTGAACATTCCTATAGAGCTCTATGAATTAGGGGATGTTATATCAAAATAATAAATCTAAATGAAAGAGGGGTGAATGCTATAATTCATTCATTCATAAAACATAATGAGGTTCCAATGAAGATTGCTTTGTTAATTCCTTTTGATCCAAAGAACCCTCAATGTATTATCAAATTAAAATAAGTTCTTGAAGATATGATGGAGACAAAAATTATGAAGTTAAAAATTATAGATGGCCAACACATAATTAAAGTACAATAGAGAATTCTTTTAGAGGAATACAATTCACTATCATTGAGAAAAAATGTTTTGTTAGAAGGGAAAGATTTCTTAAAACTTGTACTCCATTCTATATTGTTCACAAAATATATAACCAATATAATGAAGTCAATGAAATATTTTTTAAGGATTCATCTGTAGAAAGAGTTCGATCTTCACATGACCTTATCTAACTGAGAGCTTAGAAGAATCTTGAAATAGGGAAAGAAATATGGAAGAAATATATAAACAAGATAGACATTTTCTCACACAAATGAATTTTTTATCACAACTATAGGAGAGAAAATGCCTTCTTTTCATAAAACAATCTATTTGATATTTTTTGATAAGGCATTTGATTTGAAAGTGGTACTTTACCTGGTTTAGATAAACAAGATTTAAATCTGATTGTTACAATAGTACTTAGAAATATTCAAGGGCTTTCAGACATATGAAAAATAGAACTAGCAAATTTATTGGAAAAGGGGTCTATTTCCTTCTTAAAAAACCCTAGGTATAAAAACATGGATATTTGGTGCAAAAAGGTGAAGCTAGAAAGTAAAATATTATAAAAAATTACAAATTATTTCATCAACCATGATTTGACAGTGCTAGTAGAAAAAACAATCACACCTAAAGAGGTAATGGAGCATTATACAATTTATGCGAAAAGGTTTGACAATTTGTGTCCTGAACGAAGGTATTATAAAAAATTAAAAAAAAATTGGAAGCATTATCTCTTGATTCAATAAGCATATTGATAAAATATCTAAATAGTGATGGAGGCCATTTTTTGATAAAAATATAAAAATATTCATCTATGATTATGGCCCCCAATACTTTTGACAATCCATTTTAAAATATTTCAATGCAATGTTCATTGTTGGTGTGAACATTGATTTGATAATTATTGATCTTTTTAATCTCATTAAATATTTTAAGGAAGAACATCTTCACCTATTTCTTTAGGAATTAATTGATAAAGTCATTATTAGGGCTTTTAATGTATTCATCATTCACAAACTTGAATATTTTTTTAGCATTCAGAGCTCTCAAAATATGGGTGTCATACTTTGGAGTCCAGATAGTGATGGATTCAATTAGACTCATATTACAGGTATCAATTTTCTCAAGATTCCACTAATTTTTAGACTAAAGATTTCATCCACCATTCACAACAAAGTAAATTAGAGGAAGGTGTTGACATCATCAAAGAAGTACCAATATTTCAAATCATTACTTCCAACAAAATAAGAAAACTATTCAAAAATGATATAGATAACTTCTTTTGGGATAGACGTATCTCTACTTTCAATAATTTAGTTACATGTGATGTGTTAGGGGTATATACAAGAGATGGATTGGTGCATGTTTGTATATAACTATAAAGAAATATATCATGCATTATAGAAACTGAAGAACAAACAATTTTTAATGTTCAATTTCAAAAAAAATTAACAAATTTAGAGCCACCAACACAAGAACAATAACTTTGATCAGTACCAATGCATAACATTTTTAATTTATTTTATAATCATGCTTCATTTTTCAAATATAATTTCTTAAAAACATTTTGGTGTGTATGCTTTATTTTTTAAACCTAACAACTTAGCAATATTTTAGTGTGTGGCACTAATAGCATTAAATGTAAGTGTAGAAAAAATAATAATGGAAAATCAAATTAAGGAACATGACACATTTTAAGTTGAAGAAGATAAGATAAGGTCATGCATATTTTTATAAATGTATAATTTTTTATTTATCAACTATTTATAATACTAACAAAATATTTATGCATCTATTTATGTCTCAATTAAAATAGTTCAAAACACATCTTTACAACTTTGTGTCTCTAACATAACAACCCATGACACAGCTCTACATCTTTTTGCCTTCATGAAAACAACACAAGGTGAAACTCTATAACTAGAAAAAAAAAATTAAAATACAAATATCAAATCAATTGATGATGAGAATTTTTAGTTACTAAATTATATAATACCATACAGGGAATAAAGAATAAAATGTTTAACGAAAGAGTGCACCTATACAAACTACAAAGAGGCAAAAAAAGGTGAAACCCTTTTTTAATAAATGTGTAACTATACAATTTCATACACTAGAATATAGTAATTGTCGTTATTTATTTCAACACATTACAATTAAATTTTTCTCTATGGACAGGATATTGTAGAAGATAATAAATTATAGACTTGCATCATCTTGGGATTTAGAAGTGTGGGTTCATTTTATTGTTGTGTTGACTTGAATGTGGTTGTATTTACCCATTAAAATATTTTTTTTTTACATGTTGAATTTACCCAATTTAAATTAACACAATATGTGATATACTATGTCTTCAATACAATAAATTGTGATACTAAGTATCCATGATCTTTATCAAGATAAAAAAAAAAATTGAATGGACAGAAATATTGTGACTGTGAGAAATTCTATGAAGAATAGATTTCATATTAAGAATATTTTTATGAAAAAAAAATTAGATATATATATATATATATATATATATATATATATATATATATATATATATATATATATATATATATATATATATATATATATATATATTTATGTGTGTGTGTATGTGTATACATACATACATATACATATACATATGCTAGATACAAGAATTCTTTGATATAAGGAAATAAATGAATAAAGTGTATTGTGTTATAAAGAATTATATTGCTATTGATTTATACAATTTTTTAATTTGATGTTCCTTACTAGAAGTATATGAAGGGGGTTCAAATATAGGTGTATATTAATTTGAAATTAGTGATAGTGAACTTTTGCTTAGAATGAGTAAATCCTATTTTGTTTGTTGTGATGGGCTGTATAAACATATAAATATGTATATGTGCCTAAGAATAATTGATACTTTCATTAATGTAAGAATATAGATGTTGGTTGATCAATTTTAAATTCCTATCAACATCTATGAGAAATGAGTTATGGAAAAACCAAATTGTTTCATAATATGATCAAGTTATGGTAAAGTTATAAATAATTCATTATAAACATGTATATGCATATGTATGTTATAAAACTGGGAATAGAAATGGTACATTCGTGGATAATGAGTATAGTTACATGTGCCTAAGTATGTATATATTTGTATATATGTTTATATGAATCTTTATAATATTTAGGAAAATTCAAATAAAAAATACATAAAATGAAATGCATTATGTTTATATGTTACAATATGAAATACAAATCAAAAGCGCATCAATGATCAATATAACATGTAAAAGATTTTCTTAGAAAATTTCCATGTTATATTTATTATAATTTAATATTTTTAATAAATGATTGCATTCTTTTTTAACAAATTACATACATTTAAAAGGAGGAGCTAAAACCAACTTCTAAAAAACTTTTGATTTTGAGGTTGGATGACTTATTATTTATTGTGCAAAAAAAAAAAGATATGTAAATTAATGATATGGGGAAAAAGAAGATTATAAAATATAAAATATGTCATATTACATTTTAGATCATTCTAAATAAATTTTCAAGGTGGCATTGTAGTCTTTTTCTCACATTGGCATTTGGTCAATGATAGAGGATAATAATTTAAAGTTAATCCTTTAAGCCATGGGTTACACAAGTTCAAATTTCATGTTTATTTGGGGGAAAAGATATTCTAAGCCCTTCAATATAAACATAAATAAATATCATGAAGTTATTTTAAAAGGACCTTTAGAGAGGAATTTTTAATTTCCAACATAGTGTTCATTGATTGTAATTATCAAAATTATGTTACAAATCAAAAATTGAAAATGAGTTATGTTATTTCAAGTGGATATACTGGAAATGGAAGTTTGAAAGATGAAAATGATTGGAGAATAAAAATGATGTCTATCATCACATTCTTGGGAAGAAACATAAAATCCATGTTAGCGGCTATGAACAATTGTTTAGAAGGATGTAACTTCACCATATGATTCTTTCAAGTGTATTTATTGATTACAAACTATAAGTATAGTAAACATTATCATAAATTTCATACAAATGAATTCTAAATTATTTAAAATGTTGTCTAATTTATTTCAAATTTATCAATTTTAATTAAGTAGTTCTTTGATCTCGTTAAGTGCAATTTGAATTATAGTTGGAGATACCTTGAAAGTATTGAATCAAGTCCAAGTTTCAAAACTAATCCCCTTAAAAGTGGATAATCCATCAATATATCTTGAAATTTCCTAAGTTGATCCATTAGTATATTGACACATGCTCATGAAGATCTTCCTAATGAATAACAAATAATTCTCAAGTCTCTCTCTCACTAAATTTGTTTGCCGTTAAAAACCTGATGAAAATGTAGTTGTGGTACCTATATTACCTTAGTTCCAAAATTTAATGGTTATCCATCAAACCTAGCATATTTTTGATGACTAAGCAACCCTAAGAAACATCAAATGGGATTATATTAGTAGATGAACTAATTGCTTATTATGTTTCATTCTACTAATACAGTTTTGAGATGAAAAACTAATAGGAAATCTATTTGTCCTTTACTTATTTTGAGAATAAGTAATTTTATATATATATATATATATATAATAGAAGAAAATTCCAATTGTGATCATGTTTAAGGTATCTACTAGGACAACCCTTTAAGATACAACAAAACCCTTCAAAGAATATCTTAAAAGATACCTTGAAGGACAATCAAGTATACCTTAAAGGTATCTCCTAGAAGATACCTTATAAACATGAATAAGGGTACCCTTGAAGGTATTAAAAATCCCTTTAAGGTATCTCCTAGGACCTATATAAATTCCTCCAATAATATGTAGATGGATTCCATTTCAACATAGATAGCCTGCCCTTAGGTGTGCAGTGTGATTAGTTTCTATGTGATCACCCAATCCTTTGTTAGTTGATTTAGCAATGGATTGATTTTTATATCCTTATAAATTACCTAATCACCAAGGACTTGTGTAACTAGAGTAGGAAAAGTATAATTTATGAGCTACCTAGACTTAGCCATTTGATTTTCTACTTCCACTTTCTTCTCATGCAGTCAAAAAAAATTTTGCTCCAAGTCTTAATCCTTTTACTCAATGGATTCTTGGAATATAATTGATTATTCAATTTTCTTGGATAATGGTAGTTTCAAAACATCCAAATATGTCTCCATGGAACTATGATCAAGCACAATGGATGTGGTTGTGACTATGGCAGAGCAAGCATAAATTGAGCTAATAGAATCAAGAAAGTGGTATAATGAGATGATGTGGTAGGGACCTACCACAACTATTAGGTATAGGGGTATAAGGCTGAGTCTTTGATAATGAAGTCTGCTCTGATGCACCTAGTTGGGTTGTATCCTTATGAGATGTTTTACATTCTACTTCTACCTTTTCCTTAGCTTCCTTTTCTTTTAGAATCTATGTGTCAACTTGAGCCTTAGTTGTAGTCATAGCCTGAATTTAGGATTGATTTTTAGCCTTGGCTCTAGCATTAATTTTAGCCTTAGCATCTACCTCATCCATATCTTTGGCATCATCCTCCACTTTAGCTTTAGCATTAGCCTCATCTTTTTCCTTGGAAATTTGCACCTTTGCTTTGCACTTGCCTTCCTTCTCCTTCTAGAACTATTCTTTGGTAGCTTTCTCTCATGCCTCTTATTCTATTTGCTTTTTTTCACAACTTGTTATCATGCACCTTGATTTGGATACCATTATATAACTTAGTTACCAATGCATGCTGACCCAAATATTGCATAACATCTTGTGGAATTTGAGGGTACAACCTGGTCAAAGATAGAGCCTCAAGCCACCATGTGTCAAACCACCCTAGTTACTCATAATATTACCTTATCTTTGTCCACATGATGCCTGTGAGGGCATTAACAGGCTAAAAATTTTATAGTAACAAATTTTACTAGGCCTAGCGGGGACTTCCATTGTGTAAAGCATAACAATAAAACCATATTCAATTGATATTGGAAATTTTTCCAACCTCTTTAAATGGGTTGATTGCCTACACATAAGTGTTATTACTTATATTTAAATGCACTAACTTCCTTTACAAGTGCTCTTCCTCATCCTCATATTCTAGATACCTTGAGGGGCCTTGTGATACCTTCAAGGTACCATTTTTCTAAGTGCTTAGGGCTAGGGCTATGTCTAGTGATGAGGGCCAAAGATGAAACTGGTTGATTAATACTTCATACATTAGTCCACTTATTAGTGAAATTTAAGACTTTGAGTCTACGAGACTATATCATTAAGGTACGGGTAGAGGGCCAGTCAAATAGTGCCACATGTCCCAATAATGAAATCTATATCAAAGGATCAATCGATCTGAAGGCCTAGAAGGGTGCCATGTGTTTATAAAAGTCTAATCTATTCAAAATTATCTATGCCCAAATGGTTTGAAATAGTCCAATTTATTTAGAATATTAAAAACATATTTATCGAGAAAGTATTCTCCACTCCACTTTAGTGGGTAAAAGTCAAAATTATTTAAAATAGCCCAATTTAATCAAAATGATCTATGCCCAAATGGTTTGAAACAATCCAATTTATTTGGAATATAAAAAAAATCATTTTTTGAGAAGATTTTCTCCACTCCACTTTAGTGGGTATAAGTTTAAATTATTCGAAATAGCCCAATTGATTCAAAATGATCTATTCCTAAATGCTTTGAAATAGTCAAATTTATTTGGAATATAAAAAATATATTTTTAGATAAAACATTCTCCACTCCACTTTAGTAGGGATAAGTCCACATTATTTGAAATAACCCAATTTATTTGAAATGATCTATGCCCAAATGGTTTGAAATAGTCCAATTTATTGGGAATATAGAAAAATTATTATTTGAGAAAAAATTATCCATTCCATTTTAGTGGGGATAAGTCCAAATTATGTGAAATAACTCAATTCATTTAAAATGATTTATGCCCAAATGGTTTGAAATAGTCCAATTTATTTGGAATATAAAAAAATATTTTTGGAGAAAATTTTCTCCACTCCACTTTATTGGGTATAAGTCCAAATTATTTGAAATATTCCTTCCTATGTACTACCTTTCCAAACCTAAAACTTCAAGAACACAATAACTATGCAAAAATATGACTTAAAGACAATATCAAAATTTACTTACAAGTGATACAAGCTTGGTATTGAAACAATAACCTCAATAAAGTAGGTTTTCATTGATTATAGTATACATTGAGTTATAATAATTCTTCATAAAACTTTATTTTAAGAGATTTTTATCCTTTATTTGAGTTCCTAAATTTTTTTATCACACTTACAGGTGTTTATTAACCTCTAGGACCACATTTTTGACATTCAAGTATGCTTGGTTAAGAGACAGAGCACCCATTCTAGCCTCAAAACTACATCTCCCTAGATGCAAGATGCAAGTTGTAGTTGGAGATATTATATTTTAGGCCTTGTGGATGAAAAATAACATTTACACCATGTCACGAGTGGAGATTAACCTATAGAACCACATAATTGGCATCTAAGTATGCCCAATTAGGAGATGACACATGTATTCTGGCCTCAAAATGACATTACCCTATATGCAAGATACAAGTTAGAGTTGGATATATCTATATATGGGCCCTCATGGCTAAAAAATGGTATTTGGGGTGGTAATTAACCTCTAAAACCACATTATTAGCATCTAAGTACACCCAGTTAGGATACAAATAACCTATTCTAACCTGAAGATGACATTTACCTAGATGCAAGATGCAAGTTGCAGTTGGATATCTCTATTTCAAGGGCCTTATGGTTTAAAACTTGAATCACCACCATGTTTAAGGTGATAATTATCTTATAAGACCACATTATTGGCATCTGAGTATGCTTGGTTAGGAGACGAAACATCTATTTCAGCCTCAATATGGCATTTACCTATAAGAAAAAAATGTTGTTTTTTAAACAAAATTTAGATAGGCATAAAATAAAAACCATAAGTCATATCCATGAACTAAAAGAATGATCACATGAATTTCAAAGTCCTCTAATTACACCCAAAAATCCTAAAATCATAAATCATCAATGAACTTGTGGCAGAGGATTCAATGATCAGTCCTAACATACAACTTTTATGTAGCTAAGAGACAGTTTTTTACCTCTTATAGACACCTAAATTACATTTAGTGTCAAAATGCACCTAAAACCTATTAATTATTCTTCTTAACATTAAAATTATAATTCATGACATTTGCCTCTTTTTAAATAACTAAATAAATCAAATTTAATCAATTGTGTGCACTTTTAATCATATTTAATTACTAAATCTAAGTTTTACACCTCACCCAACATCTTCTACCTTAATCTCCCTCACATGTTGACTTACCCCAACCAGTCCCACAACTTTCTTTGAGTCATACCTTGAGTTGTTAGATAGTTTAACCCATTATTGGTGATTTATTTAACCATCTCCATGTTTCTCTTAGCCATTTTAAATGGGCATCATCCTCATGGATGAAGACTCATTAACCATCATAGATTATTTGGATTATTCAAAATATATAAATAATCCTTCACCATTAAATTTTTCCTCTATAAATCTATAAATAAGCATGAAAGCCATGACTTTCATCATCTTGACTTGTGCTAATGAATTGTTATCAAAATCACAAGTAGATCCAAAGTGAATCAAATCCATCAAAGAGTATTTTTGCATCAAAATGCTTTTTATTTTACCTTGCATTGTGTAGTCATATAAAATGTCAAAATTGGTAGCTTGAGTGTGGCTTGTGACACCCAACCCATAGATCCATTTTGCATGCTCTTGTGACCCTTTTAGACATATTTTTACTTATTCTCAGTCATCCATAGACTTTTAGAACCTAATTTCAGCTCAACTAAGCTACATTTCTCATGTTAATTCGATCCCCCCAAGTCTCGTACCTATAAGACAATAGTGCCTAACTTGGACTATAGCACCAAACTCTAGGGTGTTTGATTTTGATGCTCTTATCTAATTGTAGTTTTAGCTCCAATGGTCATTTCTTTCTTGTTCCTATCCTTCATCTTGTCATCCTTGCACAAATACATTCAACCCATGGCCAATATATTTCTATAAAATCCCATTAAAAGTTCATTTAGAAGAGGTTGGAAAATATTAAAAATCAAGAAAGAATATAAGAAATACCACTAAGGTAAATCTCCCTATTCTCTACATATAACCATCTAATATAGTTACAAGCATATCCAAATCCTCACACCAGTCCCCAGCCACCTCAAACACACCTAGTTTAGCATTTTTCATCCAAATAATATAATTACATAAATAACATCAATTGAAATAACTATATATGGCTTGATCCCTCTTTAGAGTATTGGTATATAGGCAACATGCCCACACAAGGCATGTGGATACACGTTTAGTGCATCTTACACACACTAACCCCCCTTCTTTCTCAAGATTGATTAAAGCATAATGAAGTATAGGGTTTGAATACTAAATCATCTCTACAAATATTTCCATAGACCTTTAGTAGTTGATATTTCATAGGCAGACTCACACAAAGACAGTGAACAAAACCCAAAAAACTTAGATCTATGTGAGTAGTTTAGATAATAATGGTAGAAAAGAACTATAGCATCAGACCCTAGGGTGTCCTATTTTAGTGCTCTTGTCCCTTCACAAAAAAAAATCTAAATCTTGATTTATGATAATGTCCTAGTCCTGTACAACAAATTCTAGACCCTGTCTCAGCAGTTTCATCCTATTTTCAACTAAGTTTTATTTTTTCCATAATTTATTGTTATTTATAGAAAGGTTAAAAATACAAATAATTTATATAAATTAGTATTTAAATATTATTTATTTATTTAGTAAACTCAAACCTTTAACTAAATTAGGAATAAGACTCCAATATTCCCAAAATAGTTAAATCATTTAGTAAACCCGACATACTTTGTTTGTGTATAAAAACCCTAGGGAAAATTCCTTCCTAATTTTTGGAATATTTTTCTATTTTTTTTTTTGCATATTTAAATAATAAATTCACATTAATTTTTAAAAAAATTCATAGTAATTTTTTTTAAAAATCATTTTCTTCCAAACCCTAGTTGCATATACTAGGTCCCTTTAAATCAAGAGTTTTTCCAATATTTTTCTAATTTTTTACCTACATATTTAAATCAGAAATTTGAATTTTATTTTAAAATTCCATAGTAATTTTAAAAAATAATTTTCTTCCAAACCCTAGTTTCATATACTAGGCCCCTTTAAATCAAGAGTTTTTCTAATATTTTTTCTAATTTTTTACCTGCATATTTAAATCAAAAATTTGCATTAATTTTTAAAATTCCATAGTAATTTTTTAAAAAATCATTTTCATTCAAACCCTAGTTGCATATACTAGGTCCCATTGCTTCTGAGGTATCACCTTACATCTAAAATCAAATTTCACATAAAAACTAAAAAGGATCTCATTTATTTAAGAATATTTCTTACATTTATTGCAAATAATAAGAAGACTATACTCGGTCCTATCATGTACACGAATGATGAAGTCTACCATATGTTACTACAAAGCTTCATTCTTTCTCTTTCATGCTTACTTTTTATAATATGGGATGATATTAAGAAAGTTATTGCTAAACATGTTAACATCACTTTCCTTCAAAGTAATGTTTACTTTTTTGTAATACAAGATTTCATTACTACTTTAACATGATATCTCTCTATTATGTGTAATTCAATTAGGAATAAAATCCTTACATACTTAGAGGATCCATTATATATGTTAACAACCACCTATCAAGTTTCAATGTCATATCTTATGCACAGGAAAAAATTTCCTTCTCCTCCTCTCCCCAAAGAGGGTGATAGTTACTTTCCCTCCAACTAGGTCCATGTTATCACCTCTAAAAAAAGGTAAGTAAATATATACTATTATTCCTACTTCATACATTTAACCTATAGCTTTTTCAAATTCTCTTCAACATATATGCTTACATGTTCAATAGGAAGCAAATAAGGTTTGCACTTATGAGACTCTAAGGGATCAAATCACCAGTATGAGCAAGTTAATTTGAAATTCACAAATATAGAATCAGCTATTACATGAAAAGATCACAACATTGCAAAATTAGATTATAATACAAAATCCTCAAAGGCACCTTAGTGCAAGCAATGTTACATATCAAAATAAGAAATCACAATAAAGTAACTCTATAACTAGTGGTTTAAAAAACATTCATAGATCGAATAAGAGTTCAAGTGAGGCACTAAGAGAAATGATTAAATCTAAGTTGATTAAACTACCTCCTCTACATCCAATGAGAAGATCCAGATATTATTGTGCATATCATAGAATGCATGGGCATCACACAGATTCATGTTTGGCATTAAAAAAACATATAAAATAGATAATCACTAATGAAGACCCTATACAATGTAAGTTAGTCAAGTAATCCATAGGAACACATTCATAAAGTGTCAAATATAGAAACAGTACAAAATTGGTTACCAAAGCATAACTCAGAATAATAAAAGGATCAAAAAAAAAAATTAGAACCACAAACAGTATCACAAGCAAAAGTAAACATGAAAAAGATGCAAATATACCTCTCCAAAATAAGGCTCAACTTCCAAAGCAGTATGGGTTTGGTCAAAAATATTTACAATAGTTTGATTATCAAGGTCAAGGTTTGGGCAAGAATACTCAAAGCATATTACTCCTATTTTAGTAGTTGATAATGTTTGTCACCAATGTTTGGGATTTATTGAACATCCTAAGGAAAATAATTCATAGACACAATTTATCAAAGGAAATGATCCAGATACAACAAAAGTCAACATTATCATTCCATTGGTTCAAGTTTAAGATGATAATGATGAGTGAAACAATACAAGTTATTATGATTTATAAGATACTGACAATGAATATGAATACTCAGAGTCATGTTCGTAGCCATTCCCTCATGATTCATAATCACGCATGATCCCTTTGTTTGATACAAGACACCATGAAAAGGAGTCTCTTTTGAGACTCATTGATTAGTATCATTTATTTTTAGTCTTTATTGTACATAGCTTATTTTCAATTTATTATACATAGTCTCCTTATGATTTATTGTGCATAGCTTCTTTTCAATTTTTTGTACATAATTTCCTTATGAATGATTGTACATAGATTATTTCCAAAATACCAAAAAAATTCAAATATGACAAAATAATAAAACATTCAAATATGTCAAAATACCAAAAATATTCAAATATGATAAAATATAAAAACATTCAAACATGTGAAAATACTAAAAACATTGAAATAAATCAAAAACACCAAAAACATTTCAATTATATGCATTATCCATGCTTTACATTTCTACTACCATGCTAGACTTATATTTTTTGTTATATGTTATTGTTTGTCAATTTATCTACATTACCATGCTTCACTTGATCTTTTTTGAGTGTGTACAGTAATATTTAGATCCTTGATTGCTTCACTCTATCCATTGATGGGGCATCCTACTTCTACATTCGAGACACACATCGATATACCTACCCACTAGGGGCATGTTCTATATGACTACACCATCCAGATTATGTGATTCCTATACCACACACTCTAGTTATCATGTTGATGTACATTACTTACTAGCTTACACAAATTACTCTATTGGCACTCAATAGTATATAGCACTTATGTATTTCTTAGCATATACCTAGTCTTGTACTTCATATTTTGCATACTTTCACCTCTTGCTTTGATTAATTAGATGTGATTGTACTTCTAACATTTACATGCTTTTCTTTCTTACTTTGCATTGCTAGATGTGATTTCATTTCTTAGTTCATATTCTATGGTTTATGTGTGCCTTAGGATATTTTCCAATGTCCTTTACTTGTACTCCTCTATTTGCCTGTGGCCCTTGTGCCAACCTTGCTTATTTCATTTGTATGTGTATGTGGCATTTGAATATGAATTGTATGCTTGATTCCCTATTTGAGTGACATGTTCTCATGTCCCTTATTTTCTTGGCCCCTTGGCCACTCTTGTATGCTTCTTGCCTTGCGTGCTTGTTGCTTTTTTTTTCAATTATTTGTAATGCCATGATCCACATCATGCATTCTCTTATTTTCTTAGATGCCATGATGGACATTAGGTTATATCCCTCCTTAACAACTAACAACTAACAACTAACCAAACTTCCAATTCCACTTCACTATATTGCACATGTTACTACATTGTTACATCTATCTAAGCATACCCATGTTGATCTAACAATCTCTCATACAAACCATGCTATATCTTGAGATATTTTGTCAATTATCATTATTATATCATGTATTCTCATAGTATAACACACTTTTAAGGCTCTTTATTTTAAGGATAGTCATTTTAGGGTCTTCATTCCTACCTTTAGAAGAGGGGACAATAAATAGGGGTCTTTTCATAAAGATCAGAGCTCCTTCCAATCAAAAAATTAGCTTTTAGAACACCCAAAATAATATTCAAACTTCAAACTAGGTAGAACAAACTAGATAGATAGTGATGATTACATAATAGTCTTAAAAATCAACACAAGATAAGAGCACCAAGTTTAGACTGTAGTGTCAAATAGCAAGGTATCCTATTTTGACACTCCTATCCAAATAGCAAAAAAACTTGATTTTCCAAAAATAGATAGAAAGGTAAGACTAGTTATAGTTTTCTCAACTATAATTTAGTTTAAAATCAATAGTTTTAGTACAATTTTTCTTAGAGATTCTAGATATAGGGGGCATCATGCATGGCATGATGGCTCTTGATTCTTTTTTTAGATTAGGCTATTAGTATAACTTATAGGTTAGAATCCATGGTATAGACACCAGTGATTGGGGTAATGTGCATGGCACATTTGACTTATTTTCTTTCTAAGTTTAGTACATTAACCAGATATTCTCAATAGTTGTGTGCTTTATTCCATCTACAGGTGGTTGGTATCATTTTTGAGTGGACTCCATAAGCCTCTTACCTAGTTTTAGAGTGGATTTCATATAATCCTGATCTCCACCTTTTTTGAATGGCCATGAGTGGCCTAGTTTCTAGCACACATTTATCTATCCACACCACATTATCAGATTATAAAACATTCATGGGCTTTAGGATCCATCTCATATGACACACATTCATACTAGTATTAGTTCATATCTTCACTTCATGGGAAAATAATGGATCCAAATTACTAGTTAGCCTTTTTGTTCTTGAGCCACCTACTCAGAGGGATTGGACACATAGTCTAAACATTAATTAACACATGCATGATCACATGGATTTACTTAGTGGGTGATGATGGAGCCAAAGGGATAGCCTTTGTATTATTGAGCCACTTTTAGGAAATTGATCACTCAGCTCCGTTCATGATTTTACTCTTGGTACAACATCATTCAACACACACCCAACATAACTCATCATCACAATAGGTTTTGTATTGGTTTATGTACTTGATGGGTGTATTCTTTCCTTTCTCTTCCTCTCTATCTTACCTAGCTTGTGTATGTTCTTATTTTAGATATAGCGTATCTAGTAAAAATTGATCTACTCTTTATTTTCTCTTGTAAATTTACACTTCACAATGTGCTCTCTCTGTGTACACCCAACATCACATAGCTTCATGATCTTTACCCTTATAAGTAAGTTCAGGTACATTTTCTATTTTTCTTTTATCCTAGTATTTTGCTTTGTTGTATCATTAGAATAAATGGGGGTGAATGTAGTCATAAAATGTCAAAATTTGTAGTTTGAGTGTGGATTATGACACCCAATCCATAGGTCCCTCTTTCATGCTCTCATGACCCTTATAGACACCTTTTTGCTTATTCCTAGTCATTTGTAGACTTCCAAAACCTGATTCTAGCTCAACTAGGCTACATTTTCCATGCTAATTCCATCCCCTTAGGTCCCTCACCTATAGGACTATAGTGTTAGACCTAGGGTGTCTGATTTTAGTGATCCTATCCAATTACAATTTTATCTCCAATGGTTATTTCTTTCTAGTTCTTATCCTTCATCTTATCAACCTTGCATGAATACATTCGACCCATGATCAATAAATCTCTATAAAATCCCATTTAAAGTTTATCTAGAAGAGGTTGGAAAATGTTATAAAGTAATCAAGAATACAAGCAAGACCACTAAGTCAAATCTCTTTATTCTCTACATACATCCATCCAATACAATTAAAAGTATATCCAAATCCTCACACCAGTCCCTAGCCACCTCAAACACACCCAGTTTAATATTTTTGCATCCACATAACACTATTACACAAAAGACATCAAGTGGAAGAACTACATATGGCTTAATCCCTCTTTAGAGTATTGGTATATAGGTAGCATACCCATGTAAGGGATATGGATACATGTTCATTGCATCTTACACACACTAACCCCCCCTTCTTTCTCAATATTGATCAAAGCATAATGAAGTAACTAAATCAACTCTACAAGGAGCTTCATAAACCTTCAATAGTTGATATTTCATAGGCAAGCTCACATAATGATAGAGAACAAAACTAAAAAAAGCTTAGGTCTTTGTGAGTAGTTTGGACAATAGCAGTAGAAAAGTACTATAGTGTCAGACACCAAGGTGTCTTATTTTGATGCTCCTATCCTTTCATAAAACAAAACCTAAATCTTGATTTACAATACTATCTCAGTCCTATATAGTAGATTCTATACCCTGTCTCAACCATTTTATCTTATTTTTAGTTAAGTTTTATTTTCTCCATAATTTATTGTTATTTATAGAAAGGTTAAAAATACAAATCAATAGTTAAATTATTGAAATATTATTTACTAATTTACTCAACTCAGACCTTTAACTAAATTGGGAATAAGACTCTAATATTCCTAAATAGTTAAATCATATTGCAAGAGTGAACAACCATAATTCAAAGAGATCTAATCAAATTCACATCATAATGGAAGAATATTTTTGTAACTAAGGTATAATTTTATGTTGTTTATTTTTTCTATAGCTCTAACTTAGTTTGAGATAGTTTAGATTAAGATTTATTAGTTTAATTTGAATTTATATATATATATATTTTTAATACATTTTAGCATGTTTCGTGGGATAATTCCCTCATCTTTTTCATCTCCTATTCAACATAATTATATTTAGAAGCATTTTTCAATTGATATTTTTTATTTTTCTTCTACATATGCATATAATCTTGGTCTTAAAAGTGTTATTTTAAGCTACAGGTCATTTTTTGGCATTTTTTGTACAACTTACATGGTTACTGCATAATTGTAAATTCAAAGACATTAACTGCAAAGTTATAACCCAAAAATATGAAATCATTATTCACCCTATTTTTACAATCTTTTTTCCTAAATTTATTCTTTCCAACATCTTTATGCTTATTTTATGCTTCTATCTATGTTTTGGTTTTCTGTAACTCTTTGTTTCAAGTGAATTGTGAATTTGGCAAGTTTATCAGTGAAATTTCTATTCTTAACTATGAAATCATTGAAATAAACTATGAATTCAAATAAACTAGTTGTGAAATCATCTAAAAAAATGAAATTGTCCCCTTTGTTTTCCATATTTGTGTGTATTTTTTTTTTTAGATTTATGCAAGTTAATTGTGAAATCATACTAAAACTATAAAATTATCATTTTAAAATACAAAATAATCATCATCCACTATGAAATCAGTGTTATCATCTACAAAATTTTCATTTTAATCTATGAAATAGGTAACTATATTTGTAAATTTGATAAGTTTACTTGAAAAATTGTTCTAAAACTATGAATTTGTTTCTATGTAATTTCTTGTATTTTGTTTATTTTCTACATCTAACCAATGACAATTTCACTTTTCTAATTTACTATGTAATTACAAATTTTTAATAGAGGCTAGTTTTTGAGTTTTTTTATTATTTTATTGTAGGTTTCCTTGACTCTAAGCCAAAACAAACACTAACAATTTTTTTGTAGGATGTTTGTCAAAAAAAATTCATAAAAAGGCTAAAATAAGAACTAAATTCTTTTGATTTTTTCTACTAACATTTCATTTCAGTTTTTCATTTTCATTTTTAAATAATTATCTCACACTAGGTTTATTGGATTTTATTATTTTCTTTCAGCATTTTGTTTGTGTTGTGAAATTGTGTATGCTTGATTTAACCTTTTATGGATTTACACAAGTAATTCCTATGTTTAGTTAAAGGGTTAAGATTCCTAAATTAGTTAAATAAATATGCAATAATTAACCTAATAATTTGTAAATAATTTTGACCTTGATTTAATCTTCAATAATAACAATAAATAGGGTTAAATAGAGACTTAGATAAAAACACATTATCATGGATGATCTAGGTTCTAAAACTTGAGATCTAAGCAGTTATGAGTGTCACAAGCAGGATTTTGATATTCATTTATTCGCTAGATATTAGCACCCAATTTGGAAAATAGTTCCATCCATATGTAGTGTCCTCAATGTGGAACTAAGGTCCTCTTTGTGGGACTATTCCTATTTTGGGGAGAACCTATGCCTATGTCTGTATATTTTGTTCTTGTATGATTGAAGCCTATGGCTATTTATTGTACTTGAAAATCTTGATTTGATATGTAAACCCTATTTATATTTAAAAGTATGATATGAAAAAAAAATGTGTTATTAGGATGGACTAGACATCCTCAACACCCCACTATGTAGAGAGTTTCCTACATATAAATACTCTGAAGAGGGATCAAGTCCAATATAGTTCTCCCACCTAATGCTTGATGTATGTGCAAGTGAATGTTAGAATGATAGTGACTTTGGATGCCTTGAATGTGCTTGAGTTTTTACATGCTTTAAAATTGGACTTAGGGATATTTTAGATGGTAGTATTCATAAATTAAGGTAGAATAGGGATAATATACCTTAATTTTTCATAACTTTGACTTTGGTTTGAATGGCTTTTGCATCTATTTTCTATCTAGTTAATAGAGGTGAATTAGACTTGTATTTATAGGGTTATGTTTCTTGTGAAGATAATAAAATGAGCTTATACAAACCCTAGGAGGGGCACACATTTTAAAAAGTATCTATTGGAAAGATTTGAAGTTAAGGACAATAGTGCCTAGTTGGGGACACTAGCACCATGTGGTTGTAATGTCCCAAATGTGGTGTTAATATCTTTTTAGTAGACTGCTAATAAAGTTGGATTGGGTTCAAAGGTGATAGTTTAGGGACTGTGTCTTGACTGGATGTAAGTGAATAATGTCTATTAAATGGTTGTAAATGCAATTCTAAGGATCTAGAATATGTCTATGGCAAGCCTAGGGATAGGGTAACTTAAGTGACGCTCTTAGCATCCAATTACCACTTTTAGGTGATTACATTTTCCCCCCATTTATGCTTGTAATGCATCAAAGTGAAATGACTATTATAAATGAAAAAAATTATACCTATATTTACTTTGGAAGTGAAGCCCATGTAGTTGAGTTTGAATATGCAAATCTAGGTCTATTCATGTGAAACATGATCCCAAGTAATGTCATGCAATGAAACATGCAAAAATCAGTCCTTACTAATGATATAATCAAAATCAAAAGACTATGCTAAAATAAAATAATTGATTAAGCTGGTTATTTGTCCTTTTTCTATCCTTAACCATTCCATGGGTTATTTATCTATTTTTTATCCCTAACCTCTAATTTGGTTATTTATCTCTTTTTCTCAATCAATTTTGATTATTTATCATCATCATGTAATTTTTTTATCCTTAAAACATTTTTATCTTTGTTGGTTTATTTTCATGTCAATTGTATTTATTTTACAAATGTTATTGTCATAGTCTTTTTGTGTGTCCACATAATCTAGTGTAATTATGTCTTCATATCTTTCTTTAAATATTTTACTTTTGTTTTTGTGTGTATGTCAAGATTAGTTTGTGAATTCAGTTATAGTATGGTTATGATTTGTCTATATCATGGCATACTTTACATAATTTATTCTTTTTAAGTCCATATGCCTAAAAACTAAACATTCATCATGACTATTTGATATCATCAATGGTAATGTGTTTTATGCTATATTAAACACTAGGTTGATCAATAATCATTAATGATGGAAATCCAAAGCAAATAAAAATTAAAAAACAAAGTAGATATCTAAAATCATTATCCATGCATCCATAATCAAATCATACATTTTATAATCCCATAATAAACATGTTGACATAAATTAATGTATGCTAGTGTGAATCAAATTTTAGGAAGTGTTATAGGTAATTTAAATAACCATTAACCCATCAACCATGAATAAATGACATAATAATCATACACAGTCTATCAACAGTCCATAATGTCCATCCAAATAGTATAAGTATCATAGAAATCATGTATATATATGTAGTCATATAAAATGTCCAAATTGGTAGTTTGAGTGTGGTTTATAACACCCCATCCATGGGTCCTTTTTGCATGCTCTCCTTATAGATACCTTTTTTATCATTTATATTAATTTTAAACCTTCTAAATGGTCATTATACCTTAGTGGTATTCCTCATGACAATCTTGATCCCCTAGGTCTCGAGCCTGTAGGATAGGAGCACCCCATTTGGACTATAGCACCCCATAGAGAAGTGTCCCATTTTTGGTGGTCATATCCATTTGCACTTTGAGCCCCAATAGTAATTTTCATCTAGTCTTTATCCTTAATTAGGTTGGCCTAGTGTGAATACATCTGACCCATGACCAATTGTTCCCTATAAAATTCCACTCAAATTTTATTTACAAAGGGAGGTGACCAAACTTACAAATCAAGAAAGAATACAAATAAAGTACTAATGAAAACTTCTCTATTATTTGCACACAATCACCCAACATAGAAACAAACCTACTCAAATCCTCATACCAGTCCCTAGCCACCTAAAACACTATCAATTTGGCATTTTCATCTACATCACACTATTACATAAAGCACACTAGGTAGGAGAACTACATATGGCTTGATCTCTCTTTGGAGTATTGGTATGTAATAATCATGCCCACACAAGGGGTGTAGATTTCACATTTAGTACATCTTTCACACTAATCCCCCTCTTTTTCAAGTGACTCAAATATCATTTTATCAAGAATGATAGAGGGTTAGGGTTTGAAGATAAAATCATCTCCACAATGATTTCTATCAACAACCAATGCTTGATTTTTCACAAGTATACTCACATAGGCATAGCACAACTACCCAAAAAGTTTTAGGTCTCTATGATTAGTTTGAATAACAACAATAGGAATGGATAAAATTTCCAAACACCAAAGCATCCACTTTTTGGTGCTCCTATCCTTTCACCCAATGAAAGCTAGATTCATGTTTATGACACCTTCTCAGTCCTGCACAACCATTTTCAACCTCTATATCAATCATCTCAGTCTATTTTCTAGCTAAACTATATTACTTATTTATTTATAGTTTTAGAAAGGCGAAAAAGATAAATAATTACACAAATTAGGACTGTATTTATTGCTATATTATATACTAATTTATTAATCCAAAGCCTTAACTAAAATAGTAATAAAACTCCATTATTCCCAAGTAAGTTAAAACATTTGGTGAACCTGACTTACTTTGAATAAAACTCAAACCCTAGGTACCCCTAAATTTTCTCCTTCACATTTTTGTTCAAAAATTCAATTTCAAAATTTTCATTTTTGTATAAATTTTTGTACATTTATTTTATTCAAAATATTGAAATAATTTCAAATTTTTAAAAATCCAACCCAAAACCCTAGATTTCCAAACTAGGTCCTCAAACCCCAAGCCTTCCTCCCTTATAATTTTTAGATAAAAAGTTTGGAATTTTGGCAAATTATTTGGAGTGTCAAAAATATTTTCAAAATATCTATGTTAGTAGTCATTCTTGCATTTGTTTGCTTAATAGTAATTTTACATACTCTCTTTGGTGAAAGCAATAAACTAGCCACTAAGTCACTTCTTCCCTCTCATCCTATAGATAAATTTCTAAATTTTTCTCATAATTATGACAATGAATGGACAATTTGAAGAATTTTACATTATCCAAAAATGAGGAAAATGATTCCATTACAATCAATATAATTACTATTATTTTAATGAGGAATATGATGATGCATATGAAAGTGATAGTGAAGAAAAATTAGATGCATCTTCTTCTCTCAAACCTATATCTTTTCTTCCCTCTTCCAAAGAAAATATTTTTTATAAATGGGAAAGTTACTTTTCACCTCATTCTCCTATGCACAATACATCAAATGTACAAATTATTCATGCAATTCCAAGTAAACCTCTCATTGATGATAATTTAATTGCATTTGAACTTAGTTTCTCGCTCTTTTTTATTACTTTTATGATCAAATTACAACAATATAAATAAAATAGAATCGAATTTCCAATGCATAGTTCAAATGATCAATCTCATGTTCTTAACTCTACTTTGTCATCTCAAACAATGATAAAAGAATGTCCAAATGATAACTCTCTTACTCTTACTTCTCATTTTGTAAATGAAAATAATGCATGCACTCCATTCAAGGATAACATAGATGCACATAGTATTCCAATTTAACATGAAAATTTATTGCATATTAGAAAAAATTAGCATCTTCTCTTACCCCTCTCCCTAGTGATAATGGAAGTGATAATGTGTATGATAGTGAACATGCAAATGAATATGACAATGAGAGGGACTATGAAAGTGATACTTCTACTTCTCCTCTTTCAAATGAACAAAAAATTTATTTTGGTAATGCATGGAATAATGATGACTATTATGCATATAGTGAAGAAGAAAATGCATCTCATGCTTCTAACTCTTTTCTCACTCCTTATCTCACTTCTATGCATGATTCTATTTCAAATTATGCACATGTCAATGATAACATCACATCTTCTATTCAATTAGACTGTGATTCACTAAATACTAAAGATACCAATTAATTTACCAAGCCACCCCCTACTATAGTAGCACTTGTGTCTCACTCTCCACCCAAAGAGAATGGTAGCCCACATCCCTCCACTAAGGTCCAAGTTACCATTCCTCCAAAGGTTAAAGTGACCACACCCGCTCTCTATGATCCAATTTCTAAATGTAGCATTCTCATGGATAAAATAAATGATCAAATTCAACATTTAAATGAATCACTTCAAGATACTAATATACCATCCCAAGAGATTATTTATTTGATGCATATAATTGGTGAATTACAACACCAAGTACATCTGCTTACTTTGGAGAATAAGGCGTATAGGTCTTAGATGGATGCTAATGACTTGCATGGTAACCCTCTTTCAAATACATTTATCAAAGATTTATTTCCTAATCACTTCTAGATACCATCATTTCTTCAATTTGATGGAACTAAAAATCCATTCGTACACCTCAAAGCCTTTTGGTAGGTTTTATCATCTCATATGATTCCTTTGATTCTACTTAAGTTGTTCTAGCAGATATTAGTGGGTAATGCACATAATTGGTTCTTTAAAATACTCCATATTGGTTCCTTTCATACATATGATGACTTAGAGGAGGAATTTCTCAAATATTACATAGCAAACATAGGCCCTCATGTTACATATGAGAAACTTGTTGCATTACATCATAATCCTTCGAAGCTAGTTAGTGATTATATCTTACGATTTAAGACCTGCATGTTATGCTTGATCTATAAACCAAAATATTTAGAGGTTCAACATATCTTTATTAAGGATATTTACCAACCCCTCCTAGAGCATATATTATATTAGACATAGTCCTCTTTTAGGAAATTATGTTATCTAGTTTCAGCTTTGGAGAAGAAATTGGGATTGATTGAGTTAGATTCAATTAATTAGCTTACTATGGGTTGCATATAACTACCTCCATCTATAGCTCTTATCACATAGCATCCACCATGTCCCAAAAAAGATAGGAGACCACAACCAAAAAAGCGACTAGTTAAGAATAGAGAGCTAGTTTCCAGAGCACCACCTATAGTATGCACTATAGAGAATAGTAGTAGGGCACCACTACAATTTGATTCAAAATAGGATAGCCCATATGTCATATTATTAGCACAACTAGATAGGAGTTTAATCACATTGCCTTCTACTCATCATTGAGATCCACATCTCTTACATAGACAACCACATCACCCCTTTTATAACTATCATCATATATAGGGACATAGAACTAATGATTATTATGGACTCAGTGTCTATATTAATAGATGTGTTGATAATGGCATCATAACATTCATAGCAGGGGCATTGAGATATCCTCCATCATGGATCTATAGACCTCATTATTCTATGACTAAGCCATCCCAAGACATTCCTTCACAGGAATCATCAATTATTCATCATGAAAGTAATGTAGTTTACAGGATAGAGCCTCATAGGAGATCTCCCATCCCACCTACTTAGAGGGTTTGGAGACTAGTACAGTGAGAGCAACCTACATATAATAGTGTATTCCATAAAGTACATAGTGCAGTTCCATATACATATCTAGCATAGTCATTGGCACCATAGAAAAATTTTTAGGGTCTTATCTCATGTAACAACCTACTATAATTAAGATTAGATGAACCCACATCATAGAGTACTGCTCCAAATAGATATTCACTATAAACAAGTTTTTAGGGACCTATTTCATTTAGGAACCACTAATATTGAGATTAGATGATCCCTAATCATAGGTTACAATTCCATCTCATTCTATTACTCAATCATATACATCACAACAAAGGCCACAGGGTATTATTTCATGTAACAATCCACTATGATTGTGGATAGATGAGCCTCCTTCATAGCACATAGTTTTAGTTGTGCATATACTGAGATTGCATCTTATAGATTCTTCATGTATAGCTATAGTTATTTCACCATAGACAACATTAGATACAAGGCATGTTCCTACATAACATGATAAGTATGGCCACTTATTCATTTGGCCATCAGGGTTTAGATAGTGATACAATAGCACTTACAGATCACTTGCAACATACACAACTTTTAAAGTCATAGTATCAACCCTTCCATCATGCTTCACAATCACACATGATCCCTCTCCTTGATATAGGACATCATGATAGGGAGTCTCTTATGAGATTCATCAGTTACTATCATTTCTTCTCAGTCTTTCTTTTACATAATTTCTCCACTTACTTGTACATAGTTTCTTTCCACTTTCTTGTACATAATTTACTTATGTTTAATTTTACATAGCTTATTTAAAAATACAAAAAACAATATAACATGTCAAAATACAAAAACATTTAAATAACTTAAAACACCAAAAAAAATTAATTATACATATTATCCATTCTTTGCATTTCTACTACCATGCTAGACTTACATTTTGCTATTTTATACTATTGTTTGTCTATTTATCTAAATTACAATACTTCACTTGATCTTCTTTGAGTGTGTGTAGTGACACCTAGATTCTTGATTATTTCACTCTACCCATTGAGGAGGTATCTTACTTTTACATTTGAGACATACATTGACATATCTACCCATTGGGAGCATATTCTACATGAATACACCATCTAGGTTATGTCATTCCTATAACACACACTCTAGTTATCATGTTGATGTACATTACTTACTAGCCTACATAGATTATTCTATTGACACTCATTAGTATATAGCATTTGTGTATTTCTTAACATCTACCTAGTCTTGTACTACATGTTTTGCATACTTTCACTTCTTGCTTTGATCAATTAGATGTGATAGTATTTCTAGCATTTACATGCCTTTATTTATTGATTTGAGTATCTAGATGTGATTGCATTTCTCAGTTCCTCTTTTGTTACTTGTGTGTACCTTAGGACATTTTCCAATGTCCTTTACTTGTACTCTTATATGTGTTTGTGGCCCTTATGCTAATCTTGCTTATTTACAATTGTATGTGTATGTGGGAATTTGAACATGATTCATATGCTTACTTTCCCAGTTTGAGTGACATATGCCCATGTCCCTTGTTTTCTTGGCCCCTTGGCCTCTTTTGTATGCTTCTTGTTGCTTGCCTTGCATGTTTGTTTGTTTCTCAATTAATTGCAATGCCATGATCCACATCATGCATTATCTTTCCTTCTTAGATACCCTGATGGACATCATGCTCCATCTCTCTTTGATAACTAATTATATTTCTAGTTTTAGTTTAGTATACTACACATGCTATTACATTGTTACATCTATCTAGGCATACCCTTCTTGATATAACAATCTCCAATATAAATTATGTTATATCTTGAGAAATCTTTTGGATTATCATTTCTATATCATGTATTTCACAACATAACACACTTGAAAGGATATTTCTTCAAAGGGAATTCATTGTAGGATCTTCATTCCTACCCTTAGAATAAGGGGTAACAAATAGGGGTTTTTTTATAGAGATCAGATCCCTTTATCGATAAAAAAATAGTTTTCAGAACACTCAAAACAATAATCAAAATTCAATACATGTAGAATAGACCAAAAAAATAGGGGCAAACATAGAATAGTCATTAGAAATAGTAGAGGACAGGAGTACCCCATTTGGAATACAAATCCATATAATAAAGTGTCCACTTTTTGGTTCTCCTATCCAAATAGTCAAAAATCTAGAATTTTTAGAAATAGATAGAAAGGTAAGGTCAATTACAATTTTGTCAGCTACAGTCTAGTTCAGATTAGGTAGTTTTAGTATAGTTTTACTTAGATTATCTAGATATATGGGGCATCATGTGTGGCATGATGGATCTCACTTCTAGTTTTATATTGGGTAGTTGGTACAACTTCCAAACTAGAATCCATGTTATAGATAATAGTGATTGGGGGCAATGTGTGTGACACATTTGCATTCTTTTTTTTCAATTTATTGTATTGCCTAGGTATTCTTAGAAATTGTGTGACTTATTTCATTTGTAGGTGTTTGGCATCATTTTAGAGTGGCTTTAATATAATCCTAGTTCTTAATTTTGGAGTGGCTTTCATACAAGCCTAATCTCCCCCTTTCGAAGTGGCCAAGATTGGCCTAGTTCTCAGTACACATTCTGATATCCTCACCACATTATCAAATTATAGAGCATTAATGGGATTCATGAGACATCTCATACAATAAACATTTATACTGGTATCAGTTCATAGTTCACACTTATTGGGCAATGATGGAGCCAAAGGACTAGCTAGCCTTTGTATTCTTGAGCCACCTAGAAGGATTGGACACACAGTCCAAACATTGATTAACATATGCATGATAACATAGATTCACTACATAGTGGGTGATGATGGAGCCAAAAGGTCAACCTTTATATTCTTGAGTTACCCTCAGGGAATTGAGCACTCAGCTCCATTCATGATATTACTCTTGGTACAGCACATACCTAACATCACTCAACATCATAATAGGTTTTATATTAGTTTGCATACCCATTGAGGTGTATATGTTCCTTTCTCTTCCTCTCTCCTTTACCCAACCTTTGTACATTCATATTTTAGACATAACATGTCTAGTAATAATTGATCTACTCCTTTTTTTTTCTATTATAGATTTACACTTCATGTTGTGCTCTCTTTATGCGCACTCAACATCACACATCTTCATGGGCTTCACCCTTGTAGGTAAGTTTAGGTGCATTGTCTATTTTTCCTTTATCTTAGTATTTCACTTTGTTTCATCATTAGAATAAATGTGGGGCAAATGTAGTCATATAAAATGTCCAAATTCATAGTTTGAGAATGGTTTGAGATACCCCATCCATAGGTCATTTTTGCATGCTCTTCCCTTCTAGACACCTTTTTGTTCATTGTCAGTCATCCACAACCTTCTAAATGATCATTCCACCTCAACTAGATAGTATTCCCCATGCCAATCATGTTTCCCTAGGTCTCGAGCCTATATGATAGGAGTACCCCATTTAGACTATAGCACCCATAGAGAAGTATCCCATTTTCAATAGTCCTATCCATTTGCACTTTGAGCCCTAATATTCATTTTCATCTAGTCTTTATCCTTAATTAGGTTAGCCTAGCATGAATATATCTGACCCATGACCAATTGTTCCCTATAAAATCCCACTCAAAACTCATTTACAAAGGGAGGTGACCAAAATTACAAAGCAATCAAGAATACAAATAAAGCACTAAGTCAAACATCCTTATTATTTACACATAGTCACCCAATATAACTGCAAACCTACTTAAATTCTCATACCATTCCCTAGCCACCTCAAACACTATCAATTTAGCTTTTGCATCTGCATCACACTAGGTGGGAGAATTACATATGGCTTGATCCTTCTTCAGAGTATTGGTATATAGGTAGTGTGCCCACACAAGGGGTGTAGATTACACATTCAGTACATCTTTCACACTAACCCCCCTCTTTCTCAAGTAACTCAAATGTCATTTTATCAAGCATGATGGAGGGTAAGGTTTTGAAGATAAAATTAGCTCCATAGTGAGTTCCATCAATAACCAATGCTTGATTTTTCATAGGCACACTCACATAGGCACATCGTAACTACCAAAAAAAATTAGGTCTTTGTGATTAGTTTGTAAAATAGTGGCAAGAATGGACAATAGTACCAGACACTAAAGCATCCACTTTTTAGCACTCATGTCCTTTTGCCCAACAAAATCTAGATTAAGGTTTATGACACCTTCACAGTCCTGCATAGTTATTTTCAACCTCTATATCAACCATCTTAGTCTATTTTCTAGCTAAGTTATATTTCCTCCTATTTATTGCTATTTTTAGAAAGGTGAAAAAGATAAATAGTTGCATAAATTAGGACTATATTTATTGTTATATTATGTACTAATTTATTAATCTAAAACCTTAACTAAAATAGGAATAAAACTCCATTATTCCTAAATAAGATAAAACCAACAGTCCATAATGTCCATCCAAATAGTACAAGTATCATAAAAATCATGTATATATATATATATATATATATATATATATATATATATATATATATATATATATATATATATATATATATATATATATATATATATATCAATATCAAGTGTGTCTATACAAAATATATATATCAAAACATATGTATACATTGATGCATCCATCCCTCAAACTATGTCAAGTTTCACCCTACCCCTTAGATAAAGCATCTAATCTCAGACTCGACTCATCACACCATGGTGTTCCTTATGAAGGACTCATCATGTGATGTGACACCCATAGATTTTTTTGAATCTATTGGTTACATTGATCTCCTCGACATAGATTTCCTAACTAAGTATTCCTTGAAGGATGGTGTCCTTTGTGCCTATGGAATGGCCTCCTCATATAAACTCCTATAGTATGTCACATGATCCATGGATCTCATAACCCTATCAAGTGTCATTATTTATCTTTATCCTACTAATAAAACCCTCACCTCTGCTAGATTTATCCTAGTTGTATCCCTATCTTTTTTATACCTTTGAGTCAGTTTTGTGTAATCTAGAGTCTATGTCTCCACATCATGTGTCAAAACTCCCAATGTTATAACCATAACATCTCCCTCTAATCTCTCTACAATAGCCTACAACCTATCCACCTTAGCCTATAAATTTTTAATCTCAAATAATTAACTTCCTCTACTATCCACCTCCCCCTATAATTTAGATACATCCCTTTGTAAACCTTTAATCTCATGATCATGGGCTCAAATCTCCTAATGTAGTCTATCAATAAAGTTTTGATCCTCTTGATATCTAACTATATGTTTTAGACCAACTATATCCCCTCTATCTACATATGTGACATGTATCAATCTCATCATTATATCCTCTCCATCTTTATCCCCTTCAATATAAATAATGATTAATGGAGTATCCTCTCCACCTACCTACTCTGTATCCACCCTCATCTCTATATCTCCACCCACATCCACACCTACCTCATGTAAAATCTCCACGTCTTTTATCTCAGTAATTTCTACATCATGTAGTTAGATTTCCTTTAAAACATGTCCTCTAGATCATCCTTGTGTATGACCTATATCTCCCATCATTTCCCTCTTGATACAGGCTCTTAAGCCTATGCCTCATGGCTACCTACTCAAACTAGCTACCAATATTTACCTCCAAGTGAATAGTGGTGTATATAGCACCATCAATCTCATAGGATGATATAGGGCCCACCAATATTCATACCCATCTACCACTTTTTCATCAAAAACATCCCTCTTATCACTCTATCTCACCATCTGTAACTATGAGTAACTATGTCTGCTATCATAGGATCAATAGAAACCCCCCACTATGCCCTCTCCTTAACCACTCATGTAAAAATATATAGACCTGTAAGAATGTGCTATCTGAAACCAAACTATCTATCACCCTATTAGGGTGATATATATCCATAATATAATCATACATACCTATCACATATCACTAGATCATCATGCAATCCATGTATAAATCATGATGTGGCAACAAAAACATAATCTCTCTATATGGTCTCCAGGTGACTTATCTTCACCTATCTCATCTATAGACCTCATGTAAAACTCTAGGTCACCCATGTATGGTTTGTGTATACCAATGATCATATGCTTTCCATGTGCTAATATCTCATCCATATAACAAGTGTTCATATAACCAATAGGACTCTCCACTATGATGTGATCCTAGCACCAAACCTATAATAGTGTAGAAGGACCAATCTCCTTCCCATTAGCATAAACCACATGGTGAAAATCATTATATAAAATTTTAGAATGCATGGTCCCCATATGAACCTCTCCCTTATGTCTCCAATGACATATAGTAAACTAATATAACATAGTCTCCTATTCTTATAACTTATCATATTGTCATTGAAAATAACCATAAGTACCATGGTCAAAGAATCAGTATCCAATTGCATACAGTAATTAATATCTACCCATCCTCTCACAACTACAATCAATCCATTTCCAAAAATTATATATAATGTCATCTCCTAAGGACCCTAACCCTATTATACTCATCTCCCCCATATAATAATACCCAAAATTTAATACACATCCTCTAGTGTCATGATCATCTCACATGTAGGTAGGTGAAAATAATTGGTTTTGTTATGCCATCTCTTAGCGAGTGTGGTCAATATTTCCCTATCTGCTCAAATATTTGGCATCTAAGTGATATATGATAACCTTGTCACCTCCATAACCCCAAACTCATACTCAATGAAATTTTCAATCTACTCCAGCAAACTAGGTCTCTTCTTCTATGTTGTAAGTACAAGCAATACGTCTTGTAATCATAACACATTAACATAAGGTCAATTCTATTTATTAGCATTAATATCAATTTACCACTGATTTAAACTTTTAAAAACCAAAAATTCCAAAACACCTTCATTCATATTCTTTTTAGCTAACTTAGTATTCAGCTTATTTAATAATTTATTAATGTCTCTCTTTCCTATACATTTAACATTTTTGCTATTCTATTTCATGTTTTCACAATCCAATTTGATGAATTCAAACTTAACTTCTTCAATTTCACTCCTATATTTGGCAATTTCACATTCACCTTATTCTATTTTCCTCTTAAGATGATTTTGCCACCCCTATTGACAAATTCACTAGACATTTTGATGATTTCACAACTACAAAAATGCAAATTAACCAATTCCTAACCTAATTTATCCCCCAGTAATTACACAGCCCTATTCAACAAATTATTTGTCTAAATAAATGATTTCATAGTTTGTTGTAGAGAATTCATAACTTTCATTGCCAAATTTGTAAATAATCTATATGTGAATTCATTTTTATCATGTTTAAAACCTAATAAATTCACTCAAATGAAAAAACTAAAACATGAAAATTCACTTATCAAAGGCCCACTCTTATCTAGTCTTTGGTGTCTCCTCATGCACTTTTGTGATGCTATTGGTGTGGAATATGGTCCATTTTTCACCAATGTCTTAGAGAAAATCTCATGAATCAACTTATACTAACCAATAGCCCTTAAAACCAAAAGAGCACAAATATATTTCCTACCCCCAACTCTTCTATTTATATTGTCACCACATTTCAAATATCTTTACCCCCCATCCCTCCACTATATTCATTTTTCTCTATTTTCAATAAAATTATAGGGATATATCAGTCCCACATCCACTACATAGCCCCTACATCAAGAACATTCACTAAGTGTGTAATATTTGAATGGTAAAAAAATATTTTTTTGATCAATACTCTATTTTTCATAACTAGGTAAAACGTGTTCACATGTATATTAATCTTCTAAGTTTGACATCGATTTTAATAATTTGGTTTTTTGATGGTCTCAACAGCTTAATCATTCTCCTTTTTCCATTCATTTAGAGGTTTGTCTATTTTATCACACAAACCCTTGAGGGGGAATCATCACATTCATTTGGGTAAACTTTTTTCTTCTTAACCATCAATGCCCTAATTTTTCTATTATTCTTTGAAACAATATTACTTTGTAACACTATTTCAAAGAGGTACAAATGTAGACATCTAAATTACATTTAATGTCAAAATGTACCTAAAACCTATTAATTATTATTCCTAACATTAAAATTATAATTCATGACATTTTCCTCTTCTTAAATAATTGAATAAATCAAATTTAATCAATTGTGCACATTTTAATCCATATTTAATTATTATATCCAGGTTTTACACCTTACCCAACATCTTCCACCTTAATCTCCCTCACATGTTGACTCACCCCAACCAATCCCACAACTTCCTCAACTTCCTTTGAGTCATCCCTTGAGCTTTCAAATAGTTTGACCCATCCTTGGTGACTCAGTTAACCATCTCCATGTTCTCTTAGCCATTTGAAATGGTCATCATCCTAGTGCATGAGGACTCATTATCCACCATATATTATTTGGATTATGTAAAATATCCAAATGATCCTTCACCATTGGATATTTCCTTCAAAAATATATAAATAATCATGAAAGCCATCACTTTCATCATCTTGAGTTATGCTAATGAATTGATATCTAAATCGCAAGCAAATCCAAAACAAATCAAATTCATCAAAGAGCATTTTTGCCTCAAAATGCTACCCATTTTACCTTGCATTGGAAGAGTGATTTACCATAATTTAAAGAGAGATAATTGAATTCACATCATAATGGAACAATATTTTTTACTAATAAGGTATAATTTTGTTTCATTGATTTTGTTTATAGCTCTAGCTTAGTTTGAAATAGTTTAGATTAAGATTTCTTAGTTTAATTTGCATTTCTATATTTTCTTCAATACACCTCCAATAGACATTTCCACTTTCAAGACCTATACTTTGAAATCCATAACATCTATCACATTGGAATATAAAATTTACATGTGTTCCCAATACAATGGCCTTAGTATCTATGTGGATACCTTTTTTTGCAACAATTTTGACCTTAAGCAACATTGACAAGAAATGTTGTCAAGATACAAACTATAGTCAGAGATCTATATCTTAAGGGCCTTATGGATGAAAATTATTATTGTCGCCACATTTGAGTTGGTGATTGATAAAGATTCATGGGGATAAGTCTGTCATAGCATCATTATTTGGTTCTCTATCTAACTGGTCACATGCATTTGATGGTTTGAACTCAAGATATCATTTCTAACCCAATCTCTCTCTTTCTGTATTTTGGATTAATAGCCTCTTTTTCATATGTACCTATTTTTTATAATATTAAAATAAATTTTTTAAGTAAATAAATTATCTTTTATGGACCACAACTCATACTATATCTCACCCAAGTCTTTCCTTTCACAAACTCCTTCATATGCTTTCACTAGTTTTTTTGTTAGACTATTCATGCTAGGGTCTTAAATGCAAAATTTTAGAATAGGTATTGAGAAATAAATATACATTAAATCATGATATTATATGACCTTAACACATCTTATACAATATTTCCTAACACCTGGATCATATTTCATCACTTGACTCTACACCTCTAGGCCACATTGGGCTACTTGGGCTACTAGCCTTTTTTTCATAATTCTCCCTGGTTTGAGCAACTTGTCACCTTGATTAAAGATATATAAAAATTTTGAGACATTCTCAATATATATAAAACCATTTATAAATTTTAAATACCTATCTCATTTTCTTTCACCACTTACTGACCTTGTTTGCCTTTTAATTACCCCTTATTAGGCCTAATTGAGCCCTATTGCAACATAGTTCTTAATAATTATACCTGTGTGGTTTGTACCATACTAGAAACATCATGATATATTTTATTACCTTTAATTCCATAATTATACCAAATTTTATCTCTTTTTAATTGTGTAAACTACATATATTTACTAAAACATAATCTAAGGCTTTCATGCCACTATACAAGTTGAAGAGCCTTTAAAATATCATAACTTGAATGAAAATGAATTTCAAAAGGTGAAAATTACTTAATAAGGTATTTTTATTCCTCTATAAACTTTCCAATATGTTATAAACCCTATTCACTTTTTTGAGGAGTTAATAACAATGAAATATAGTTGATTGTGCTTCCCTTTTCCTATCTATACATGGCAGAATAGACTTTAAAGAATGTTGTGTTGTTTTCTAGATTTCCTTACAAGGTTATGAGAATTTAAATATATATATTTAAATTTATATAACTCTTCATAAATTCTCAATATCCTCTTCTATCAACATTTATACTTGATCACTACATATTTCACAATTTTGAGTCTTGTCATAAGACTAAGTCATAATTCATGAGGACTGTGTATCAACATGAGTTACCAGACTATATGTAATGGTTGGTTTCACTAATTATAAACCTTTAAAACTATAAATACTTGTCAACCAACCATCACTACTCACTTATGTGTGCATCTTTCCAACTACTTACTCTTATTCAAGCGAACAAGGGTTTTATACTTTTGAAACAAGGTATAATTGTAACTTATTAACATAGTGATTTTCCTCTAAAAGAGTTTAAAAATTACTATGGAAATTAATATAACTATATACTCCCATTATATATCAACATTATTTTCCCAAAAACAATCGTTCATGCCTTACCTTCATTCATTGACACCTTACAACTAAACTATGGACTGTGTGTGCACAAAATCCTCCTTCGAAGAGATTATGCATTGAATTTTTCCAATATTTTAATAATTTTTCATTTCATTAATATTATTAAAACCATTGATCTCACTTTCCAACCTTTCTCTCAACATACTAATGGTCTGGGTCTAAATAAACAAACGTACACCCTTATTCTTTCACTAATACAAAATAGGGCACATGGCATAATTGCCTTTTCTTCAAATTTCCTTTATGTTTGTAATGTTTCTATAACCATTAATTGGACTATGTAGAGAACTTATCACATTCAATGGCATTAAAAAAATAGTATTTTTTTTCATACACTTGTTCAAAAATAACTTTTAACTATAATTTACTATCCTCACAAACCTCTAGACACACACATAAAGTCTTATGCATATATACATCTATATCCTTAAGATTAAAATAAAAAAAATGTGAATATGCAAGGATAGATACATAAAATTTAATGGGAATAAATTACATCAATCACTTATCTTATTCATTGAATTAACCTTTATACAAAAATATTCCAATAATGGACTCATTCAACTTTCATGAGGATTCCTAGGTATTTCTTCACTCTCAAACTTTCTCTTCTCCTCTATGGATATATATCTCCTCTCCTACTCCATATATCTCTCAAACTCATGTACCATTCTTTTTTTTCAACCAACTTCAAAGTTGGTTACCAAGTCAGTTACAAAATAACTTATTTTTCTTGAACCCAACGTATGGCTAAGGGCTACTAAACAAATGCATCACTTCTAACTTGATAACTTAGACCTTTATTAATTAAATAACCCTTTACATGACCTAATTATACTCTTTTATCCTACTTTACCCATCTATTTAGTCCTTACATAAATTTTAACCCTCCTAGACTCCACTCAAACATTTGAATTTTTAAATTCCTTATTTTGGAGGGAAAACACCTATAGACTATTTGACACAACCCTATGATTCAAAATGGACTCAAATGACATAAATGAACCTAATAAGGTCCCTTAAACACCTTGACATCAAACTTTGACCAAATTTGACCCCTTATTGACAACAACTCAAAAATAGTGCTTCTTGGCTTGATGCTCCTACATCATACTCCCCAAGAGGGAGAAACATTGAGCCTCAAAATTTATTTATTTATTTACAATTGGTTATTTTATATTCTTTAATTTTCATATGATTTCTATTCTTCATTCATCATTCCTTCTTACTTACCAAACTCTTTCTTGTCCTCTTCTTGGCTTTCTCTAGCCTTCTTGTCCATGCATGTTCTACCTCCATGAGGTGTTCAAACTATTATATCTCATTTATTTATGAATTTTCCACTTGTTATAAGTCAATTTTAACCTCTTAATACTTATCTACAACTAATTTGGGTTCATTCTTCTTCCTCATGCTTGTTGCATAGCTTATTTTCTCACAAATCTCACTTGATTCTTGATTTTCTAGAGATTCTTGATTCTTGTTCATGTTATCATCTTATTAATTATTATATAATTACATCTCATGCATATAAAAATTTATCATTAGATTCATGACATTCTCTTTTTCTTCTTTTATTTCACATTTCTTCATATTTTGGTGTTTTTGCCTATCATCTTGATCACTATGCAAGAGGAACTTCATGTTCGTCTCATTCTCATCATAGTAAAATATGACTTGACCAATATTTGGATGTCTATATCCATGATTAACAAATTTAAACTTATCTTGTTCTTTACCTATGGAATAACTCACCTTGTTTTCTTCTGCATACACCATTTACTTGCTAACTAGCTTGCTTGTTTGCATCTTTGTTTGCACGACTTCTTGTGGTTCTCTTTGTTGCTCCTTATGTGTCCTTTCCTTGATATTTTATTATTGTAATTTATATTATTTCATCCTCTTTTATGGTTTTAATACCTATTCCAACATCCTCATCTCTTCTTGCAACTTTTGTGCATCAATCGCTTCATATTCCTCATCAAACTTTGGTTCACATTGCTTTTTACTTGCTTGGATAACCTATTCTTTATCTTCTCCTTGGAATACCTCTTTTGTGAGAGTAACATAAACCTTCTCATGATTTTTCTTATGCTTCTAAATCTCTCTTTTAGGTTTTTCATCATCACATTACTTTACTTCACACCCATTCATCAATGCAATGGTTTCCATATATAATATGTCTTCATCATTGGAATCAAATTCAAACATATCATGATATATAAAACTTTAAAATGAATCTTGAAAACACTTAGATTATTTTATGCATTAATTTCCTTACATACATGGTTGTACATTCCCTTATTTGTCTTGATTTACATGCACCATCTCTAATGCTTACTTTGTGAGCTTAACATCTTCTTCAATCTTCATGATTGCTTGGAGAACACTTGTATTATGATCTTCTTGTGCTCTTTTCATGTTTTATGCAACCCATTTATTTAATTTTACCTTATTTGACTGACACTTTTTTCTCATTTCACCTCTTTCATGCTTCATGCCTTTATTCTCTACCATGCCAACCTGATGTACTTTGCCTTTTGTGCTTTACTTCCACACTTGTGCTTAATTTCCACCTGTACTTTTTCCTTGTTTGATATCTTCTTTGAGGTTTATCTCTTCCTTATTATTACCTACTTGTTTTATCCATCTAGGCCATACATATCCATGCCTTTTTTCTTTTCTTGAGGTCTACAATTTTCCATTCTTTCTCTTAATCTGCATATTATCATTTTCCTATTCACATATGTAATCAAAATCAACACTTAGGCATTCATTTACCTCCAATGGCAAGTGTTACAATATTGTCTCTTACTTTACATCTTCATGGGTGACCTTAATGTCCTCTTGGTGTACCATTTCTTTGGTTTCAGCTATTATACATGGCAATGCATCATATAACCTCTCTTTCTCTTCATCTTTTACATGTGATATGCCTTTAATATCCTTCACTTTGTCTTCTTCAAAAGTTTCTTTTTCTTTATCATTATCTTGCCACTTGATGGTTAGTGTTATTGGCCCATCATTAATCAAAATTGAGGACTCATGTTTTGCCTTCTCCACATTTTCCTTCATACCTGTATACACAAACTTTAAATCAATGTTAGCATATAAAATGAGATACCACATAGTCTCTTTGATTGTCTTTGGCATAGACATTGTCCATCTCTTCTTCTTTTCACCCTCATGTGTTCTTCTTGGAACTTCTATCTTCTTCTTGTTATCTTCAATGAGAACCATATTCTTAATTTCTCTATCTTAATTATAACTTGGAAAATTCTCCCTTTTCATGACTATTTGGGTTGCTCTATCTTTCTTCTTTTCATCTTTCAAGACACCTTTCTTATGTCTTCTTCTTCTCACAAGTGACTCTAGTGGCCACTTCACTATCCTCCTCATATGCCAACTATTCCATTGGATTTCTTGTTCTCTTATGAGATTCATCATGAAATCTATTCTCTCTATACCTCTCCTCAAATCTCTTCTTATGTATTCCACTTCTCTCTTTATATCCATCTTCTCTTCTTTCCTCTTTGTTTTCAAGGCCTATCTAGACCTTACTCTTAGAAAGCTTGTCTATCTTGAATCTTAGACATAATTTGGGCCTTTCCTCTTCTTTTAGTCCTCTATCTAATACCTCTTCTTATCCTCCTTGACTCTCTTTTGGATTCTTTTATCTTCCCTCTCTTCTCTCTTGAAACTTCAATGCTCTCTTTTCTCTCTATCCTTTTTAGTCTTCTTTTGACTAGTTTCTTGTCATTATCAAAGGAATTTGGGGTTGTATATATTATCTTATAAATCTGATATTCCTCTATATTAAAATCAATGTATCATACCTATAACATTATCTTCTCCCTCAATACCCTACAAGTGTCATCTTATGCATACCTTCTAGCACTATGCATTCATCTCAAATCAACAATTTGTAAGATTTCAAAACCAAATTTTAATCACTCTTACCTTGATATGATATTAAGTTATTTAGATTCATGGTGAGAAGTATCCAATACCATAATTATCTATTTATCTATCACATTGGTCACATGCACTTGATGATTTAACCTCAAGATATCATTTCTAACCCAATCTCTCTTTTTTTGGATTTTAGCTTAATAACCTCTTTGGCATATGTACCTATTTTTTATAATCTTCAAATAACTTTTTTAATTCAATATATTCTCTTTTATGGACCAAAACTCATAATTTATCTCACCCAAGTCTTTCCTTTCACAAACTCCATATGCTTTCACTAATGTTTTTGTTAGACTATTCACACTAGGGTCTTAAATGCGAAATTTTGGCATAGGTATTAAGGAATAAATATCCCTTAAATTATGATCTCATATTACCTTAACACATCTAATAAAATATCTCCTAACCCCTGGATCACATTTCATCACTTGACTCCACACCTCTAGGCCACATTGGGCTATTAGGGCTAGTAGCCTTTTTTCATAATTCTACCTGGTTTGAGAAAATTGTCACCTTGATTAAAGATATAGAAAAGTTTTAAGACACTCTACATCTATATTCAACTCTTTATAAAGTTAAAATACCTAACTAATTTACTTTCACCACTTACTAACCTTGTATGCCTTCTAATTACCCCTTTTTGGCCTAATTGAGCCCTGTTGCAACATAGTTCTTAATAATTATATATTTGTGGTCCATACCATATTTTAAATATAATTATATATTATATTGAATTTAATTCCATAATTATACCAAATTTTATATCTTTTTAATGGTGGAAACTCCATATATTGACTAAACCCTAATCTAGGGCTTTCATGCCACTGTACAGGATGAGAGCCTGTAAAATCTCATAACTCAAATGCAAATGAATTTCAAGAGGTTAAAATTGATTTATAAGTTATTTTTAGTCCTATATAAACTTTATAATAGGTTATAAACCTTTTTCACTTCATTGAGGAGTTAATAACAATGAAATACAATCGATTGTGCTTCCCTTTTCCTACATGTGCATGACATAATAGACTTCAAAGAATGTTGTGTTGTTTTATATATTTCATTAAAAAGTTATGAGACTTTGAGTAGGTATTTGAAAATTTATATCACTCTTCATCAATGCTCAAGGTCATCTTCTATCAACATTTAGACTTTATCACTATAGATTTCACAATTCTGAGCCTTGTCATAAGATTGAGTCATAATACATGAGGACTATGTATCAACATGAGTTACTAGACTATATGTAATGGTTGGTTTCACTAATTATAAACCCTTAAACCTATTAATACTCACCAACTAACCATTATTACTCACTTTTTTTTGCATATTTCCAACTACTTACTCTTATTCAAGAAAATAGGGGTTTTATACTTATGAAACAGGGCATAATTGTAACTTACTAACATGGTGCTTTTACTCTAAAAGAGTTTAAAAATTCCTAGGGACATTAATATAATTATATACTTATATTATCTATCAACATTATTTTCCCAAAAACACTCATTCACACCTTGCCTTCATTCCTTAACACCTTACAACTAAACTATGGATTGTGTATGCATAGAATCCTCCTTTAAAGAGACTATGTGTTGAAGTTTTCCAATATTTGACTAATGTTTAATTACATGAATAGTCTTATAACAATTTATCTCACTTTCCAACCTTTCTCTTAACATACTAATTGTCTAGGTCTAAAGAAATAAATGTACATCCTCATTCTTTGACTGATACAAAATAGGGTACATGGCATAATTACCTTTTCTTCAACTTTCCTTTACCTTTGAAATGTTTTTATAACCATTAATGGGAATATATATATATAGATTATCACATTCAATGGAATTCCAAATTGATGATTTTTGTTCATACACTTGTTCAAACCTACCTTTTGACTATAATGTACTATCCTCACAAACCTATAGACACACACATACAATCTTATGCATATATAATTCTATAGCCTTAAGATTCACCTAAAACAAATGTGAATATATAAGGAGTATTCCATAAACTTGAATGGGATGGAATTAAATCAATTAATTATCTTATTCATTTAATTAACCTTTATATAAAAAACAATCCAACAACGGACTCATTCAACTTTCATGAGGATTTTTAGGTATTTCTTCATTCTCAGACTTCCTCTTCTCCTCTATGGAGATCTCTCTCCTCTCCTAAACCATATAAATATCAAACACATGTACCATTATTTATTTTAAACTGACTTCAAACTTGGTTACCAAATCAGTTACAAAACAACTTCTTTTGCTTGATACCAATGTATGGGTAAGGGATAATAAACAAATGCATGACTTCCAACTTGATAACTTAGACCTTTAGGACTTCCATCACCCTTCACATGACCTCATTAGACTCTTTGATCCCACTATACCCATATATTTAGTCCTTACATACATTTTAACCCTCCTAGACTCCACTCAAACATTTGAATTTTCAAATTCCCTATTTTGGAGGGAAAACACCTATGGATTATTTGACACAACCATATGACTCCAAATGGAATATAAGGACATAAATAGACCTAATAAGGTCCTTCAAACACCTTTACATCAAACTTTGACTAGATTTGACCCCTTATTGACAATAACTCCAAAATAGTGCTTCTTGGCTTGATGTTCCTCCATCAGTGATTAACCTCTATGACTACATTCTTAGCATCTGAGTATTCTCAATTAGGAGAGGGAACACCCATTCTAGACTCAAGATGGTATTTCCTTAGATGAAATATGTAAGTTTTAGTTAGAGATATCTATTTTTGGGGCCTCATGGATAAAAACTAGCATCACCACCACATCGAAGGTGGTGATTAACCTATAGGACCACATTATTGGCATCTAATTATGCCTAGTTAGGAGATAGAGCACCTATTCCATCCTCAAGACAATATTTCCCTATAAGGTAAATTATTTTTTTGCGAAAACATTGGATAGGCATAAAATATAAACCCAAATTCAAATCCATGAATAAAAAGAATGGATGCATGTATGTCAAAGTCATTTAATTTCACCCTAAAGACCTTAGATCAAAAATCATCGATGAAATCATGGTTGAGGATTCAATGATTAGTCCTAAAATGAAACTGTGTGTAGTTAAGAGATAGGGTATTTACCTCCAATAGGCATTTCCACTTCTAAGACCTCTAAATTTAAATACATCACTTCCAACACCTTAAGATGGTAAATTTACATGTGTTACCATTTCTAAGGCCTTGTAATCCATGTAGATACCATTTTTTGCAATAATTATGGCTTTGAGAAACATTGATAATAAATATTGTTAAGATGCAAGCCACATTTGGATATATCTATCTTTAGGGCCTCATGGCTAAAAAATGGCATCATCACCTTATAAAGCATTGTCATTAACCTCTAGGACCACATTTTTAGCATCTAAGTACAGTCGATTAGGAGATAGATCACTTGTTTTAGACTCAAGACAATATTTCCCTAGATAAGGTAAAATAATCAATCATCTAAATAAACTAAAAACTTATCTTAGATTTGAGAATATGGAATTCTCTACTAATTGTGACAACAACATGAAGGTGGAAGCTAATTTGTAACCACTAACCTATAAAAAGTATGTTAATGTGTAACTGAATTGAAATATATATGTACTACCTAAGAAATAAATAAAATTTGATAAAAGTAAACATATTTGTATTTGAGAAGTCAACATACCTTGGTAGTTCAATCTAAGGAACCACTAGGATTAGCTCTATTCTTTATATTAACAAGAATTTATTCATGATCAAATTTATGAAACTTCCATAGAGTCCTTTTTAAGGGTCTACCTCGATATTTGTATAACTAAACATTTGTTACAAGAACTAAATTTGAATAGTGGAGTATCGTCATGTGTACTTTGTAGTCTTCAAACAATCATACATTTGATTTTTTGATAGGATAGCATTGAATCCAAGTTTCAGTAACTACCACAAACCATAGTTCATTTTCGTGGGTAACATAAAAAATTTGTGGAGGACCCAATGTAAATTAGATTTATAATGGTGGTAAATCAATTTGGAAGGCGTATCATTGCATAGGAGAATCATGTGATGCCACATGGAAAATCACATAAGGCCTACCAGGTTTCTTTGACCCTAACATAAATGTTGAGGTAAGATGACTATCGACACACTGCACATCTACAAATGAATGCCAGTAAAAAAATAGATGAACACCTAAGAAACATAGACAAATGATGGCATGTTGTAGATGAATAATGGCATGTCATAGATGAATGTTGACATAACATATACAAATGCTATTATGATGTAGATCAACACTGACATAATGGAGATGAATCTTGGTTCCATGTATAAGAATGTCTATGCAATATAGGCAAGTGATGGCATAGCACATGTGAATGTTGACACAATGTAGATGCATAATGGAATAATAAATATGCATGATGTTAGGCTACAGACATTCACCAATACCGTATAGATGAATATTTGTATAATATGTATGAATTATAGAATGATGTGGGTAGATACCAACACCATAAAAATAGGAAACTGTGTAATACAGATGAATACTAGCATAACACAGATGCATGTTGACATGACACAGACATGCGATGACATGGCATAGGTGATTATTGATGCCATATAAATGAATGGATATACAATATAAATGAATTATAACATGTTATGGGAATATGTCAGTGTTATGAAGATGGGTGCATGTGTAATGTAGATAAACACTGTAACCATGACAATGGATACCAAATTGTCTATAATAAGCCAGTGCTAACCTACATCACATCAGCATTCATTTGCATGGTACTAATGTTTTCTTATATCATGAAATAATTTTCCTATCCCATGTTGATTTTGACCTACATTTCATAGTCGTTTATCGATATGATGGAGGTGAGTACAAACATATTATGATCAAACACCTGCATGGTGTGGATGAGCATTGGTATAATGTGGATAGATTCTCACATTCTATAACCAAGTGGCAAGGTACTCATGAGAATTCATGTGCATGTATGATGTTGATTTGGTCTACTCATCTATACCATGGTGTCTCTGAAGAGTACCCACATCATGTGAACATTCTCCCATATCAAGCTAAATGCCTATAAAAGTGCCAAATGTACCTCATTTTACACTTTTTGCCATTTGTTGCTCTCCTTCTATGGTTAAATTTTCTACACTCTTTTCCCTAACTTCTAAAACCCTATTTTCATCCATGGATTCCATTTATTAGACCTCTTACGATGTAGGTGCAAGTGTAGGCACAAAGGTAACTAGAAACCCCAAACTCACTTTCTAAAATTTGACATGCACCCTCATCCAAAAGCTTCTACAGCAAGAAGACATATAATAATTAGGTGGAGCATTTCAATTTCAATGACATTATTTACACACCATAGTATGAGAAATATATTCATTTTCTGAATGTTATCTTGAAAAGCTTCGATACTACTTCCTCCATAGTTCACATCACCTTGGGCTCCCAGAATGTTTCATTTGGAATCCATCTAAAGGATATCCAGAGACTGATAAGTCTACCTTAAAAGGATGGAGACCTAGTCACCACAAAGGCTTTATTTAGATACTAAGACAAAAAGTATTTGGATTCCCATTTCTCGCTACAGGTAGATGGTATATATTGTAAAATTTATAATTGCTCATTTTTGACAAGTTTTACTTATGTTAGTTCTAACTTGTTAATTTTTTTTATAGATCATCAATGCTACAGTAAAAGGGGATAAGATTTGAATGTTTTAAAGTCTTTTTTTATTGATAATTCTTAAAATTTTCTAAGCAAAAATTATTTTTCAAGGTAGACCATCTGATATTCTATTTTGGGCTCTGGTTTATATTCTTCGTACTCTAGGCACTCAACCATTTGATTGGTGTAGTTTTATTTGAAATAGAATTAATGATGATTTAAACTTTGCTTTATGAAATGAACATACTCAATTTTCCTATTATAATTATATCATTACATTGTATTATTAATCAATTTCATATTTATAATCATCATCTGTTCCTTCTACTCTCAATCCCACAATGTTTATCAATGCACTCTCCCTTGAAGCACATGTGGTTAGTTAGAGTTTTTGTTTAATATTGTTTGAGATTTGAACTATATTTACTTCAAATAACTATATAAATATTGATCTAGTTAATTTTAAATAAAATATATATTTTTCTTGAAAAAAAAATAAATGAAACAATTATGAGAAGAAACAGCAACCAAGAGACATCAACCTCTTGAGGCCACAAGGGAAATAGACAAGAAGGAGGATACAAAATCCACTCCATAAGTGCTCAAATATAAATTGATAAGAATAAAATGAATGCAATGTTTGATTACACCTCCATCATATCACTCTAGTCATGTTACTGGCATAACTTCATAAACTAGCGTTGCTTTGATTAAATACTCTTTTATCGTTGTAATGTTTTGATACTATTTTATATATATAATGGCATACACATAATCTATATTTCAAACACTAGGGGTGTGTGGCAGAGGTTTGAGATTTCCCCAATAATAGCAACAACAACAACAATATCAAGGTGCACTAAATAGAACTAATTTTTTTATTAAATGCTAATATTATATTAGATTTTTTTAATTGGTCATTTTAGTGATTTTAATTCCCATTTGAAGTTCATTATAATCAACAAAAAAAATTCCTACCATCACCACCATCCTTTCATGGCCCCATAAATATTGGTATTGGTAAACATTTTTTATCCCATCTTAGAGTGGTGGCACAGTTTACGTTACAACATCAGAGTTTCTAAACTTTTCACTTGGTGGTCTGCCTAGTGCAACGAGCACCATAGTTCTTCATGAAATTGATCTAGATGAGGAGTATATGGGAATTTATAGTGGTAAACCCATGGTTTTTTTCAACCCACATGATATGATACATGAATCTCAGCCCATAGAGCCTTCATAGTGACCTCGTATGCCATGTTCTCCACCTAGTGACACCAAAGGTAGTCATGTGCAGGTGATTCCCCAAAATAGATGAACAACGTACTTTATTTCATGTTTCTAATTTATTAGCATAGAATACTAAAGCTTATGTTAATTATTTTATTCTTCCAAACCTTGATAAATTAAGAACTTGGAAGCATCAGGCAAAAGTATTAGTTTAGGAAATAAATGCCCATTTCTGTAACCACAATCAATTATATGCAATGGTGTAGTATCAACCAAAAAAATTTGATGTTTTATTCAACCAAGTAATTTTTGGAAGTGTTGTGGTGAATAATAGCTTTAATGATGATGTTCTTGATATCATGTCAAACAAGCTTGACAACTTAAATGTAGAATCCCAAGCATACTATAAAAAATGGGCAAAAAACAAAATCCTTGTGAATCTTGCAAATGTAGAAAAAGAAAAATATGTGGTAAGTTTATTTATGGTTTTTTGAAATAAAATTTATTTTAAAAAAATTATTTAATTAAATGATTTTTGATCATTTGTAGTCAAAATATAGAAATATTAATAACCAAGTTGTTGTCCTTGATATATATTTGAAGAAGGCATGCAAAAGTATTTTTGTGATAATTTGTTTCAAGGAGAAACTTGTTTTATTGAATAAGAAAAATAATACATTGAGGAAAATAATTTGAGAAAATGGCTTGGATCTTGATGTTTTGTTTAAAAAGAAAGCTGAAGTGGACCTATCATTACTTTTAATGGGAGATATTATTGTATAAGAACAGGAAACTCTTACCAATATCCATTTTACAGTGAAAGCTCTTCAAGAATCTAGGATCCCAATCCTCATAGACAACACAGTGACTACCAATACCATCCAGCAAGTAGTGAAGGGACAAATTGATCCACAATGATTATGAGACTTTAGCATTGTTTTGTAATTTCTTCCATACTATTATTTTTTAATTTCTTCTATACATTTCTCATGTAATTAATGAAAACTAAGGTTTGAGCTCAAAGCCTTAATTTGTTTTATGTTTATGTTTTGTAATTACTAGAAATTTATGTTTTATAATATTTAAAATATATTTTGTAATTATGGATTCCTTACTCATATTAGGCTATGATGTGTAATAATTTGTTGCAATGTCCAATTGGTTTAATTTATAGTAAATTTGGTTTCAAAGCTATTAAAATATTGTTTATCATTTCATTTAATTTAACAATGTAAATTTAATTTAAAAGGCCAAACAATTAGAAAAAATAGAATGTTAAATATGTACTATTTTTTACAACTTACAATGTAAAAAATGCTAAAGAATACTATTGTAGAATGATAAAGATAGGATCATATCAATTAATCATTTCATAAACAACTTAACTCAAATCGAATTAATTAAGTATTTCATAAATATTGTTTAGTAGTTTTCATATACATATTACAATGTTACAAACTAGCACTCAGAGATCTCAATCAACCCTTTGGTAACCCATGCTTCATCGTTGACATTTGTATGTCCTGTCTCACTTGCATGTTTAGTTTCACTATCTTCCTTTATAGTTGTATTTGTGACATATATTATTTTAATTAGATTACTCCAAATTGAAATTGATCTATCATATAGAAACACATCCACTTCGTAACTTGAAACATACAACCTTAAACATGTCTCAATATTTTTATCCAATTTATTCTGAAGCCTTGATTTAAAAAAATATAATGCACTGAATACCCTTCATCTTCCATGGACCCCAAAATCATTGTTTGACATAATTCATATAATCAAAAATATTCATTGATTTCTTCCTATAGAACATTGTTGTGATACAATGTCTTCCTTATACTTGTAATAGAACCTATTTTTGTTGGTTCAGTTAATAACCAATATTGTTCAACCATTGTAATTATAAAAAGGATTCACTACTTTTTTAGTAAATTCTTTTGAAAAATACCCTTAACTTCCTCTCCATTGATTTCCATAGATTTATTGAAATGTTTGATGAGAGTACCCATGTATTTGATAAATAAATTACTTGTTCTTTCTTCACCATCTACATTGTTTCAAAATGTAGAATTCACCACCCCCATGGCTTCAAACAACTCATCCCTTTGAAAATAATCTAGAATTTTAGTAGATAATATTTTTGAAATGTATCTCAATTTCATTCACATGTCACATATGACATTATCATATAGAACCCTTGTTATAGGTACTTCTTCAAATTCTGATCCAACTACATTAGTTAATCTTTGGAGAGTGTGTAATGGTATCTCCTTTCCATTAATAAAAATACAAATATGATCTTGAATATTGAATTTCAAATAGTTTTGAGGGTCCTTTATATTTTTTAAAGTTTTCTAACTCTCAAATATTGGTCCTTTAAAACTTTCTTTCGAGTAGTACAATATATCAAGCAATAGACAAACCTGCTTCCTCAACCGTATGAAGTTAATAATATATATTGATCTCTCTTGTGCATGTTTTCTCAAATAATGCATTTCCTTCAACATGGGTAGAATACCACATAATGTTAGCAAAGTTTTGAAATATTTCAAGTGGTTCGATAACAATTTTGCCTTGTCAACCTCCATCCTATACTTAAACATAAAACCAACCAATGATTGATATTATTCAAATATTCTACATGCAAGCTCATACATTGAAATACATCTAGTGTCTACATATTTTAGTAGTTTTTTCCATTAGTCACTGCAATTTTAAATTTATGAAACTCTAAAAATATTTTTGGACTGCATGACATGAACGCATGCAAATCATGGATAAGCTCCTCCATTTTTGTGACATTTTTGAATGTGCTTATAATTTTGTAAGAAAGATTCATTCTATGTGCCATGTAATGGTTTGGAGTCATATATGGGGCAATTAATGTTTGTAAGAAAACACACAAAAAAATTTTATTCCCCTAAATTACTGATGAACCATCCACACCAACTTAGTACCTATATCATGGTAACTCATCCAACAATATCCATCAAATTAGAAATAACCAATTTGCAAAATATTTAAGCATTATAATTTTTTGTTATTTTATGTACAAATAAAAGGTGAGGTTGCCTTGAATGATTTTGAAATGTATATACATACATGCATACCCATGGTGTGTTGTTAACCATTGTTACCTCATCAATGGATAGGGATATAAACCTTATTGATTTTACTTTTTATTTCAAATCCTCATTTTCAATCATTGTGAGGCATTTTACCATCTCCCAATTACTGCTATCTGACCAATGTGAATGTGGAATATTTTGCAATCCAATATGTTGAAAAAAAATCTTTTAATTTCAAAAAATTAGAGATCGGTCTTCCTCTTTTTAGAATGTGATATAAAGTTAAAAATTGTATATTTTTGGCAAGCAAATTAAACTAAGCAACCTTTTCGAATTGAGATTTAATTTTTCCTCCTTTCTCAATGAGGTACCATTGATGTTTCTAATGATTATGATACTTTGTTGTGTAATATTGATGCATACACTCTTTTTCATTTTTCCATCTCACTATTTTTTGATATTTCCATCTTTATCTTTTACTAACTCATATATTTTACCATAATGTTTCTCAATTATGTCCAACTTGAGTTGCGTTTTGTGGTCTTTCCCAAGTTTCTAACTACATATTGTGCATTTGTATTATGTTGGTGTGTTAGTACTATTTTTTGGCTCTACAAGTTCAATAAATGAGTATTTAGATGCCCACTCATACTAAAATGACCTTCTAATTGTCCATGTATTTTTATCCTTCTGCATAGTTTTTTTGTGCCTTTTTCAACTGGAGATTGTTTTGGCTACATAGTAGTCTCATCTAAATATTATGTTGGGTGAGTATATATATCTCATTTGGTGTTGGGAACTCATCATCGAAACCACTACTTATGATGTCATATCTCTATTTCCTTGAATTTAGTGGGTCAGTGGGTATTTATTTTTGAGTAACTTCTTTTAGGGGAGGTATATACTCAAAAGCATTATACAAGTATTCAATACTTTTATCATTGAATTCTACATGCAAAAATTTTGTATGACATTACTTTTTAATAAACACCAATACTAAATTATAAATAAATAAAAATCATTAAATCAAATAATACTTATAATTTAGTACCTATGTTTGGCATTTCATTCCCAAGTATGTCTACTAATTTAGGGATATCTTTGATACCTTTATCAATGGTTTTTTCATGCAATATTATTGTAGACTTTGTCATTATTATTCAATCTTTAAAAATAATATATAATTAATTAATTAAAATGGTATTCTACGAGTTAATACCTATGTTTGGCATTTAAAATTCATACCCAGGTATGTCTTTCTATAGAGACATTTATTCAAAAGAGTTAACAGTGGGTTCTACATGCAAAATGATTTAATAAATTTTAATTATTATTTAACTTTAACACAAGCCAATAAATAAAAATCACTAGTTAATTGAAAATTTAGTACCTGTGTTTGGTATCTAGCTAAAATAAGATAGCAGGTTATTTTATTTTTTAAATTTCCTATAGGCCTTAATTTTTTTAGTAGAAGCCATATAATCAAGCCTATAGAGCCATGCATTAAATATTATTAATAGCAAAATGAAGACAATTGATAACAAATAAAGATGCTTAACATATTAATAAGGAATCATGATAGTTATCAAATATGAGGGCATCTGATGGTAGCCTACATGCCTTCAATGGCATCTCATGAGTATAAGCACCTGACAATAGCCTTTTGGGCCACTAGCACTTGACTGTATCCTATCGACATCTGAATGTAGCCTATGATTGCTTGATATCAGCCTGTGAGCACTTAACTATAGTTTTGGTGTCTGACTATAGATTGTCAATGTCTAACTAATCCTATCAGTGTCTAACTATAGACTATCGATGTCTGATTGTATCCTACCATCATCTACCCATAGCTTGCCATCATTCATCGAATGCCTACCATCATTCACCCTTAGTCTGTTGTCGAGTGTCTGCACTCGTAGGCTATCATCGAGTGCTTGTAGGCTATCATCAAATGTTAGTAGGTTGCAGTCAAGTGCCGATAGGCTACCATCGGGCACCTATACTCATAGGATTCCATTGGGTGCCTACAAAATACAATCAATCACCTTCATATTTAATTACCATGATGGTACTTAAAGAGCGGTAAATAAAATTACAGTTAAAAAATACTAAAAAATTATATTTTAAAAAAATCATTACATACCTAAGTGGAAAATATTTATTCTTAAATACCTCCTACAACTTGAAATACAAACCACCAAAAAAATCCTAAAGTCACTTGATGGTATGTGGTGAATTCCTCTAGATTGACTTTTGAGGTACTGATGAATTACATTTATATGAGGAAATTTACATTCAAATGTAGGAGAACCTGTCCTCAAAATTAATTTTGACACCAAAAATTTAGATGATCCCACTCTATCGACCACTCCATAATAATTTCCAAATGCTAACTTCAAAAAATAGAATATTTTTAGATTAACAAAGATTCACCACTAACAAAAACTTGCCACAGACATAATGGGATAGTGAATATTTTCCACATTTATGATCACATAAGTCAATTTATGTTTTTCCTCTACACAATGGCATAAGTAATAGTTTATCCCCTCCTAATTATCATCATCTATAACAAATGCATAAGCATGCCCTACATTTTAAAATAAAACATGATCTACTAATATATTTACCAAATTAAGTACATGAAACACATGTTAAATATATGGTACCTAGTTTCACTAGATTAGATAATGGTCTATGTCATGTAATGATGTCATCTCTATAAGTTATAATTTTGGTGGAACCTAATAAGTGTCAATTTGAATTGAAGGCCTAAACTCCATTCATCCACCCATTCTTGTGACTCACACTCATTCCAAACAAATTCAATGCATGCAAAACAAAATCATGCCATGTGCCTCATATGAACCATCTAATAACCTGTGTTTGAGATACAAAATTAGTGTAACTCACTCAGTCTTATTAATTTTATACAATCTTCATAGCTTTCTAATTATTCATCCTCTATTAACTAGAAATGTCTATAAATAGTAAGCTTGTGTTGAGCACCATGGCCCATATTTTCATTATACCATTCAATTATGTTTTTTACATCTATCAAATCATTGACCTCTTCAAACTCAAACTCCTCTCTTCTAAGCACTCTTTTAACACATGATTCTGCAACATTATGCTCCCCTTTTCTATGGCTTGCTTTAGTTAAACTCCAAATATGTTGTACACATGTGGTCACATGCATCTTGCTCATCCAATATAATATTCATGCATTCTTAAATTGTGACAAGCAGTTATCTAAACAAATATAATATTGATTGAAAGTAATTTTCCTTTCACTCAACTTATCATAAAACATCTAAAAATAACCTTACACACAATCCCAATAATGTGTTAAATCATCACTAACATAGGATTGGTACTCCATTAATATTTTTATCATGTTATGTACTATTAGGTGAATGCATGAATGTTATATGCATATAAAGGGAAACATATACTAAATTATAGTATTGTGACTAAACCTCTCTTTGTGATTACAATGTGTAATTATCTACAAAGTCAACTACGAAAACAATAGTACCAAGCCAAAATGTGTCCTTAATTAACTTGAATTATTCATCTAGCCATGAATCTCTATGTGTGTGTCTTTCATACTCATATAATTTCCTCCATAAAAAAAATGGTATTTATTTTATAACAAGCTCACACTTTTTAGATTCTTTTCCATATTTTAATGAATATGTCATAGATTTATATTTACTAAAACTAGCCAATTCTTGTCCAATTATGTGTGTACTCTCCTTATCGATACAATTTTTCAATTTTAGCAATTGACCACAAATGTTGTAAGTTCTATCCAAACATGCCCTATTACAAAAAAATTGTCCATCTAGTCTTTCACAAAAAATGGTGGGAATAAATTCCCTTATTTATTTTGGTGGGGCTTCTACTCTAGACTCTTATAAAATGTTGTCAGTATGTAAAGCATAATCAACATGATGAAAAATACTATAATGCATTAAAAATTAAGCATGTTGCCTACAAAAATGAGTAGTGCATTTCTGATTAATTTTCACATAGAAGGGTTTGGCCATTTCAAAATATCTTTGACTAATAAAAATATGTGGATATTTTTAAAAAAAATTATAGTAAAATTATGTTTGAATCATATCCAAAAAAATGTTTAGGACATGGTTCACAGTTACAAGAACCAAATCTTTTTTTCATTACATTTCTAATATTAGGTGATACCCTTATTTTATCTTTCCAAAATTATTCAAGTAAATATTTTAAGCCATTAGCTATAGCCTTGTCTTTTCATGGGAGTCTACCAGAGAACACCCATAAGTCATTATTATCAATAACATCAAGTCTTTTATGTCTCCCAATTGATTTCATTAGTGTTTTTCTATTTATGTGCAATGATCATCTTTTTTCTAATCAATCAGTTATTATTTGTTTGACAACTTACCAAAGAAGTTTTAATGTTAAACCGTATACCCTAAATTATAAACCCTAAATGTTGAACCTTAAGCACAAATCCTTAATCCCTAAACCTTATACCCTAAACCTTAAATCCTAATCCCTAAAACCTAGGCCCTCAAAACCATAAACTATAAATCATAAACTCTTAAAAACCTAATTGAGCCCCAATTACCATCATTCAAACTAAGAATTAGGTTCACATGGATAAATTTGGCCCAAATTGCACCATTAACTGCCCCAATTGACTAATTCACTAAATAATGATGACATAGGGGCTAATCAAACCCAAAAACATATTATGTTCTCATAACTAAGTTCAAACAACTCAAATTATGCTTAATTACCTTCGTGGTTGGACCCTAAACACTACACCCTATACACTAAACCTTAAACCCTAAGCACTAAACCATAAACCCTATACCCTATACCTTGAATTATAAACCCTAAGCCCTAAACCCTCAACCCTAAACTCTAAGTGCTAGAAACCCTAAACCCTAAATCATAAACTCTTGAAACCTTAAACCAATCATTTAAACCCAATTACCATCATTTAGACTAAGAATTAGGTTCATATGGATAAATTTGGACCAAATCACACTACTAACTACCCCAATTGACTAATTTTATCAATCTATGATTACATAAGGGATAATTCAATCCAAAAACACATTATATGCTCATAAATAGGTTCAAGTAACTCAAATTATCCTCAATTGCCTTCGTGGTTGGACCTTAAACCCTACACCTATTAGTAGAGGTTATTGAAGCATCTGAACATGCTAAGGATCAAGATAGATGTGATATAATTTGAGTGCACAGAATAATGTATTATATTCATACAAGAGTTTAGATAATAGGAACATGATAAGCCTTAATTATCCTATGTCATTTAAGAATTAAGAACTAGTGTTTCATAAATAGAAATAAAGCATTTAGATTAATTAGATAGAAAGTAACCAAAACATTACACATGAGAATGCATGCAAGGAACATAATAAGAAATCACACAAGTAACCATAACCATATGAATCTGTATTGATCTATTCAAAAGTGGAACCCTCTTCTTCTTATAATAAAAATTATATATAAATGTTTCCAGTCTATGACTATTCATATTCTTCTCATACTTGGCCCCAAAAATGGATTCTATTCATATTATAGCCTATTACAAGTCATGAAGATATGATTAAATAGTCTTATACAATGATAAAATGAGTACATAATGCATGAATATTATACACATATCTTGCACAGCTTTACAATATGAATTATTCTACCAATAACACCCTATACCCTAAACCTTAAACCCTAAGCCCTGAACACTAAATCCTAAACTCTATACCCTAAATTATAAACCAAAATCCCTGATCCCTAAGCCCTAAACCTTAAACCTTATACCCTAAACCTTAAACCCTAATCCTTAAGCCTTAATCCTTAAAAACCTAAAATCATAAATCATAAACATTTAAAACCCTAAACTAATCATTTGAGCCCTAATTACCACCATTTAGACTAAGAATTAGGTTTATAGGAATAAATTTAGACCAAATCACACTAGTAACTACCCCCTATGACTAATTGACTCAATATATAATGACATGGGGGAATATTCAAACTAAAAAACACATTTTATGCTCACAAATAGGTTTAAGCAACTCAAATTATCATCAATTACCTTCACGATTAGACCCTAAATTTTAAAACCCTAGGCCTTAAATCCTAAACCCTAATCCATAAAACTTAAGCCCTAATTCCTAAACCCTATACCCTAAACCTTAAACCCTAATCCATAAACCCTAAGCCATAAAAACCATAAACCATAAATAGTAAACTCTTAAAACCCTAAACCAATCATTTAAGCCCTAATTACCATCATTTGGACTAAGAATTAGGTTTACAAATCTCAATTTGGTCCAAAATTGCACCACTTACAGTCCTAATTGACTAATTCTCTCAATGTGTGATGACATGGGGATATTCTAACCCAAAAACACATTTTATGGTCATAAATACATTTGAGTAGCTCAAATTATACTCAATCAATTTCATGATTAGAATTTAAACCCTATATAAATTAATATAGCCTTAATTATCATCATTTAGAGTAGAATTAGGTTTATAGGGATCAGTTTAGTGAAAATCTCATCATTTATTTCTCCAATTGACTAATTAGATCAATCTATGATGGCATGGGTGTCAATTGAGCCCAAAATCACATTTTACAATCACAATTAGGTTAAAAGAGCTCAATTTGTCCCTAATTAATTTTGTGATTAGAACTTATACCCTAAAACCTAAATATTATGTGCCTTAATTCCTAAGAACTAAACCATAAACCATAAATTATAAACCTTAAATCAATCAATTTAACCCAGCTTAACATCCTTTAGATTAATAATTATGTTCATCTAATGCTTAATTAAATGTAAATCACATTACTTAATGGCCCAATTGACTAATTGGCTCAATTTGTGATGATTTTGGGGCTAGTTGTACCTAAAATCACATTTTATAGTCAGGATTAAGTTCAAGCAGCTCAAATTATCCTCAAATGCCTTCATGATTAGACCCTAAATCCTATACCTTATATCCTATACCTTAAACCTAAACCCTAAACCCTAAATTATAAACCCTAAACTAATCAATTTATCCCTAATTAACATCTTTTATAGTAATAATTAGGTTTGCATGGCTTAATTTTGCCCAAATTGCATCATTCATTGGCCCAATTAACTATTTGGGCTCAATTTATGATGATGTAGGGGCTAATTGAGCCAAGAATCAAATTTTGTAGTCACAAATAAGTTTAAAGAACTCAATTTAGCCCTAATTACCTTCGTGATTGGACCTTATATACCCTAAAACATAAACCCTATGACCTAATCCATAAACCTTGAGCCCTAAACCATAAACCCCAAATCTTAAACTCTTAAAACCCTAAACCAATCATTTTAGCCCAAAAAAATTAACATTTAGACTAAGAAAATTAGGTTCATATGGCTCAATGTAGCCCAAATTGCACCACTAATTACCCCAATTAACTAATTGGCTCAATATGTGATGGTGTAGGGTGAATTGAGCCCAAAATCACATTCTCTAGTCATAAATAGGTTTAAATAGCTCAATTTGGCCCCAATTACCTTCATGATTAGACCTTATACCCTCAAACATAAACCTTATATACCCTAAGTCCAAGCCCTAAACCGTAAACCTTAAACCAATAGATTTAACACACTTAACATCCTTTAGAGTAATTATTATGTTTGTAGGGCTCATTTCAGCATAAATCACATTACTTATTGGCCCACTTGATTTATTGGCTCAATTTTTTATGGCATTGGGGCTAATTGTGCTCAAAATCACATTTTGTAGTCAGAAATCTATTTAACCAAACCAATGAATGGATGATTACAATCTCAATCACCTATTTATATTTTTTTGATATACAAAACTTTAATGTTAATAACTATTTAATTTACTAAGGCCAATCATGAAATTTAAAAGTCAAAAAAATATAACAAAATAATAAGATGGTTTTTAAACTATTCTACATACATGGCTTTTATAGTTGACATTTGAAACACATGCTTGAAGGCTCAAGAATGGCTAGGATTCCCAATCCTAAGGCATAAACAAGTGTAAACACACAGCTGAATGCATGTTTTTGACTAAAAACAATAAAATAAAACTTTGACTATGTTAAACACTAAATTTTATTAAACTTTTTCTTTTAAATATTACTACAACATCGACTACACTCTCCTATTTCTAAATATATAATTTTTATATATTTTTATTAATTTAAGGTAGTTATCTATATTTATTTCTAAGTATGTCTTTTTTATAGTGTTGTATGTCACAACTATACATGTTCATCTTTGTTTATGTGTCTTTTCATTTGTTGATTCAAACTGAAAAAAATATGGTTACAAACTAGACTTAATTATATACACATTCAAAAACAAAATCTAATTTTTTATACTTTTTGAGGTAGCTAGCGGGGTGCACGGTTGGTTATACATTATTGATCATATTTTAAGGTCTATTAACTTGTGAAATTATTAAAAAAAAAATATTCATTTATCAACTTTAAAAACATATATGTTGCAAACTAGATGATCTTATATAACTTTCCACCAAAGGGTTTTAAAAAAATTGAGCGATGCTCAAAAAATGATGGGCCACGTAAAAAGCTATCTACTCTAATTTTTATAAAAAATAGTACTACCTCTTATAATTTCTGATGTTTGACCTACTTATACCTGACCATTTAAAAAAAAAGTAGCTTAGAAACTAGACTCATAATGCTACAATTCATTTTCCTATAAAATCTTCAAATTTTGAGTTTAGGTTTCTCAAATAATTTGTACAAATTAAGGTTTCTTATTTTTCAAGAAAAACATGTCTAATTAAGACCCCCTTTAGCTCCCAAATTCCATACACATACCTAAAGGGAGGTATATGATCTACCTATCCTATCTTCAACTATATGATGACACACACCATGAACACTATAGACATTTACCCTAGTATAGTTGGAGGTGGTAATCAGGACACACCACAATACCCTATTATTTAGAGGTATTCACCAGAGATAATTTTGATTGTACAAATATAATTACACACTTCATATAGAAACATGTGTATCTATCCTAAATCTTATTTTACTTAGTTTTTTTGCTTTAATATATATGCACACACATAGATAAAATTGAGACATTATGTAGACAACTAATTTTGGTACAAGACTAGTTATTTGTTATGGTATTAGTGTGTTTATGTACATATGGATCATTGGTTCATATTAGGCTCTTATTACCATGTTTTTACTTGTGTTGGGCCTCATATTTCTCTTTATTTCCTCATGTTGTCCTTAAATTTTACTTTTGATTAAATTTGGGTCAATGATAATACCACCATTCAATCAAAAATACTTTAAAACCTATATATCAACTATTTGCTTCCCTGGTACAATCCTAGATGCTTTCAAAATGTCAAAAACACCATTTTAGGGTTTCTTGATGTCACAGACTAGGTTTGAACTAATTTGATCTTGGTTGTTTATTATTTTGGATCCCTTGATCTCTTCCTCTCCCACCATTTAATTTTTGGCTTGCATGCCAATAAGGTATTAATTTGATTTAAAAATATCTATAAGTACACATGCATCTCAATGCATTTAGTGAAAAAGATTCAAACTCAAATTTAAGGAAACACTTTGATTTTAAATTTCTATGTCATCTATTAAAATGTAAAAAAATAATCGTATTGCTAGGAAAACACTCATTCGTTAGATATTTGTTGTATATTTTGCATGATTTACAAACTTTAGGTTTTATATAGCCCAATATGGCTAGTGGGGTTTAGGGCATCACCCTCACTAGGGGGATTGGGGGTTTGGGGGTGGTTTCATCTATGAATTTTTCCATAATGAATGTGCATTTTAGTGAGCCCATGGGTATTTTTACCTATAATAATGTATGCATGGTTTAATGGACCATGGTTTTATATCCATCATATTATAATATCATTGATACACATTTATATTGATGTGCCTACAAATACTTGCACATGCATTCAAGTATAGTAGTATTGTAAAGTAAATTATTGTATTATAAATGGTCAAGCTAATGCATAAGAAGCAGGTTTTTGTGTTGGGTTTCTTCTCAGAAGAGTTTTCCTAGGTAAAAATATTGTGTCTTATGTGTGTACCATTTTTCCTTTTATTATAGTTTTAGAGTCTTTATGAATTACTTATCCTACATTAGTTTATTGGTCCATTTTATTTTCATGTTGTATCAAATGTTGAAATGAATAACTAGTGAAAGAGCATATAGAATCTACTAGTTGCTTACATTTCATACATATGAATAAGGACAAATATCTACATATTATATTAGATTGCTTACTGAAATACATGAGCATTTATTTCCAACTTGTTTAAGTATATAGATTTAATTAAGGTATGCCCCTAATAACTAATTTTTTTTATGGTCTTGCAAGGAAATTTTGATCCAATTAGGATTGGGAATAGGGGGAAGCAATTATGAGAGATTCACATCTCAATTAGACAATTTGAGAGAGGTTTATGACAAGCAATAGTAGATGAAGACCAATGAAAATTTTTATAAGAATACAACATCATTTGACTAGGGTTGACCACAGTGAGAAAATTCAAAATTAATCTTCTAAGATCAAGTCTCCACAATCTTAGTTTGATAAGGATCAAACTCACTATTTTATACCCATTCTCAAGTCTACACCATTTTTAATGTTGTGGTTTATTATGATTATAGACATTTTTTCACATATTTTCAACATCGACAACACATAAGGGTCAAATCATAATAGTGTGTCCCATTTTTGGCATAAATAGGCCATATAACTTGTAATATCCCCTCAAAATATCTTGAATTTAAGTCATTGATATTAATCAAAGATATTTGATTTAGATTTACATATACAAATGTGTAGTGCATATACATTTTTCCAAAAAAAATAAAAAATCATTACTTGTTTTTTAGGATTTATTTTTGAATTATTTTTATAAAAAAATTGTTTGCCTAGCGAAACACAATATTATTCTTATACCCATAAGTTTTTCATAATTTAGATATTTCTTTACAGACTATCCTTGTCAAGTTTCAAACTTTTTTTTGTGCATATTTTAGCTTTTTCTCATTTTTATATTTAATTTAGATGTGTCTTGTATGCATGTTTACATAAATTTATTATACTCTTGTTAGCTTTAAAAACTTTTTTTTTTTTGACCTATACTACACAAATATGCTCAAAGAAACTTACTATCTCTTAGAAGATTGAAAAAGATAGGATCAGATGATGTAAGAGAGGAAGGATGTAATTTTGGGACCTATACTACACAAATATGATCAAAGAAACTTACTATCTCTTAGAAGATTGAAAAAAATAGGATCAGATGATGTAAGAGAGGAAGGTTGTAATTTTGTGAGGGATATTAATTGAATGGGAAATGGATATAATTGAGAGGGAGAATAATTGATTAAATGATTTGGTTATAATGGAGACAAATCAACATGCTATTTTGTTTCTAAGGAAGAAGGAATGATTTGGTATATAAATGTTATTACAAAAATCTACTACATTTACAAATCATTATATGCTCATTATAATTATTATTTTATAATAATACAATCATATTATCAACATGTTATTTTGGTTTTAAGGAAAAGGGAGTGATTTAGTACACAACGTAATATTATTTAAAAAATACTACATCTCAAATCATTATATGCTCATTATAATGACCATTTTATAATAATTGATTTAACTTTTTTGGGAATTAATATGAAACCTTACCAGATAAAATATTGCATAAAATTAGAGGATAAATATGATAGGCTGGATCATATTTGGAATGGCAATTAAATTCTTATTTCATGATTCAAACTGGAAAGGAAGCAAACATTATAATTTAAAGTCAAAAAATGACCCATCAATTTGCATTCCCAATGACTCTTCCTATTCCTATGGGAATGGAAAGATTATTGAATAAGATGAAATGCAAGACACCTAAGCTAGACACCTAGGATTAGTAACTAATATATATAATATTATTACATCTCCCCCTTAATTTGTAGGGGTCTTTGTTAGACTAAGCAGTCCTCTAAACTTTTTATTTTTTTCTCATCTAAGCACCTTTGTCAGGATGTCAGTTGGTTGCTCTACTGTCAGCCAATGTTACAACTTGACACTGCCATCTTTCACATAGTACTAAATCAAATGAAATTTAGTATTGATGTGTTTGGTTTGGTTGTGAAAGATTGGATTCTTTGCCATCTAGATTGTTGAAGTGTTGTTAACCATGAGAGGTGTTGACAAAATTGGTTGCTCCTACAAATCTAAAAGAACCCTTTTGAGCCATAAGATCTCTCTAGTTACCTCTGAAGTGGCCATATATTCTACTTCTACTGTGATTGCTTCTTGGATTTCCAACTGATAATTGTTGTTCCCAAATTCATTAGAAAACCTAAGGTGGAATTTCCATCTTCATGATCACTAGCATAGTTAGAATCTAAATACCCAACCAGTTTGAAATCTCCTACCCTAGAGTATTTGAGCCTAAAATGTTGTGTGCCTTTGAGATATCTAAGGACCCTTTTGTTTCTACCCAATGACTCTCCCTAGGTTGTTGTATGAATCTTGAGAGGACACCAATTGTATATGATATATCTAGTCGAGTGGTAGTCACATAAATTAGACTTTTAATGAGTTATCTATATTTAGTGGCATCAACCAAATCTATTAAATCTTCATATGTCAATTTGAGATTTTGTTCCATGGGTGTGCTAAGAGGCTTACAATATTACATTCTGAACTTGCTCAGAATGTCACCAACGTACTTCTATTGAGTGATGAAGAAATAATTTAGTTTTTTAATCACTTCAATACCCAAATAGTAATGAAGATAACCTAAATCAGTCATTTCAAAGCTTTTCATCAACTAGAAATACTTTGGTTTTTGAATTACTTCAATACACAAATATTAATGAAGATAACCCAAATCAATCATTTCAAAGCTTTTCATCAACTCTGATTTGAATTTTGTAGTGTATCATCCATTATTCCCTATGATGAGTAAATCATCAACATACACCACCATAAATACAATTGTTTTTTATGAAAATATTTGCATATTCAAATTCAAAAAGTTTGAAGTGCATGTTCATGAGGTCCTCAGCCAATTTTTTGTACCATGCTCGAGGGGCTTGTTTCAAACCATATAGCGATTTTCCTAGTTTGCACACCTTATGCTCTTGTCCCTTCACTGAAAAAGCATCAAGTTGTGTCATGTAGATAGTTTCCTTGAGGTCTCCATTCAAAAATTCAATTTTGACATCTATTTGGTGAACTTTCCATCTATTGTGAGCTACCAGATCCAACATGGTTCGAATGGTAGTTTATTTTATTATAGGTGAAAAGGTTTCATTATAGTCAATTTCTTCCTTTTGAGCACACCCCTTTGTGACAAGACTTGATTTGTGCTTAGAAAGTGATTTGTTTTCCTTGTATTTATTATGATAGACCAACTTCAGCCAATCAATTTACAACCATATGGTGGATCAACCAAATTTTAAGTCCCATTTTTCACTAGTAAATTATACTCATCTTTCATTACTTTTTTCAAAGAGTCAATCTTCTCAGCTTGTTTAAAATTTTTTGGTTCTAAATCAAATGCAACATTGAGTTCCTCTTGATAATCATCCAATGTGAGTTTTTCAATCATGTCTTGAATTTCATGAATAGACTTGTCTGGTTGAGATGAGGTTGCATGTGCACTTTGAGTGCCTAATTTTCCAACTTCATCAAGTCTCACGTCTTTCATTATTTGAGTGGCCTACTTAGGCATATTTTTCTATGTTGTAGGTGATTTGGGTTTATCCTTTGTAGTTCCTTCACTATCTACCCTCTATTCTTTTGGGCCCTATTCAATATCTAATAAAGTTTCACTTTATCCTTTAGGAGGAGTTTCAAGCTCATGTACGAGAGACAATAGAAAATAAATAGATTCCCAAATTTGTGTCCCCCACTCATTGTTTGGAACATTCAAATCACTCTCCTTTTAGACATTAAACTTTGCATATTTGTCTAGTTGACTCAATTGTCGATCGATATGCTCTTTGTCTTTTGTAGTATCATAAAAGACAACTTCTCTTGTGACAAGAAATTTCTTCTCTTTCTCATCATATATCCTAAATGCCTTGGAGGAATTAGAATATCCTAAATGGATGAATTTTTTACTCCTATGGTTCAATTTATTTCTCTTCTCCTTTGGAATCAATGCATAATAAGTGGATCCAAAAATTCGAAGATGTCGCACTGAAGGGAGGTGACCACACCACATCTCATATGGAATATTTGATTCAAGACTTGTTGATGGTGATCTATTGCAAAGGTGTAATGTTGTTTTAGTTTCTTCAACCCAAAATTGTAGATTTACCCCTTCAAAATACAACATTGCATGAACCATATTCATCATAATTCTATTCATTCTTTCAACTAATCCATTTTTTTGTGGAGTGTGAGGAACTGTGAGATGGTGTTTGATCTTATTTTGCTCAAGATATGATTCAAACTTATTTGATGTAAATTCACCACCATTATTTATCCTAAGTGTCTCGATGTAGGTTTGTGTTTCCTTTTCAATCATTATTTGAAACTTTTTAAAAGCATTAAAGGCTTTTGATTTCCTTTTTTGAAAGTATATCCATGTCATCCTGATATAGTGATCAATGAATAGTATGAAGTAATTATCACCACTATCAGAGAGGATTAGAAGAAAACACAAGTCTAAATGAACAAGTTATAATTTTATGTCTGCTTTCCATTATGACTTCAAAAATGGTTCTCTTATGTGTTTAGACAAGATGCATGTTTCACACTTCTCATCTGATTTTGCAAGTAATGTAGGCATGCTAACAACACCATTATTTTATAATACACAAATGTTTTTATAGTGAGTGTGCCCAAATAGATCATGCCACAACATGTTTGGAGACATTTCATCTTCTATAAGATGATCATAATTCATTGAATTTGATGGCTCACCTTTCAGTTTGAGTAGTTTCCCTTCCTCATATCCAATCAAGATGACTACATTGTCACTTTTTCTCTTTATTATGACATCACCATTATCCAAAAAAATGGAATGGCCTTATTACCTTATGATCACTAGGGATAAAAAGTTTCATTTCAATTGAGGAAGATAGAGAACATTCTCAATTTTATAGTCTAAAAGCCCTAGACACTTGAGTTGAATTGTACCTCTTCCCTATGGTTACAGACTTAATTTATCTACGAGGTATATCGAGCCATAACTTTCTTCAATGTACTCCTTAAAGAAGTATTTTTAGAAAGTCATATGTTGAGTGGTGTCAATATTAAGAACCCAAGCATCAAATCATGATAAATTGATTGAGACACTATTTACTTCATCATTTATGCTAAAAAGAACACATTCACTGATGAATTGGACTGAGTTTGACTTTTTTGACTATTTATTTGAATTTCTCTCTTTATTTTTATGGTATGATTCAATTTTCTCCCTTGGATTCCTATGCTCATGAGTCTCATGTCTACCTTTTATGTCACACCATTCACAATAGAGGTTCTATTTATCATTCTATTTTTTATTTTGACCACCATGATTTTCATTTTTGCCACCTTTTCCCTTGTACTTGTTATTGCCTTCATGTTTTGAAGACATGGCCTTATTTGATGGTTTGGAAGAATTTGTTTTGACATAGAACACACTTTCACCTATTGTGGTTTCTATTTTCCTTCCAAATGTTGTTTCTCTTTTTGTCATATTTTCAACCAACTAGTCAAATATGAGTCTTCAACTGATTGCTTACTTATAGAGACTCCAAATAGGTTGAATAGTTTGGAAAAAAAGATTTTATTAATGTGGTCATGCATATGTCAATTTTTTCACTTGTTTCTTCAACATCATGTTTGATAGCACATATCTCTGAAGCCAATCTCATCACATCACCATATTTTAACTCTAGGTTGAACAGTTTCAACTACAACTAAATAAATTCTAACTCTGAATGGGAGTCATATAGGTCCTTCAATTTATGATATGCTTCCCATGGTGTATTGTAACCCTATATATGATGAAACACATCTCCATCTATTGATGCCCTCATCAAGACCAAAGCCTTCTAGTTTTTTTGCTTCCATGCTTGAATGTCCTTTACATTCCCTGTGGGTTCAGTTGGTTGTGTTGTCCCATCACAAATATAAAACCATAGATCATTGAAGATGAGTGTTTTCTCCACTTTTCAAGACCATTATAGCCAACTATCTTTGCTAGTCAAGGTAGTGACAATAATGGATTTTATGGAATGCATGATTTTGAGTTTTTGTTTAACCCCAATTGGTTCCTTATCACTCCAAAATGGTCCCCTTTTCTATTTATGCAAAGGTACTAAAAAGGATTCACTTTGTCGTTAACACCGACTTAAAAAGAAAACCTCATACATCAATATACTCAATTTTTCTTGATTTTTGGATTTACAGTTTTTAACATACATGAATGGGTAAAAAGAGTAGATCCCCTTATTTCTCCTTGAATTTAAAAAAAATAGTTGTTGTTTCCCAATTTTTCATAGAGTAGCTTGCCTCAAAGCAATTAAAAAATTGCTCAAATTTTAAATGTTTCAAATTTAAATTTACAAATTTTGAAAAAACATTTAAAAATGAAATTTTGCTTTTTAATAAAAAGTATAAAAAATGAATTACCTCTCTTTTTGTTTTGAAAATTCTAATCGTAGAAAATAATAAAACCATATGGATAGGGTTGGAAATTTATTCAATAGTTTGAAATATATGCCTACAGTAAGATCCATGTAGCTCATTTGCAGTTAAGTTGATGTATGATACAGGTTTTAATGTTGGAGAGAAAGAAATAAAAAAATGTAGCCCCAAATGTCATGTTGGTCATTGCTCTATCATAAAGATGCTACAGATATGGTTGATACTGGATGTCAAATGCTTCCACACAAGTCAGGAACACACCAATGATTGAAAGCTTTAGATGCCACAAAAATATATGGTAGGTCTATGTAGGTCACCTAAATAAAAAACAATGCAACATATAGAAATGAAGCTCCAATTTACCAGATGTTACACATGACTCTACTTAGGTATTACGTAGAAATATGCATCCAAATTTAGATATGAAATGCTTCCCATAAATGATGTCAAGCAAGAGAAACAATAAGAAAATTGTTAATAATTATAGTAGTAGATCATGCATTTTCCTTGAGCCATCAAGCCTACCTTAAGTCTAATATGCAATGATAAAGATCAAAGAATATAAATAAATGAATGAAATATATAAGATTTACAGCTATATTAGTGGTGAAAAGAAGAGATTTAAACCAATAAAAAAATATGTGGCTCTGATACCAATGACAGGATGAATCATATTTAAAATGACAATGAAATTATTATTTCATGATTCAAATTGGAAAGGAAGTAAACATTACAATTTAAAGCCAAAAAATGACCCATCAATTCACATTCCCAATGACTCTTCCTATTCCTATGGGAATGGAAAGCTTATTGAATAAGATGAAATACAAGACACCTAAGATTAATAACTAATATATATAATATTGTTACATAATTAAGCATGTTGATCTTACAACTACTGTAATTGGAAGGTATTCTAAAAATAGTAAATAATCATGAGAAATAATACTCAACTCAAAAAATGACTAGGATAAATGTTTTGACACCTTCAAATTAGAGGTTTGACTAGGTTGACTATCAAAAACTAGATCTAGGTGTCAGAAACAGCCTTGGTCATTAATGTGATCAGTCAAATAATAGTACAGTATGCTAGTGTCCAAGGAAGCGCGCTATAATCCCACATATATTCTTCATAAAAAAAATTAGGTTTTGTATATTAGGTCTTATTTCATCTATGGTCCAAATTTCAAGTCTGTGCAATCAATAATTTTTCTTTTAGCTTTGTTATCCTCTAAAAACTCTAGGTTTTTATGCTTGTAAGGGTTTGAATGAACACTATGAGAAATAGGGGTTAGTGAGTCTAATGTGTTGGATGTGTGATCCACACCCCTATATGGGTACATTTCCTATATAACAATACTCTGAGAAGGGATCAAGCTTGATGAAGTTCTCCCACTTACGTGATATGTGTGAATGTATGTGAATGCTAGAATGTTTGAGTGTGAATGCATGAGAGGATGCCTTGGAGGCCACTTTAGATTTGTATACCTATATTAGGGTTATGTTATTGAATGTATGGGATGAGTTAACACAATATTGGAATAATTAGGATCTTTCCCTCAATATGAAGTGGTATTTTTGTGTGCTTCTTTATGATAGTGTCCACTTAGAGTGTAAGAATGTGAAAGTAGTGTTTATATAGTGTTCTAATAAAAATGACTTGGGATGGTGACTTAAGATTAGGTCTAGGCCAAACCTAATCCTCTTAGAGAGATGAAAAATTACTTTTTTGAGGGTGTAGTGACATAAATCACTAATAGATTATGTCATTATGGGTTTCATGCAGTGTTTTATAGGCCTGGGTGTTATTTGTGACTACCATATAACTAAAAGTAGATCAAAAAGGACCTTAAATGGGTCAAGTGTTATACTAAGGGTAAATTAACTTCAAGTAGACATCCAAGGCATATATGGTTAATTTTAATGACTACATTTACCCCCCTTTACTTTAGAAATGTAGCAAATCTGAATGAATAAGATAAAGGAAAGAGAAAATGTACTTGGACTTACATATGATGAGAAGCCCATAAATGTAGATATGAGTCTATGAACTATGATCCATTACATTTCCTATGAATGAATCATGTATGAATCAATCCTTGCTTAGGAAACATCAAAATCAAAGAAAAAAATTGAGTAAAGAGATGAGAGAGAGGGAGGAAAGGAATGAATACACCTCACTAGGTATGCAAACTAATATAAAAAATTAGTGACATCTTATGTGTGTAGATGATGATCAAAGTAGCGAATAGTTTAGACTATGATGATGGCTTTCCCAATCCCTATGTGCGAGTGGCTTAATAACTCAATTTGGTCTTGAGTCCATCATTGCCCACCCCTGCTTGGTGGATCATAACCTATTAATAACTTGGATTGGATTGATAAGTTGTTCAACCCTATCATGTAATTGGTTCAAGAACTCAATTAGGATGTGACTCCATCATTACCTACCCATGTGTAGAATATGCATCTAAAGATGAAATTGTGTGATTTAATTAAAACTATGTAAGATGGCTCTAGGCCACATGAAAACTTTGGAATGTAAAAAAGGCTCTAGGCCACTTGGAAATTCCAATCACTATAAATAGAATGAGACATCAATCTAGTGTAAACATGATGCAAAACTAGTGAATTTGTGTCTAGAGTATACAACACTGAGTTGTCATTCTATCTGAAAAACTAGTGTCAAATTGAACATATAGGAACAATGTGCCACGCGCATGTTCCCAAATCTAATATCTATGTATATAGATTCTACACTGAGTCATAATAATATGTATGTTCATATCTGAAACTAAAATGGGAGTGATCATGCCATGCATGATGCCCCCAATCTGAGTAAACCTATGTAATGTGTAAAAATTGAGTATAAACAAAACATGGTTGATAATCTATGACTAAGGCTATGCAAATATGAACTATAACTATTTTACCTTTCTAACAATTCCAAAATTTTCTATTTTTTGGGCTACTAGATAGTAGTGCAGTCCCCTTTATTGATGGTGTATAATTTTATAGACCATTGTACTATGTTATTTACCAAATGTGTTGTTTTTGAGGAAAACTAAGACTAATCTGGGTGTGACTATGTTTCACTTTATTTTCTTGAATTTGAGCTCTATACTTTGTGTTTGTGTGCTAAAACTTGTGTTCTAAGTGCACAAGGATGGCTTGATATTTATGACAAACCCTTATGAATGCCCCCTCTTTTGAGGGGATCTATTTAACCTATGCAATAACTATCCTCAAAATAAAATCTATGCATCATGTGTGTTATATTGAAAACATATGATACCTATGTGATAAACCAATATAATGTGTATGCATGACATTAGAATGTAAAATAGTCTAAGATTAAGTTGTTAATATATGATGTATGTTAGATCTAGCAGTCACAAGGTTGTCAAGATAGATTTGACAATGTAAGCATGTATATGAACATCACATCTGAATATAATTTGAGTAAACTACCTAGGGGGATGGGGCATGATGTCCATGAAGGCACCCAAGGAGGAAATGGAGATGCATGAGGTCCTCATGGAATCTCAACTAGATGTGAATGTAACAAGCAAAATACAAGTGTCATGGCCATGATACATACATGAAATCATACATAAAAACATATGAGGCACGTAAAGTAGGCCAAAGGGCCATAATACAAGGGACATGGGCACATGTCATTAAGTCTGATAAATAAAAACATATAAGGGCATGTTCAAATGTCCACTTACGCAAAGAGAAATCAAGGTTGGCTTAGAGACACATGGAAGAACATGTTTTAATATCTTGATACATAATCAAGAAGCACACAAAAGGACATGAGAACATGTCCAAAGCATACACACAATGAAAGGAATTGGCTTAGATCCATAGAACAATGGCATATTCAAATGCCATCAAGTAGAAGCAAAGAGACACAATTAAATATAGAATAGTAAAGAAAAAAATGAAAGTATATGTAAGCATGTGGTACAAATCCATATATGATAAAATATGTGTTGTTTCCAAAATCAACTTAGCCCATTTTTGGAAACAACCCCCTACGAAATTTTTCTGTTTCATCTTTCGTCTCTCTAAGTTTGTTTTTGAGATAGATTTTTAATTCGTTCTCATCTTGGCCCTAAAAAGTGAGAGTGATTACGATCTCATTATGACCAAGATTCCCCCCCTCCTCCCAACTGCCTCTTTCAGAGTTGGCATTTTCTTCCATTTTTGTGCATGGGCGGCAAAAATTGCCGCCCCTGCATTTTTGCCTGCAAGGGCGGCAATTTTTGCAGCCCCTGCATCCTGCCTTCTAGGGCAGCAATTTTTGCTGCCCCTGCATCTGACCTTCAACCCGAACATGTAAAGGCAGTGAAATTCGCTGCCCATGCATGCCTCAATTTTTGTGCATGGCATTTATTACCATGCGCGATGGGTTATTAGGGTTGTTTTTCACCCCATATAATCTGATTTGGGCCTCATTTCTTTTCATTCTTCCTCCTCTCCTCTAGCCCTTCGCATTTGGATGACCCAGCGAATGATTTGAAGTGTGTTTTTGTGGATTTGAGCTTGTAGTGTGCGCGACTTTCTAGGTGGGTCTTGTTTTTTGCATTTGTTTTTCTTGTTCTTCCTCCTTCTTAGCTTCTTTTTCCTCTTTTGGTTTTGTTAAGAGTATTTTTGTTATTTGTTTTCTCCTAGTTTTCCCCCCCATCAGCCTTCCAAGCTTTCCTACCTGTTGGGACAGCTAAAATCACCATCCCTCCATGTTACCCACGGTTTCCTTACAAAACCTGCACGGGTGGCAAATTTTGCCGCCCGTGCTGACCCATTCATGCACGGGCAGCTATTTTCATCACCCGCGCTGACCCATTCATGCACAGGTGGCTATTTTTGCTGCCTATGCAAGCTCTCACTAGATTTGCATCGGTGGCAAATTTTGTCGCCGACGCATCCCTAAAGTGCAGGGGCAGCGAATTTCGCTACCCCTACCTTTTTTCCCCAACCTGCAAGGGCGGCAAAATTTGATGCCTGTGTAGGCCAGACCTATAAGGGCAGTGAATTTCACCGCCCTTGCATTCTATCATTTCCCTTGTAGGGGTGGAAAATTTTGCTGCCCTTGCACTTTTTTTAACTTCTTCATGCAAGGGCGGCAAATTTCACCACCCATGCATTCCTCCTTCAAATTTTTCTAACTCCAAAGGATTTTTTGTCTTTTCCCTTTCTTTCCCTTTTTGCCTCATTTTTCGTACCTTTTTCCAACCCAGCCTTTTAAAGCATCCTCTCATAATCATAATCACTTGATATGTGAATTCTCCAACTCGCTCCCTTTTCCCTAATTGTGTGATCATGGCTACAGTTTTCTCTGAAGGTTCTTACTCGTCAACACCTATTCAACCAAGGCCTATTCCAATGTCTAAAGTGTCTCCAAAAAAGGCAAATATGATGAAGTTCAAATACCAAGGCATCTTTCCAATCACTTCAGTTACCTCCAACGTTGATGACATCAGAGACACTGAAATTGGCCATGTGGACATGGCCGAGTTCGTAGCTCAAACGAAGGCGACAAACCCGAGTTCTAAAATAAGAAGGATCTTTGAAAGCAACATCCACTTGGTTACCACTTTTCCAGTGGCAGCACATCATACAGAGTTCATCCTCCAATGTGCCCACTTCTAAAACAAAGAGATAAGGTCAGTCTCAAATGCTAGCGGTAATGTGATAATTCAGCTAGATCCTGAATTCATCGACAAAGTCTTCATGTGCCCTCATGCTACTGAAGTGTTGAAGATCAACTTTATAAAAGCCCAAAAGGAATATGATAAGGACCCTGAAAGGGCAAAGAAAGTCATGAATTATAGATGGCTGAAGACACCTAGAACCAGTCTATCCAGATGGCCGTAGAACTTCTCGAGGAGTGACTTCATTGAAGAAGTTGGTGACTTGATCACCCTTCTCAGCAGAGTGCAAGGCCTCCCATCTTCTTCACAGTTCCACGAATGGATGTACCCATTTATTAAGATCATCCTCCAGGGTAAGCAGGTCATCTTTTGGGGTGAGCAGATCAGCAATGCCCTCCATGAGCAGCTAACCAAGGTACAGACTTCTTCCAAGTTCTATATGACCTCTTACCTTGTGCACATAACTGCTTCAATGCAAACTTTTCTGGGTTTGACAACCGAAGAGGATAGAAAGACCACCCCGGTCTACTCATATTACCCCCAGCTCACTCTGCAAGGATCAACCCACTATTTCAAAAGGGTGAATGATACTTTCTTTGCCATATTTTTATGCCTCTTCAACCCTCAGCTTGAGCAGAAGAGAGTATCTAATGAAGCTTGGATAGTCGTCAATGACTACGGGTGTATGTTCCTCCAATTTCACACCTTCTGCTATCTTTGGGTTGGCTTTTTCCAAGGCTATCCCTAAATGCTCCCCAGATTCCCTTCTGACAAATTAATTTTGATGGAGCTTTGCTGACAACTGGTTGTCATGCATACTAGACAAATGGAGCTAAAAAATCCAAGTTTTAGGTTTTCAGTTGAAATTGGTAGGTACTTTATTACAATAGCAACCAAAGCCAAAGTCATGGAAATAGAGATGTAGCTAGTCACTCTGAAATAGTTCAAGAGAAGAGACAAATTTGACTACAGGGGAGTCAAGGACAAGATCAGGCGGAAGACTCAATTCCATGAGCCCATGATCGAGGACATCTAGATAAACCTGAGGACAACTGAAGAAATCAGAAAGATGGATTATAGTAGGCTGACCCTAGAACAAATTGAATATTTGGGGCTTTAAGAGATCCCTTCCAATCTGGTCGATGATGAGAATATTATCAACAGTAAGTACCTAGCCGAAAAGATCGTTGGCTCCCCTCTTCCTTTAATTCAGTGGTCTCAAAAGGAACTAACTTCTCTAAGGAAAAGATTTGAACCAATATTGGCTAACACCAATGATTGGTTAGCAGCCAAAGGGATCATCCTGAAAGAATTTATCACGAGATATGAGGCCAAATTTCAAGTAGAGATGAGGAAGAAAGCAAAAAATAGAACCAAGAACAAAGGTGATGTTCCTTCCCCTTCTAGGCCTCACAAGCCTAGAATCATCTTTGTTTCTAAGAAATCAAAGACTACTGAAGAGCCAGAAGTGGCAGCTAAAGGAGTTACATAATAGAGCTCTCAGGCACAAGCAACCCAACCAATGGAGACAGATGATCAGCCTTCAGAACAGTAAAAGACTGAACCTCTACCTTCCCAAAAAGGGGCACAACCGCTCAAAAGCATCTCTCCTTCTCCACCTCAGTCTCCTTTGACACCCCCTTCTCCTCTCTCTCCTATCAGTGTTCCTTCTTCTGGAGCCACCTCTCCTTCCAGAGTTATATTTGGTGATCCTCAAGGCACTTCTGGAGGTACTCCTCACTCCTCTAGGTCCATTCCTAGTTTGTCATCTCCTTCTTTCAATCTGGGAGAAAGTTCTGCACAAGAGCCAAAATCTATGGTCGGTACAGTTTTACCTATTACTCCAACTGTGACTACTGTCACCACTAGCAGTGTAAAAGCTACCACGGTAACACCAGCTGAGGGAACCATTGCCACGATAGGTACTTCTCTCCCACCATGGATGTCAGCTTTCACACCCAAAAGAAAGAAGCTAGACATCTCTCTAGATGACTTCGATTTTGGCAAAATAGTGTCAGTGAAAGCTAAGGCTCCTAAAAGGCCAAGGATCCTCTTGAAATTGGTTAAGGAAAAAGGATAGAAATTTTTGGAAATAGCTAAGCCTCCATAAGACGCAACCCTTGAGGGTTTTGAAATGAGCAGCTATTCCATCTCTCATGTTGAACTTGGCAAAGTTACTCACGAAGGTGCGAAAAGTGACCTTCAATCTGCTATGGACATCATGGTCCAGAAATTTGACCAAGAAAAGGAGATGAAAGATTATTACAAGGCCAAGATAGAGTAGTTGATGGCAATAATAAGGAGGTTCACTCTTCCCCCTGAAGCGGCAACCCTAGAGGCCTTCTTTATAGATGACCCTGTCATTCAAAAGGCAGAGAAGACTTACTTGAAGGGGAAAGTCCTGGAGGACTACATTGAAAAAATGCATACTCAGGGAGTTTCCTTACATACAGAGTTTTTTGAAAAGATGGACAAAATGAAAAAGGTGAGGGCAGAATTAGATGACCTAGTCTCTCTTATCTCTCAGGAGGTTGATAGTTCATAAAAAGATCTTAGCAAATAGAGGGAGATGAAGGATCTATAGAAAAGCACCTTGATATCTATTGGTGTCATCTCTAGCAAGGACTCTTATGTTGAGATCAAGGAGTCATTGATCTTCAGGATCCAAGTACTCAAGGATTTAATTGAGGATCTCAAAGCTTCCAAGAATGCTAGTGAGAAGAGCGACACATGCCTGCTCAATAAACTGGAAGAACTGCCCTGCAACCTCACTTCTAGAGATAAATAATTTCTCTCAGCTGAATAAATGATCCAAAGTTTCAAGGGGATGATTCAAAGAGACTTTGAAGAAAAGACCTTCTCAATGTCTTCTGTGGACAATATCTTGGATACTCAACTGACTCTGGACAATCTGAAATCCAGGTTAACTAGTCATGCTAAGGCCATCACAGCATTAAAGGATGCTTTAATCAGAGCCAGGGTCATCTCCAAGAACACAGTTGCGCCAGACAGCATAGGAATTTAGACATCCATTATTATGTACGATTCTCATCTGAAGAAGTCTGGCGGCAAAAACTAAAGTTTTTCCCCCTTCTCTCTTCTTCTTTCCTTATGCACTTTTGTCTTGTGAAAAGTGCATGCAATTTTGTAATATGTAATTACATGTAAAAAGTTCAGAAAAATATCTTAAAGTCAAAGATGAGTCATCTTTGACTAAGATATTTTTGTATTTTATTATTTTCTAAATTTTGAGTGTTTCCCCTATATATAGTGGAGACCTCTTTTGTAAATGGATCTTGGATAATTGAGAGCAAAAACTCTGTCGAAATTGAAACACTTTTTTGAGACTTTGTGCTCAAACTTGTAAATCATATTTTGTTAAATGAATGAGAAGTAGGTTTATTTCAGACTTTGTGTTGAAATTATCTGTGTTATTTAGGAAACAGTTCTTATGTCCTTTTTTTTGGTAATATCTTGTTTATCTGATTTAATAAGCAAAGTGAGTGTGTTAATATTATCTGAGAGCATTTCTAAAAGGTAGAAGATAGACTTTGAGCTATTTTTATCTTTATGATTCAGTTATCTTTTGTAGTTTCAGGTGAAGACTTTGTGCTTCATTTCATTCTACGATTATGCTTGTTCCGAATCAGTGAAGGAGGCTACGAAAGACTTTGAGCTTACATGAGTTTCTTTGTGAACTTTTGTTATTTACTTCACATGATTTCCTGCTCTACGTTGGATACTGTTCTTGAAAGAAGAGGAATGTTGTTGGCCCACGACCAGGATTTCTCCCTCTTGCTCCTTGTACATCACCTCTGAAAAAAGAGAGGTGGATGCTGTTATACCACCCCATGTGTTACTTTCTACTTAATTATATATATATATATATATATATATATCCAGCATATAAATATTCCTAGGGAACCTCCCCTTGATGAGAGGAGAGATTTACCTCATCCAGATCTGGTAAACCCACACTTTTCATGGTGTAAATCTCCCTATGTTGTGGTTGATATACCCATTTTGTCATCAGTTAGTTGATGACAAAATATTCACCCAACAATATATACATAAGTTGAGTCTATAGTAGTAGTAGTTAGTAAAAATTTAGTGTTGTATAGGATGATCAATATCAAGATATAAGCAATGTTAAATATGTGATATTGAGTGTAAAATGATATAACCTAGAAAATCAGAAGTTGTGTAGTATGATGTCCCTGATGGGCAGATATGTCAATACTAAATCTAAGTAATGTGTATGTGCCCCAAATGGGTAGATAGTAGCAAATATAGATCTATGTAGAGGACCTGAGTCCTTTAATAATCTATGAACACTCAAAGGGAACAAGTGAAGCATGTGTGTATGATAAAACCAATTATACTAACATAGATAACATATGTAGTACCTGGAAAATAGAAGGAATGTAAAGATAGAAATGCATACATATAAAATTTGTATTTTCTAAGCAATATTTGAATGTTTTTTTTCTATTTTAACATATTATATTATGTTTGTATTTTTTGTATATAAGCTATATATAATCAACATGAAAATGAAACTATAGACAAGGAACAAGATAAAAGAAACTATGTAGAAGTAAATTGGAATAATGAAATAAGTACAAGTAAACTAGGAATGGATAAGACTATATACAAGGAGAGTGTTATGGATAAGAATTTTATAGTGAAAGGATTCTGATATGAGGGAGGGCTTGTAGTTTCCCCTTTACATTGACCTTTGAAGATGTATCTTTTGTATGTATTTATTGATTTGAAGACTCTATTGTTAAAAACCCTCTTTTAAGAATGGTTGTTTGCTTATCTTGATTTTGAATGTGCAACTTAATTTCTTTCTCTTTTTGTAACATTGTCTTTGCATATAGATCTTTTACCTTGATAAATTGTATATATGAATGATTTACATTAGTATGTTCCATAAATCCCAAACATTTTTAACCAACATTATCCACTACTTGATGTACTATTTATTTGGATCCAGCACAACCCATTCTAAAAATTTCATAATGGGGCCTCTTGTTTTAAAAATATTATCTAGTTTTACTATCGTAAATTGTTTTCAAGTATTATGGGTGTGCAGTGTTTTTTACATTTATTCCTATCATGCACATTTCAAACATAATTTCACACATCTAAATCACATCAAATTTGATACAAAATGTGTATGATCATAGCTAAAGGTCACGAGAATCCAAAGGTTAGATTATTCACATAAAATACCTTCTCCAAGGGTGAAATGTGAAGACATGAAAATAATCTTCTATGCAGATTTCTATCTTCTCAGTCATCTAATTTTATTAGAGCACACTTTTTAAAAGGCTTTTTGTGAGGATAAACAAAGTCAAATTCTATGATTTTTTTTCAAGATGATATAAAAATGTCATAAGAGTGTAATGGTCAAGAAGTATTAAACATTAAAAACTAGCATTTGTGATGATTTTAACTTGGTCATTTTTGGCATCTCCTAGTTTTCAAATCTGCCCAATGCACATATTTCAAACTCATTGGCATAGGGCCATCATTATTAAATTCTAATAAAATTTTATATCATGATATCCATATATGATAATAATTAATTGATGAATAAATTCACATGAAACTATTTCCCATGTGTTAAATTTGCAGTAATCAAAACCGCCCCTGCATTGATTTTTACATTTCCTAGTTTTCAAATCTAACCAGAAATCACTTTTTAAGAAGAATTTTTCATGACCAAATAAGGTCCAATCATAATTAAAATTTTCATGTTGGTATTAAAATGATATCATAATTAATTGGTGAGTAAATTTTCATAAAATTCTTTCCCATGTGTCAAATTCGTAGGGATAAACTTTGGCATTTGTGTTGATTTTTACTTAGTTATTTTCTACATCTCCCAGTTTTCATATCTGCCTAGTGTGGACATTTAAAACAAATGTTATTAGGATAAAATAAGCTCCAAAGTGATTTAAATTTTGTATTATATTACCTTGATAATATGAGAATTCAATCTAGTTAGTTTCACAATTATTAGATTTTCAAATGAAAATATATCAAGGTGCAAAGTGACCATTCTGAGAATATTTTTAACTTGGTCAATTGTTTGACCAAAAATCACTAAACGGGTAGTTCACAAGGATTAACTTGATTATATAAAAAAAATAAAAATAAAAATTGATTGTATTTTCAAGATATTTATGGGGATATAAGATATGATGGGTTTTTCTCATGTTTGATTCGGCGAATTTCTCTTTTACCATTTTTTAAAGATGTTGGTGTACGCACGACTGTATGTTGTTTTTTAAGCCATAAATTTTGATCCACTATTCCATTTTTTATGCCTCTTATTATGTTGGAAAGATGAATTTTCCCTATTTTCAATGATGTTGGATTTAAATTAGATAAATGAAATATTGAAAGCATGTCAATGTTTTAATCACAAGATTATGTTACTTCTAAACACTACGTAGTTATAATTTTGATGTCTTTCACATTTGCTAAGTAAGTAATGTGTTATATTTAATATTTTTTTGTAGGGTGAGGATAATTTGATTACAGTGATTAAATATAAAGGAGTTACCAAGAACTGAGCATATACAAAATGGATCAATCATTAGTGTTTTGTCATGTAGCACCTATGAAAATGTGTTTTGTCATCCAATGCTTTTGGAAGGTGTCATTGTTCATAGAAGCTAAGTATTGGTGGGTGGAATTAAAGATAAAAGATCTAAAGTTAAATATCATCCAAGTGTATTAATTTGTGTACATGGTAAATGAACACTGATCTAGAGTTTCCTTGAAGTCCAAGGTAGGAGGTTGTTGCAAGTATCTTCATGACCATTATTCAATCTAATCAAGAATGTGACAATTTTGTGGAGAAACCAAGTAGTAGAGAGACACATTAGCATTGGGATAAATCAAATGAATGCATAGAACCTCATGGAGATAATATTTGGAGAAGACATTCAACTATAAATTCTTTTCAGAAGGAGAATGTCATGTTTGAACTAATTACAATAATGACAAACTAATTTGATTAGATTTGAAGTGAAGGGAAACCTTGGAATTGTAGCTTCAAATCTTATTTTGATAACATCCTAAAATTGAATGCAATTAATTTTTATGGCTTAGCTTGGGTCTATTAAATCATAGCTCTTTGCTTGTATTAGGGAGAATTTTGAGTGGTGAAGCATTGATAGAGTTGGCCTGGATTGTACCAGCCATTTTTTCATTGTTAGTTACCCAATTTGCTTGCCTAAAGAGGCCAATTGTAATAGACACAATGTTAGATGTTGAATACAAATTTTGAATTGTTATTTGGTTTATTTATAGCATTATATTTAATTGAAGTCTTCATGTCTTTGATTTCTACTTATCATTAAGTGTTAAGAACTATAAATGAGATTTGGTTACATCAAGATAGTCTTAGTTGGATTGTGCAATAGCTAATTAAATTGGTCTATCAAAGTTATTCTTATTTTATCTTGGATTTTCCACAACCAAGGTGTGAAATAACTATAAGTTGTGAGTTATGCTTTATTTTGAATAGCTTAGTAGATGAATGACTATCCTATATATGTGTGTGAATACCTGAATTAAAGTATGCTCATAACTAGTCTTATTCACTTTGTAATGCCTAGATTTGCTTATCAAGAATCTATCTTATGACCAATGTGTGCAATAGCTACATGTCATTAACATGCTTATCAATATGTTGGATGAATCAATGGTGTTCACAATTTCTCCTCAGGATATCACCTACAGTGTGTCTTTAGTTCGTGTAACATATGGATTAGGCCCACAATGGTACAACTATGTCCACGTTTGTTTGTAGCTCAAAGAACTTTGATGGCTTGTGTGATCAAAGATAACCCATTTCTTTTTTTCTTCCCTCTCTCTCCTTTTTTATTTTGATGACACCTTTACCTTAGAGTAGGATGAAAATGAATTGTAGTGAAACTAAATGAATGACTCCATTAGTTGAATTAAGCAAGAATTAAACTCAAATAACTAGCAATCACCCAGTGTGAGCCTCTGGTGGAATAGTTTATATGTTTTCCCATGCTATGTTTGTTTGGTGAAATCTTGGCCCTTAGATCACCAACATATCCTAAAAACAAGTGGGCTCTATCCTAATAGGTTTTATCTCCAGGTACTTCTTTCATAATGTTCAATCCAATGAGCAAATTCTGAAGGTGAATCAATTACTGAGACCAGCATTGTTTGTTACTCTGATTTTGCTTTGTGAACCTTTTATTATTTTGAGTTTGACCCTTTTTGAATATATTCATGTATCACTATGGATTGCTTAAATTATTTATCTTGTATAGGTTCCTCATTATCAATTATCTATTGTATATTCTTTTTCAATGCTAAACATGAATATGTGTGATGATCGTGCATTCTATGGTATGCACAATATTATCTATATATCCTCACTAGATGTAGAGGAGGTAGGTTGATCAACTTAGCTTTAATAATTTGCCTTAAAATATCACTTAAACTTATATTTTATCTTTCAATACTTATTGAATCACTAGTTGTAGATGCACTTTGTTGTGATTTCTTATTTTGATATGTAACATTGTTTGCCATAAATTGACTAGGTGAATATGCATATATGTGATTAACACTAGTGTGCCATTAAGGCTTTTGTCTTTTAATATGATTTTCCAATACCATAATATTTTCATGTAATAGTTGATTCTAATTTTGCAATTCTAAAATTAGCTTGCTCATACTGATAAGTTCATCCCTTAGAGTCTCAAAAGTGTAAACCCTAGTTGTTTTTTACTAAACATGAAAGAACACATCTTGAATCAGAGATATGGGAGGGTTTAAAGCATGGATAGGTTGAGTATAGACATTTGAAATAGTAGTATAGGTTACCTCACCTCTTGGAAGAGTGATAGAATGGACCTGTTTATAGAGAAAGTAACTATCACCCTCTTGGAGATGAGGAGGAGGAAAATAATCTTCTTTATCCATGAAATTTGGTAATACAAATTGGAAGAGGGATACTATGGTAAAACATATCAATTCTAAAAACCCTAACACAACCACTAAAAACAAGAAACAAAAGGATAAAAACCCTAATATCATCTAGGGCTAGGGTTTTTACACTATTTAAATAAGTCAAGTTCACCAAATGATTTAACTATTATAGTAATTAATATAAAACCCTAGTACATAAAATACTACATAAAATCAAAGGATAAATATAGCAATAATTAAGAATAAAGATCTTGCAACTATTGTAACTAGAAGGTATTCTAAAAATAGTAAATAAGCATGAGAAATAATACTTAGCTTGAAAAATGATTGAGATGGATGTTTTGAAACCTATAAATTAGAGTTATGACTAGGCTTACTATCAAAATCTAAATCTAGGTATCATAAATAGCCCTGGACATTAGTGCAATTAGTCGAGTAATAATGTAGTGAGGTAATATCCAAAGCAGTAAACTATAGTCCCACTCAGATTATTCATAAATGATTTTTTGGGTTTTGTAGATCAGGTCTTGTTCTAGCTATGGTCCAACTTTCAAGTCTATGAAATTAAAAAAAAAAATCTTGTAGCTCTAGTTTCCTCAAAAAACTCTAGGTTTTTATGCTTGTAATGGTTTGACTAAACACCATGAGAAAAAGGGTTAATGAGTTTGATGTGTTGGATGTGTGATCCATACCCCTATGTGGGCATGATGCCTACATACTAATACTCTGATAAGAGATCAATCTTGATGTATTTATCTCGCTTATGTGATATGTGTGAATGTATATGAATGCTAGAATGCATGAGTGTGAATGCATGAGAGGATGCCTTGGAGGCCACTTGAGATATGGATACCTGTATTAGGGATGTATTATTGAATGTATGAGCTCAATCAACATAATATTGGAAGAATTAGGAGTTTTTCCTCAATATGTAGTGGTAATTTTATGTACTTCTCTGTGATAATGTCCACTTAGAGTGTAAGAGTGTGAAAGTAGTGTTTATATAGTGTTCTAATAAAAATGACTTAAGAGGATAACTTAAGAATAGGTTTAGGTTGACCCTAATCCTCTTAGGGAGACCTATACTAATGTATGCATGGTTTTGTACCCATTGTATTGTAATATCATTTGGATGCATTCTTATTGATGTGCCTACAAATACTTACACATGCATTATGATACATCAAAACTTTGAAGTACATTATTGTATTATAAACAATTGAATTAATACAATAAGAAGAAGGTTTATGTGTTGGGTGTTTTCCTAAAAGGATTTTACGAAGTGAAAATATTGTGTATTACGTGTGTGTGCCATTTTTTATTCTATTATAGTTTTAGATTTTGTAATAATTTATTCTCCTTTATTAGTTTATCAATTTATTTTCTTTTCATGTTATAACAAATGCTGAAATGAAGAAGTACTGAAATACCATATAGAATCTACTAGTTGCTTACATCTCATACATATGGATAAGGGCTAAAATATTCATATTATATTGGACTGGTTATTAGAGTGCATGAGTGATGATTTCCTACTTGTTCAAGAATATAGATTTTTATTGAGGTAGGCTCCTCATAACTACTTCTATTATTTATGGTCTTACAAGGTGATTTTGAGACAATTAGGATTGAGAAGAGGGAGAAGTAATTCTGCACAATTTAATTAGACAATTTTGAGAGAGGTTTTAAAAAGTAAGAGCAGACGAAGGCCAATGCAAAATTTCTTCAAAACATGACATCATTGACTAGATTTGGCCATGATGATAAAAATAGAGATTTGTCTACTAAGATTGAATCCCCACAATTTTGGCTTGACCAGGATCAAACTCCTTTTTTTTACACATTCTCGTGTTTTCACCAATTTTCTTATTTTGGTCTAGGACTGATTATTAACCTTTTTCATGTGTTTTTAATGTCAACAACACATAGGTAGGTCACAATTAAAATATTTCTCTATGGACTATCTTGTCAAGTTTCAAACATTTTAGTCTCTTTTCTTTGTATATTTCAGCTCTATTCTTATTGGTATATTGTTATATTTAATTTAAATTTGTCTTGTACACATGTTTAGATAAATTTAATATATTTGTATTAGCCTAAAAAACACATTGTGCTCTTTACCAATACTACATAAATATGATCAAAGAAACTTACTATATTTTAGAGGAAGATTGATTGAAGTGGCAAATGGATATAATTGAAAGGGAGAATAGTGAATGAATGATTTGATTGTTATGGAGATAAATCAACATGTTATATTGGTTATAAGGAAGAGGGAATGATTTGGTTTTTCTAATTTGTAAAGTGAAAATATATAGCATAGTTTAATTAAAGAAATTTATTACATTTAGAAATTATTGATGCCTAAAACTTTCGCTTCAGGTTAGACAACAATCTATGGGAAGCTTTACAGATGTGGGACCAAATGTAGTGTAAAACAACCTCTGGGATTTTTAAAACTAGCTCTTCATTCAAATTGGGGGGTGAAAAGGGGGTGGAAGAGAAAAACAGTAAATAGCATGAAAGTAAATCTAGTCTAAGGTGATGCATTGGAAGATTTGAAAGGTTAACGTAAACCTGCATAAAATAATGCAAACCTCTAAACACCACAGATCATAAAGGAGCTGAAAAGCATAAATTAATATCTACTCTGGAAGCTAAAGAAAAAAGATAGCAAACAGAGATAGTTTTAACCCTAAATAACACATAACACCACGTCCTCTTCATTGTGGATACAGAACTAAATATAGAAGGCCACAGAAGGTATATACAAGGCATCCACTAATATCTGTGAGGTGCACCTACTAAGGTTGTAGAACAAAAACCCTAACTACTACTATACCCTAGTCTATTACAATGGTTATTTAGAGAAATAATAATGCGAAAACAAAATAATCACCAACCCTTTTTGGAAGGGAAGAACCTCGACTATATAGGCGAAGCGAATGCTCAAAGAGATGACATCTAGAGACTCTACCACTCGTGCCCATGATGTCGTTGCAACTGAAAATGATCTAGAACTCATGAGTGCAGTTCACCCCAGATCTTGAATATGGCACAACTATCTCTTTTAGTTATGGTCACTATGCTTAAGAGAAGCGAGGTGGCACCACATGTCTATTCTTGGAATTGTTTACTTATGCCATTTTTAGTGTCCTTGGTACCCTCCAAACCTAAAAGATCACAGTTTAGGTGAAGCTTAAAGTGTTTTAAAAGCTTTCTCGAAAGGGGGGGCCCACATCTTCATCCAATGGCACTCTCTTAATCTTTGGCAACTGATATTCTTCTCGAATAAGTATGAAGATGACGTGCATAAAGTCGATGCTTCTCCAGAGGGGTTGAGGGCTTTATTGGCATGATTGAGCTAAAGAGCACCATGTGTCAAACTGGTGCTCCTCCTAAGAAATCAAAGCATACACTCGCCAAAATGAGCATGAGGATGCCACATGGCGAAGCTGCATTTGAATCCTGCATTAACTGCTCTATGGGCCCCCCTAGTCTTACCAACCAATGGCACTGCTTTGAGGCCTGACCCAAAATTTAAAAAAAATTGAGTGTGGGGGTGACACGTGTTGAGTTGGTGCTCCTCTTGAGGGGAACGAAGTTTTCCCTAAGTCGGACGAGTGTCGAGTTACCACGTGGAGGAAGCGGAAGGAGTCTGCTAGTTACCAAAATTTCGAGAAAGGGGGACCAAAGAAAGAAAGCGCAGAAAGGGGAAACCATTGAGAGGACCTGAGGAACTGCTATCTGCCAAGCGAATCTGAAGTTGCAGATTGAACTGCACCAAAATAATGAACGTGGATTTACGATCCATAAAAATCATTATATGCTTATCACAATTACATTTTATAATAACATAATCATCTCGAACATGTAACGCTTATTGGGTTTACTTACAACTTAAAACCAATTTAGTTAAAGTTGATTAATATAATAGTTTTATTATTGAAAATATTAATATTTTGAATATATCTATAAATAAAAGGGATTAGAAAAACATTTGAAAAAATATATAATCAATACATTTATAAATATATGTTTAAGATTATTTTTCTAATATAATTTTATTGTACCAAAAATGTTGTTTAATAATTTTTAATTTAAGGTAAGGAAAAAAATCTTATACTTAAATAAATTTGTTAAAATTAATTTAATTTAAATATATAAAAATAATAATTATAAATTTAATTATATATAATTATAAATTTAAAAATGATCTTAAATAAATTATAAAATAAAAGTAACATTTTTTTTTTAAAAAAAAACTTAAAATATTAAGACTTAAAAAAAAAACACAATAGATTTTCTTTTAAATAAATAAATGCACATTATTGATGCTTTTATTAATTTAAAATAAGTTTATGTTTTAAAAGAATCTAAAGTTTATTTTTCGGAAAAAAAATAGTAAGAAAAAAGATCGAAACATAGTCTCTTACAAATAATAGAGTTTCTTTTTAAATAAATAATGTTTTCTTTTTAAATAAATAAATACGCATTATTGATACTTTTATTAGTTGAAGATAAGTTTAAATTTGAAAAGAATCTTTTAAATATAAAATTTGTTTTTTTTTTAAAATAAAATTAAATTAGTAAGTGAAAAAATGATCGAAATATAGTCTCCTACAAATAATTGTTATAGCTAAGGCAAACTCTTATGGGAGCATGATTACTTCATAGTCATGGAAAATGGTACGTCACCACCCTCGATTCCGTGCGCAGGTGCGATGTTTGTGTCGTATGTCGGCTAAAACCTAAACCTAAACCTAGGAAACTTTGTGGTATGAATTTAGGTACCATTTACCAAATGAAGCATCCATCCATCTGCTTCTACGCGCTTCCATTGATCTGCTTCTACGCTTGATAGGCAAGCAACGTCTTGTGTTTTGCCACGTAATAACCAGTCCATCGTCATAATAATTTGATTTTGAAAATCAAATCTTACAGATATAGAGCGTGGACTAAGACTAATGAATACCTCCCACTAATATCTATTTATACTATTTGCACTAATTTCCATAAGATTCCTCTTTGATTCTTGCATTACAAGGTGCGTTTACACTCATTGCAATTGCTTTCTATCTTCATTACTTCCTCCCTGCTGAACAATGAATGAATGAATGTGGAAGTTAGACCAGGAATGCCTCCCTCGCCGCTGACGTCATTTAGCACATGGAATGAGACTGCAAGAAAATCTATAGCGGTGGATGTTTTTCAAGACCGGGGGATAGAAGGAAATCGAGTTGAAGAGATGGTCTCAAGACTCAAACTGTCGGGATAGATAAGTGGAAAATATGTGAAGAAAATTCCAGGGTTTTCCTCTTGGGATCTAGAGGAAGACATGATTTAGACAACCTTCTCTTAGGAAAACTTGGAAGAACAGGGATTCCTTCATTCGAGTTGCGAGAATATTTATGCATATGGGGGAATTAAACTCTATAATATAATTGTGAAGAAAATAATTATGGGAAAATTAAGAATTTTGATTTATAAAAATTGTATGTTAATATTAGAAGTAAATGTAAAAAGAATTCAAAAATACTATTACCAAAAAAAGTGTGAGGGGGAGGGGGCGGAGAAAAGAAAAAAGAAAGAAAAGACGAATCCCAAGTTAATATTAGAATGGGTTAATTGAAGCAACTTTAAGATATGTTTTTTGGGGAAAGCTTAACCCTTACTCAAGAACTAAGGATGAAAATATTGACATTGAATATTAGCTAAAGATTCTCTTAATAACAAATAGTGTTTGTTGAGAAGATAATTTCACGAGGACAAACCTAACACATTTCTATTGTAGAAAACCAAGCTCCCAATAGAAGACAACATGAATTGTTAAATAAAAATTAGAAAGGTTATGAAACTTTTGAAATAGATTGTAACTGTCTAGAGGGATTGCAATGGCATGAAATTCCAAGAAGGTTGATGATACTCCCATTTCTTTATTTCAACAACTAATTGTCATCATTTTTCAATATTTTTAACCATTGTTTCAGATCCTTGATCATAAATATATATAATCCTTAGGTCATACATGAGAAAATGAGTGTTGAAAATAGTTGAAAACCTTAAGAGCAATCCACGAAGATTCTAATTGCATTGTTGGGGATGATTTTAATGTCATTCTCAAACCTTGAAAAAGATCAGGTGGTTTGTAAGGAAATAACCAAGCTATAACAAAGTTTAATGAATGCCATTAAATTGTTTCTCAGGGATCCAAAACCACAAAATGTGTAGCTTACTTGGAATAAGAATATGAGGAAAAATTTTGTGGTTAAATCCATCGATAGATTTCTTCTTAACTTAGAGTGGATCTAGAAAATTGTATTCTTTGATACTCAAATCTACAGGGAACAAGCTCCCATCATTGATTGATCATTCTGAGTATCTCAAGATTCACTAAGAAGAAAGATTCCCTTCAAATTTGAGTTGATATGGACCTTAGACCTTTCATCAAAAACTTGATTATAGAATGGTATTCATGTCAAGGGCTCTAAGACCCATTCAAGAGCAACTTAATACTTTTACACATGCTTTAATGATAAACACCCTATTTTCCTAATTATATTACAATGTGTGATAAGTGAGCTTAATGATGATATATTTATATAATTATTCCAATATGTGTTATAAATGTGATTTAATGATAACACCATGTTATGATTTCATATTTTATACATAGTATACCTAATCCATTTATGTTGGGATGTGTGATACACATGTACATCCTAACCTAAAAATGTTGACATATGATATGATTATTCTATCTTCAGCTATATGATGATACACACCAAGAACACTATAGACATTTGCCACAATATAGTTGGAGGTGGTAAGCAAGACACACCACAATAACTTGCTACTATAAAGAGGCATCACCAAAGACAATTTTGGTTCTAAAAATACGTTGACACACTTCGTATAAAAATAGGTGTATATGTTCCAAATATTATTTTACTTAGTGATTTCAATATTGTTTTACTATCAATTTATATGTACATTGATCTGCTTGGGAATTTTCCTTTCATGTTTTCAAGGACTCCAAATTTTCACACTTCATTTTGAGGAGCATATATGCTCGTTTCAACACCCTCAATGGTAGTCAAGATGCTTGTGTAGATTGTGAGGAAACATGGTTTCTTTTATTTTACAGGTTGTAAGAAATAGACTTTATGATAAGGTAACATGTTTCTTCCTTTTGACTTTTGGATCATTATCATATATGGTATTAACTTTGAACACAATAACAACTTCTATAGGCCCTTCTAGATACACTTGTTTGTTTTACTTTGATATATATGAAGAGCTCAAAGGCTTCGATGATTTATTGAGGGGAGGCACTAAGTATATATACAACACAAAATTGGTTAGCTCCTAACTATGCATGACCATAATAGACTACTGAACTACCTAACTATAGTAACTAAGCAATGTTTACAATGTAATATCAATGATTACTCTAACATTCCCCCTTTATTACATTATTTTTACAAATGTACCCCCAAAATAGATCAAATCTCACCTTGCTAAGTGACTTGGTGAGTATATCTGCTATCTATAAATCTATTAGGCAATACTAGAGCTAAATGTGGTGGTTTAAGACTTGTTCTTGAATGTAATGGCACTAGACCTCAATGTGTTTGGTTCTTTCATAAAACACTGGATTTTTGACAAGCTTCAACGCACCTTGATTGTCACAGAAAAGGATTGGTGGTTGATCTTCGAGAATGTCTATGTTAGATAGAAAGTGACATAACCAAATTTATTCACACATAGCTCCTTGTGTGGCATGATATTTTGCCTCTGTGGATGAGAGAGCAACTATAGATTGCTTCTTACTAATTCATGAAATTAGTCTAGATCCAATATGTAAGATATATCATGTAGTTGATTTCCTGTCATCAACAGATTCAACATAGTCCAAGTCTATATAACCCTGCAAGAATAAATGTGAGCTCTTCTTGTATTCCAGACCATAATCAACTATACGTTAGACATATCTCAAAATGTGATTTGTTATAACCCAATGACACTTCTTTGGCTCCTACATGAATCTTGAAATATAATTGATAGCAAAACACATATTTGGTCTAGTATATGTCAAGTAAATGAGAATCCTAATAAGTTGTCTATATTGAGTTTTATCTAATTGAGGTGAATCTTGAAATTGAGATAGCTACAAACCTTTCTCCATTGGAGTTGACAATGGTTTACAATCTTTCATCCTGTATTTCTCAAGTAGCATCTTGGAATATTTCATCTGTGAGACAAAAATATGATTTATATTTTTCCATATCTCTGAGCCAATACAATAATGAAGTAGCCCCAATTCTGTCATGTCGAAGGATTTCTTCAAGTCATTATTTACTTCTTCAATGAGATCATCTAAACTTCCTATGACCATAAGATCATCCACATACAAAACAAGAATGACAATATTTGTGCCTACTTTATATACAAATTTGAATCTGAGGGGATATGAATGAATCCATGCTGCAATAGATGATCATCTATCTTAATGTACCATGCCCTTGGTGCATACTTAAGTCCATAAAGTGACTTAATTAGATGGCATACCTTTTGTGGATGTTGTTCATCAATGAAGCCTTATGGATGGGTCATGTATACTTCTTATTTGAGATCACCATTCAAGAATACACTTTTGACGTCCATCTATTGAAGCTTCCATCCATTTTGTGTTTCGAGTGTGCAAACAACTATGATGGTCTTGATATCAGAATTGGGTGCAAAGGTATCCTCATGTAATCAATTCCTTCTTGTTGAGCATACCCCTTTGTAGTAAATCCTGCTTTGTATTTGTCAATGGATCCATCTACCTTATATATTGTCTTGAAAATCCACTTGCAGCCAATGGATTTCTTTCCTATAGGTAGATCGATAAGTTCCCACATCCTATTTTTGATGAGGGCCTCATATTCAACATCCATGGCCTTCTTCCATTGAGGTTAACATAAATCCTCTTGAATTGTCTCTGGTTCATTGTTGTCAACTATTGAAATCATTAGTGTGAGATTAACTTCATTTCTCACTTGTCTTCTTGTTCGAACTCCTGATGAAGTATCTGGAATAGAGTTCAGGTGTGAGTCTTTGACGGTGTTTTTTACCCATTTTAGATGTCGATGTTTCTATTGATTTGATGAAGAAATATCTTCAAAATTTCTAAGGTCAATGAACAATTCTCCTTGCAGCTCACTTTCTTTGTGACAAGATTCTTCATGTTCGTCATCTAATTATGGGAACAATATATGAGAGGTGGTATGTTATGACCCCTTCTATGGCAATGAGTCAAATGATGACTCATCACAAACCACATCTCAAATTTCATAAACATTCTGCATCTCAAGATCCATGAGATGAATTTGAGGTAGTATTTTACCCCAATAGAATGCACTAGAGTGTCTTTGATTCAGTCTTCTTCCTCTTTTTAACTAGGACATGCATATATGATGTACAACCAAATACTCTTAAATGGGATACCAAAGGTTTATGACCACTCCATACCTCTTTTGGTGTCTTGTCTTGTAATATATTTGTAGGTGCCTTATTGAGAAGGTATACGACTATCTGAACTACCTCTGCCCAGAATGGTACCTCTAATTTTGTCGTGGAAAGCATGCAACGATCCATCTCCATGACTGAATGATTACATTTCTCTACAATTCCATTCTTTGGGGTGTATAGGGAGTAGTCAAGTGTTGTTTAATTCTATGTTTCTTCAATAATGCCAAGAAATCCTTTGATGTGAATTCCCCCCTTGATCTGAGTAGAGGAGACGAAGAGACCTCCCTGATTGGGTCACAACAAGTTGGTTAGAAGACCTTAAAATGAGTAAAGGCTTCACTCTTCTTATTCATAAAGAACACCCATTTATTTCAAGAGAAATCATCAATGAATAATTATAAGTACTTGAATCCTTGAAAAGAATCAGACAAGGGTCTGCATAGATCAATATACACCACATCGAAATGATCCATGGCATAAGAGGAACTTAGCTTGAATTAAACCCTATGTCATTTTATTACAATTCATCTATTGCATATAGGCAAAGAATGGGAAAGCTGAGGAATTCCATGTACCACGGCCTTAGAGCTAAGTTGGTATAAGGATTTAGCATAAAGGTGCTTATATTGATAATGCTAGAGAGCAATAAATTTTACCATAGAGGTAGAGAGAGCAATTGCATTAGATGAAACTGCATCTAAGGTAAATAAACGATCCTTAAAAAAAACTCTAGAAATTACCTTACCTTCTCGTGAGAGGAGATAAGATTTGGTGTCATTCCTGATCAGGAACTCCACCTTAACCTTATGATTCAATAACTAACTAACAGACAAGAGATTTGTTGTCAAGCTGGGGACATACATCACCTTTGTGAGAGTACAACTTCTCATCCTGAGAGGAATGGTGACAATTCCAATCCTTCTGTAACATACTCCTTATCATCTTCAATCTGAACTTGATCTCCCATGGGTTGATTAGTTAGTGAATAAAATAGCTCCTTGCATCATGGCATATGCTTGTTGGCACTAGAGTCAATCAACCACAGTGCTCATTGGTCATTGGCACTACAATCTACTTTTACTAGTAACTCTTCTTGAGATGCATCATCTTGTTATGGTTGCTATTATGTTGCTACATGTTCTTGTTTCTTCTGTCATGGAGGACGTATTTTAATTTATGTGAATCATCTCCATTGGATGTGACCTCTCGACTAGATGTGTCTTGATTTAAGACATTATACCAGCAACAATCAATGTCATGCATATTGGAGTGGCAAATATGACACCATCATTTTGTCTTATTAGATTTGTGTTTTTGTTATGACTGCTTTGGTGGTCCTCTTATAAAATTTGAACCACGTTACTTAAAAATTAGTTCTTTGTCCTTAAACTCATCTTGCATGGACTGGATGGCTTCTTCTTGTTAAAGTAAATTCACTAGTTTTTCGAAAGACACTACTTGCTTTGTAATGTTCAATGTCATGATGAATGTGCAAAATTGAGAGGGAAGAGCTCTCAATGTGATTGAAACCAATAGCTTGTCCTCGATTATTTCTCTAAGCACAATTAGTTCTGCTCAAAGTTTTGCCACCCAGCATAAGAACTCCTCAACTTTCTCACCATCTTTCATACTGAGAGTATGAAGCTTGGACTGGAGATGGAGGATATTTGTTTGGTTCTTCGCCTCTTAGATAGTGGACATAATGTCCCAAGCCTCTTCAATGTTGACGCATCCTGAATATGAGGTTGAACCTCATCAGTGACACTAAGTGTTATTAACATCAGGACTTTGGCATTGGACTTGTCATATTTCATTTATTCATCAGCGTTGGCAGAATGGGTCACTGTACCAGTGATGATGCCCCATAATTCTTAGAATTGAATAATCATGCGCATCTTCATCTTCCATGCGGTAAAATTTATCCCTTTGAGAAGTTAGGCATTGGACAATAGTAATTTTGGTGTAGCTATTATCTTTACTTATTTATGTAAGATTTCACAAAGCTAACAAAATAATATTTTATTGCTTCAAAATTATTGTATGTACAAACAAGTGTACCTTTTTTAAGGACAAAAAGTCTCATTCAAGTGGGCTCGATATGCTTGTGCAGTCAAACATAGAGGCTTGTGGGGGCATTTCTCTTCACATTCATCATCTGCATTGTAGCCTTTGTCGAGCTTTCTGCAAATTTTCCATCCCTGGTACTTCACATCGAACAAAAAATATTCAAGTATGCCTTGGTGAGCTAATTCATCCAATTGAATGTTACCAATGATTTGGAGGGCAGCTTACAAATCAAAATAAAATCCAATGAATTCAATGAAACTCATCACATTTTGAGGCATTCAAAACGGCTTGCACAGTCTGCATTTGATACTTCGCACATGTCTCAACTAGCCTAGTAGCACCAAATCACATCAACACAAAGATCAACTCTGTTAATAATTCTTTTCAAGCAAGCAATCTCTGCAAAATAGATCTGGACCTTCCTTAGCCTACTCGCAAGTAGGACCAAAGTCACCAATGCAAATAATTATGATAACCATTCAGTATTGCAAATGCAGATCGTTGCTCACAAAAGAGAAATAACAACTACAGGTTGACTCTCGAAAATGAGAGAAACTGTAAATGCTAAATGCAAATTCGTCTAACATAGTTTCAAATTCAGATTCGTCTAACTGTTTTCTCAACGGCCAAAACATTGCTCTCAAATGAGAGTCACTGGGTCTAAGTATTTATAATTGCGACCTCTAATCTTAGTGATGGCTAACAGGGTGCGATAGGCCATGAAGACTTGGACGACCTCTCTCCTGAGACCAAAAATGTTTTCCCCTTAGTCCGTGGCTGTTCTAATACCAAATGAAGAGCTGAAAGGCTTCAATGATTTATTGAGAGAATGCGTTGAGTATATATAAGACACAAAATTAGTTAGATAATAATTATCCTAGACCAAAACAGACAACCAAACTACCTAACCGTAATAACCAAGCGGTGTTTACAATGTAATATCAATTATTATTCTGATAATATACATACATACATAGATCAAAGTGGGATATTATGTAAACATCTTATTTTGGTACAAGGTTAGTTATTTACTATGATATTAGTATGTTTATGTACATATGGATCATTAGTCCATATTAAATTCTTATTTGCATGTTTTTATTTATGTTGACTCTTATATTTCTTTTTATTTCCTTATGTTGTCCTTAAAAATTTACTTTTGATTCAATTTGGGTCAATGATAATACCATAATTCAATCCAAAATACTGCAAAATTTATATATCAATTATTTGCTTCCCCAATATGATCCTAGATGTTTTTAAAATGTCAAAAACATCATTTTAAGGTTTCTTGACATCATGAACCAGGTTTGAACTAGTTTGATCTTAATCGTTTATTATTGTGCGTCCCTTGACCTCTCCCTCTCCCACATTTTAATTTTTGGCTTGCATGCCAATAAGGGCTTACTTTGATTTCAAGATGTCTATAAGTACACATGCATCTCATTGCATTTAAGTGAAAAAAATTAAAACTCAAATCTAAAGAAACACATCGATTTTTATTTTTATGTCATCTATTGAAATGTAAAAAAATAATCGTATTGCTAGGACAATACTCATTGTGTTGGATATTTATTGTATACTTTACATGATTTACATGCCTTAAGTTTTGTATAGCCCGATATGGCTAGTGCGATTTGGGGCATCACCCTCACTAGGGGGTTTGGGGGTTAGGGGTTTGAGGGCGGTTGCCTCTGTGATTTTTTCATAATAGATGCACATTTTGGTGAACTCATGGGTATTTTTAGCTATAATAATGTATGCATGGTTTCACAGACCATGATTTTGTACCCATCATATTGTAATATCATTGATACACATTTGTATTGATGTGCCTACAAATACTTTCACATGTATTCAAGTATAGAATAATTTTGAAGTACATTATTTTATTATAAACATGGTCGAGTTAATGCATAGGAAGAAGGTTTTTGTGTTGGGTTTCTTCTCAAAAGAGGTTTCTTAAGTGAAAATATTATGTATTATGTATGTGCCATTTTTATTTCTATTATAGTTTTATAAGAATTACTTCTCCTAATTTAGTTTATTGGTCTAAATTTTCTTTTCATGTTGTATCAAACATTGAAATGAAGTAGTGAAAGAGCATATAGAATTTAGTAGTTGCTTACATCTCATACATATGAATAAGGACCAAGATCTTCATATTATATTGGATTGCTAACTGGACTACATGAGTGTTGAATTCCAATTTGTTGAAGTATATATATTTAATTGAGGTAATCTCTTAACAACTAAATTTATTTTTATGGTCTTGTAAGGAGCTTTTGAGACAAATATGATTGGGAATAGGTGAAGGAGAATGAATGCAGAATGACTGAATGCTGTGATGATATTTTATTGATCAACAGCGGTCAATATATACAGTGGTAGAATCGGTTCATAACTGTATAATGGTTATGGAACCGTTTAACTTAACCAATGATTACAATGATAAGATAAATAATCTCTAATTGCCGCTTTCAAACTATATAATTACATTAATCAAACAATGTAATATTTCAATTTTTACCAGCATTCCCCCCTTTATTACATTGTTTCTACAAACATAATTTTTTATGATAGTGATCCCCCCTTTATTACAAACACTGTAAAAAGATTTACACTCTCCGCGTAGCCTGCTCACTTTTTGAGGTGGCATGCCATCTTTGTGGCTTCAAGGTCTTGGTGTCACCTTGGTTTTTCCTTGTAGGATTACCAAAACTTGGAAGTGATAGAAACACTTCTCTCTGCTAACACTTTTGGTGGTTTCCTAGATTACGAAGATTATTACAAATCCATATGGTTTTTTGATGTAGGTTGACCATGAACCTGGAGGGTTGCAGGAGGTTTCCATTGCACTTCGGTGGTTTCTTGGATTACCACAAACCTTTTTCCAAGAACCAAGTGCTGCTTTAGTGCATTTGCTCCCCACAATGTTCTTTTTTAGGAGGTACCAAACTGAAAAATAATGCTCAGTAATTTATTGAAAAACATACTACAAAACATAAAGTAAACATACCAAAATTTGTCACCATAGCAATGGTGCGACCCCATCGTAAGTGACTCACGAGAGGATGCCAATTATCCTCCAACCTCTGTGTATCCTCTAGCCTCCAATTGAGTACTGCTACATGTCTCGAAATATGAGAGTTGAAGTGAAGGATACCTCATCACCGAACTCTTCACTTTCATCAGTATCTGATGGATGTTCTACTTGAGCATTATTAGCTTCATTGTGCTTGAGTTTCCTTTTGAGAACATATTTTGCTTGAACATAACAGTCCCATGATGTATGACCTTTCTTCTTGCAGTACTGACATTTTATTTCCCTTTTATCTATATTGAATTTTTTATGAGAATTTCAAGAATATAGTGCATTCTCGAGTTACGCAATATCTTCATCTTCTACAGGTATCCTTTTGTCTTCTGCTAGTAGTGCTGCAATCATATCATCAAGAGATTGTGATGGTATTTGGCTAAGAGTAAATACAATATTACTATATTTGGATGGTAAACTATTCAATAGAATAGCTTTTGCATCTTGATCGTTGAAATTAGTTTTTACCTCAGTAAGTTGCCTAATAAGAGATCTCAGATTGTTTGCATGGTTGGACATAGTAATTCCATCATCCATTTTGAATCTATATAACTGCAATTTCAGTGAAAATTGGGCATTTATCACTTTTGCACCAAACAAGGTGTTCAGTGTATTCCAAATTTCCTTGAATGATTTTTCTAAATCCACATGATGTAATTCAGAATCAGAAAGCACAAGGCCAATAATACCTTTTACTTTATCATCTCTTGTTTTCCACTCGAATGTTTTAATTGCATCAGTGGGTTGTTTCTCATCTCCATTTATGATTCCCCATAAATTTTTATGCATCAATTGCATTTTATCTTAACCTTCCACGTATGAAAATTTCAGAATATTTCTCTGCAGGAATTTGAATTTCCATCTTGAAACATAGATCCGTAAAGCAAACAAGGTAATATTTATTCTTTCAAAAATAAGATGATGTACCTTGCCTTCTTTCTTTTCTATGTCGATGCTTGATTCCTCACTTGTCTTGATTTGAGGATTGTAGGTTGAGATGGTATGCTATGTCCTTCAAAAATAATCTTTTCACCGCTCTACTTCTAGCAGTTCACATTGTTCAAACTTGGAAGATCTTGAGATATCAATGATAGCTTTTCTTTTCTCAGTCAGCTTCCCACGTCGGTTGTCTCTTTCTCACTTCTACAGACACTTTAATGCACTGCTGTGTTTGCAGGCTCCGTCACTTCTACAGCCCAGTCTTTAGGCATCCTTCCTCTATGAAGATCGTAAATACTTGACGCCTCATACAGTTGCAAGCTCGTGCTACACACCAGGCTTCAGCTCTGATACCAACGAAGGAGAAGGAATTCAGAATGACTGAATGATGTGATGATATTTTATTGATCAATAGCCGTCAATAAATACAGTGGTAGAATCAGTTCATAACAATAAGCAATCGGTTCATAACCGTATAATGGTTATGGAACCGTATAACTTAACCAGTGATGACAACGATAAGATAACTAATCTCTAACTACCACTACCAAACCGTATAATTACATTAATTAAATAATGTAATATTTCAAGTTTTGCCAACAATAGGGTTGAGCAATTATGGGAGATTCACATCTCAATTAGATAATTTGAGAGAGGTTTATGACAAGCAATAGTAGACAAAGGCCAATGCAAAATTTTATAAGAATACAACATCATTTGACTAGAGTTGACCACAGTGAGAAATTTGGAATTAGTTTGGTAAGATCAAATCTCCACAATTTTGTTTGACTAGGGTTAAACTCAGTATTTTCTATTCATTCTCAAGTTTACACTATTTTTCTTATTTTGGTTTAGTATTGATTATGGACTTTTTTTTCACATATTTTCAACGTCAATATTATATTTAAGTATGTCACAATTTAGATATTTCTCTATAAATTATCTTTGTCAAGTTTCAATATATATATTTTTGGGCATATTTCAACTTTATTTTCGTTTTTATATTAAATTTATATTTGGCTTGTACATGCATGTTTCCATAAATTTAGTATACTTTTGTTAGCTTAAAAAACATATTATGTTTTTGACCTATACTACACAAATATGATCAAAGAAACTTATTATCTTATATAAGATTGAAAATGATAGGATCATATGATGTAAGAGAGGAAGGTTGTAATTTTGCGAGGGAGGTTGGTTGAAGCGGCAAATGAATATAATTGAGAGGGATAATAATCGATTGAACGATTTGGTTATAATGGAGACAAATCAACATGGTATTTTAGTTCTAAGGAAGAGGGAATGATTTAGTACACAAATATTATTACAAAAATCTACAACATTTACAAATCATTATATGCTCATTACAATAATGATTTTATAATAATGCGATCATCTTATCAATATGTTATTTTAGTTTTAAGGAAAAGGGAATGATTTAGTACCAAAAAAATAATACATGGAATAAATATTTCACTGACATTTTATAAATGAATATCTAAGATTTTATGGATTGTAGAAAAAAATAAATTATAATTTAAATTTAAGAAAAAATCCTATACTTAAAATAAATTTATTGAAACAAGTTTATTTTAAATATATAAAAATAATAATTATTAAATAAATTATATATAATTGTAAATTTAAAAATTAATTCAAATCAATTATAAAATAAAACTAATATTTTAAAATAAAGAGAATTTAAAAAAACTAATACAATATATTTTCTTTTAATTTTATGATAAGATATGTTTTCTCTTAATTAATTTTATAATATTAATTTTTAAATTATAAATTAATATATAAAATTTTATTTTAAAATTAATGAAATTATAACAAATTTTTTTGAAGGAGATAGTCTTGAATAAATCAATACACTTTATAAATGAAACGTTTAATTACAAACATTTTTAGATGATTTTATTATTTTTAAATTTTAATTTGAATGGAATATTGTAAATAATATTATTAGAATGCTTTATTGAAAGAAATAATAATGTACAAAAAGTCACACAATAAAAGAGAAGAGTGTTGGAGATAAGTGGTTCAAATTCTTATGGCAACATGGTTGCTTGGATTATTTAAAAGAAATTCTTATGACAACATGGTTGCTTTTGGATTACTTACAAAAAATTCTTATGGGAACATGGTTGCTTGGATTACTTACAAGAAATTCTTATGGGAACATGATTGCTTGGATTACTTCCAAGACTCATGGACGATGATGCATCCCCAACCTCCATTCCGTGCGCGGTGTGATGTTTGTGTAAACCCTAAATTAGGCCTACCCTCTCCCCTATTAAAATCATTCATTTACTACTCCTACGCTTACGCTTCATAGGCAAGCAACGTGTTGTGCTTTACCACGTCATAACTTGACGCAATAATTTGCTTTTTTGGGAGAATCAAATCTTACTTTTGAGCATTAAAAATTGTTAAAATCTGTCTTGTCTTAACTTTTTGAGCGTGGAATAATGAATACATCCGATTCCCACCATTATTTAAGTTGACGATTAACAACACAGAGACAGAGAGGGGAGGGTAGCGAAGATGAACACGAGGCCTGTAGTGAGCAAGCACTTCTGCTCAGCTTCACGAAAAGTGTTTACTGTGAGGAAGAGGCCCTGCGCTGTCAATGGCGGCGGTTTTGTAGTGATGGACTCCGAACAAGGGAGTGATGAAGTATTCAAAGTGGAGGGTTGCGGTCCAGCTGTAAAAAACCATCTTCTTAAAGACGCTCAAGGGAGGCCTATTCTCTCCATCAAACGCAAGGTTTTATTATTACTTACTACATTCAAATTATTCTCCCACACAATCTCATTGAACAATGAAAATCTTTTTAATTCCCCTTTTATTTTATGTGAAGGTTGCGTTGGTGCAGGTGTTCACCCTTCACAAAGAATGGAAAGGCTTCGTACTTGACGAGATAGATGAGCACGAGAAGCCCATTTTCAAGGCCACCAGTAGCACCTCCATTCATTCCTCAGAAAGGAACTCTGTCAAAGTCTCTCTCATTCCGTCCAAAGCGAGAAAGGGATGGGACTATGAAATTGTGGGCAGTTTTTCAGAGCGAGAGTGCGCCATTTATGACGACTCTCACGCCATGGCTGCAGAGGTACGTACGCACATCATTTTTAGCTGTGGATAATATACACATTTTTCTGGTTCTAACAGTTAAAATGTTGTGTAGGTGAGCCTGAGCAATGCAATAAAGGATGCAATGCTGAGCAAGGATGTATATAATGTTGTCGTGCAGGCGGGGATTGACCAGGCATTCGTGTTTGGCCTCATTGCCGTTCTTGAAAAGCTAAGCGGGGAAGACAAACGTTAAGCAAGCTTGGCTTAATAAGTTCAGCTACTTTGCTTGACACTGTAAGCAGGCCTTGGACCATGTCTCCCCATTAGAAATCAAATGTTTATTTTGTGTGTTGGCAATTAAAAAATATAGCTTCAAATTTCATTCCCTAAAGCGTTTATAATGGGGAATTCATGGTATATTAACTGGATTTTTATAGTGACCAATATTTAATATGATGGGTGCAAGGAGGGGGTTGATTCAATTGCCACTTAAAACGTTATTATATTAGTGTGAACATTTTAATATTGTGGAATTTAGGGCATTTTTAATGGTTTTATATACCTGAACATTTTCCAGCATGGAAGCCTTCTTCCATTAAAATAATAAAATGTAGTTTTTGTCTGAACAGTGAGGCGGTGTTATCAGTGGATTTGGCATGGCATGCCTTTGTAGGTGATGTGTCAAGGTAGAAAGTTTGTTGAACCAGATATTATAGTGTTGTTTATAAACAGAAAGGCATGGGAGCGTGATAGTGTATGGAGGTTGAACCTCCGCTTGGATTTGGATTTGGAATTGAAGGGCTATTTCTTTTTTCTTCTTCATCTCTGTGATCTCTTTTCTATTGTTATTGTTATTTTTGTGGGATGTGGATGTATTATTGTTAAAAGCTTTGTGTACGCGTCTCTTACGATTCTGATCCTCTCAGCCATGGATTCTTTAAGAGGCAAGAAATGAGTCATCCACATCTCTGATCTTTGTGATACTGAGAGCTACAATAGATAACATGCCAATAAAAATAAAGATAAAAACATACAAAAGCGAGAAACTAATAGTTCAGGCCCCTCCCAAAGAGACGACGAAGTTGTGTGTTGAAGATCCCTGTCCCATGCCATACGCAATTCTGTTATATGGATTACTGCCCTAACATCAATTGTGTTTTTAAAAGCAAGTTTCTTTTCTTTGCAGACGAGGTTTTAGCAAGAAATTTCGAAGACGAGAAAAAGAGTTTTCAAAGGTTGGAATATGCTAAAGGCTTTCGCACAAAAAGCTGTACCCACATTAATATCGGTGTTGTCAAAATTTAGGGCCTATCCAAGGTCATACAATGGTTTAAACGTGGCTTACATCATATATATATATATATATATATAAAATAATGATACCGTGCACAATAATATTATTTTATTATATCAATTACATTAAGGAACACTAACGCAAGTATAAGACAATATACATAATCTCTCACTTCATCTTCATTAAGGGGCATATTTATTTTATTAATATAAAATGCCCACTTTAACCAACCACTTTTAATTGAGGTGATTGAATAACTTTGTTACATATGTCTAACCACAATTGAAAGTATAAGGCACATGTAAACAAAGCTACTATAAAATACTATCCTACTATATGACTATGGTCAAAAACTAATCTAAGTTAGTTTAAATATATGTGAGATAGAAAATTTACAACAATAAGAATGTGGAGGAAAATATTCTTTGTAAGATTAATAAGAAGGAAAATTTGACCTTAATAAAGAGACTAAATATATAGATTAGGGTTTTTATAAATTTTTTTTGGTTTTTTATATTTTTTTACAAGTCATTAGTACTTAACAGGGTTGATAGTTAGTATATATATATATATATATATATATATATATATATATAGTCTAAGGCTTGTTTGCAATCTCAAAAAAAGAGCTCAACTTAATAAATAAGAAATAATGGTTATTTCCCTAGATTTTCAAGAAAAATAATCAATAAAAATATGAATTCCTAATCAATTCTCACCTACACGCTATATATATATATATATATATATCCTTGCTCTATATTTCATCCTTTATTACTTTAATTAAGATATCTTATGTTAAAGTAATAAAGGATGAAATATAGAGCAAGGATATATATATATATATATATATATATATATATATATATATATATATATATATATATATATATATATATATATATCCTTGCTCTATATTTCATCCTTTATTACTTTAACATAAGATATCTTAATTAAAGTAATAAAGGATGAAATATAGAGCAAGGATATATATATATATATATATATATATATATATATATATATCCTTGCTCTATATTTCATCCTTTATTACTTTAATTAAGATATCTTATGTTAAAGTAATAAAGGATGAAATATAGAGCAAGGATATATATATATATATATATATATATCCTTGCTCTATATTTCATCTTTTATTACTTTAATTAAGATATCTTATGCAACATGCAGCTTTCATATCAACCACCTAAAGAAATTAACCAAAAAGAGTATTATATCATCCATAATAATAAATGATGTGTAGTAGAATAGGCTACCTCTACAACCATGGCACAAGAGTCATAATAAATGGTACACACTCATTCTAAAAAGTGCCCATAATTTCATTTTCCCATACCTTTCTAGCTTAGGATTGAATGAGTGACATCTTTACATAGTTTCTCATTAAAAACTTAATGGAGCTACTATTATTGTGGCCATCTACCTCATTATATATGAAGCCTTTACGTTGTTTGTGAAGGTGTAGATACCTAGTATAAAACCTTGTTAATTAATACCTTTAATCAACTTTACAATTATAGATCTCAAACCACAAATTAATTACTGTATGGCATATTTATCTTGATCTTATGATTGTTTTATTGATTCTATTCAACCACATGACATCCTTATCCTATCATGACCACCTTGACATGTCATATTAAAGAGATCTTTGGCTCCTCCCTATCAATCTAGAGTCTTTTTAAGTCATGGATTAGTTTCACCATTTACATTCAATATTGATCAAAGGTAGTAAAGTTGATGTAGGTCTCCGCTTAATTTCTTTTGGGCACGTTTCACTTTATGGCTATTAAATGGCTACATTTCAACTTCTCTTTGTCAACTTTGCACATCTAAGTTCTTAATTCAAAGTTAGATACTCCTAGATATATACAAAGTTACAATAAAGTATTTTGGGACAAACACATTACATTATCAAGGGTTATACAAGATTACATATTGCACCTAAAGAATTTTTATAGATGAATTTTAAGTTTACAAGGGTCAATTTATATTTACATGCTTGTACCAAGGGCAAGATTGGAGAAAAAGAATCTAGGATTTCATACACATTGATAGAAGAATTACATTCAAATTTGAACCCTCTTCAAAATATTGTAAGTGTATTGCAGTGCTTAGTCTTATCAACAAGGATTGACCAAGGTTAGTCCAACTCAGCGCTTTCCTCTTGCACCCCCATGTGCTATCAAATTACTTGTACAAAACTAGGGTTTGGACATATAGGGGCACCTACACAGATGTGAAGTCTTATTATCTAAATTCTAAGTCTTAGGCATGTGAAAGTGTTTAGTATGTGATCTATTCTCAATAGTTTCCTTCTGTTATGATGGATTAGGCCTGACTTGTTCATCCATCTCCTCCTCTTTGAGTTAGAGGCACACCAACTAAGTTTGCTATAATAGAAAAGAAGATAAGCCATATCAAAACTATCCACCACTAGAAGTATAGTAAAATATATCCAATGACATCCATATATGTAGCCACAAGGGGAGGATCCACATCCCCTAAAAGTAAAGGCACTAGATTTGCACCACTTGGCCTTGCCCTATCACCTTCACAATGAGTTGATATCATAGTTTAGTTTCAAAGGTTTGAGGCTGGTGGTATACCCTACTAGATGAAAAATTGCCATGTCACCCTCTCAAACTAAAGCCTATCCACAACACCAAGAAACCAATCATGAATCCATATGTTGACACGAATGCGACAAAATTTGCTGTATCCTCAAACTACTTACCATATCCATGATAGGACCTCCATACTATATCATCATGTGTGACCCTATCAAGGATCTCATGATAATATAACATTGCCCTTCAATGTGAACATGTACGAATCCTTGTATAAATGGCCCACTGTGGTGCACCCCCATAAATATTCTTATGATCCTCTCCCTAATGGTATGCATAAAGTCATACATCTAATAGGAGATGGAAACAATGCCACCATCCACAAAAATAAATGAATCAAGCAACTAATTTATAAATTTATACAATCCTAAAACATCCAAGGTGACAATCTCCCCAATAATCATTATAGAATCATGCACTTTGTACTCATCACCACAGGCACAACCAGTCATATATTTACATGTGAATGAAGAAAATATACTTGCCCCACTATGGTCCACACTAAATCCCACTTGTAAACTATAGGCAATCAAAATAAACACCATACATCCTCCAACGTCACAGTCATCTCCTATGTAGGAAGCCAAAATGTGCATGTATCAAGGTTCCAACTCTCAGCCAAGGCGATCATCAAATGCATATCATATGGGATTTGCCTTAGATAGGCCACATATATAAGATTGGATCTATCAAGTATTTTCCAAATGACATCATATAAACCAAGATCGATCATGGCCTCCATATGACAACCATCAAGACTCTAGCATGTAAGTCACTCTACAAACACACAAATAAAAATAATGTAAAATTTAATCAAATAAAATATGAATAAATGCACAAAAATATTAAGTTAAATAAATAAAAAATCTAACACATATCTGACCAAATACACTCATTATCATTGGGCATTACTATCAAAACTTATTTGTTTTATTGATTAGTACCATCAAAATAAAGAACAATTCTATTAAACCCCTAACAATACTAATATTTATGGGTAAGTATTGAAAATATCGTAAAACAGATTAAAATTACCTAAAAACACTTGAAACATAAAATAATTTTAAAAAAATAAAAATAAAAATAAATATTGGTTCAAAAAGATGATTATTTTTATATACCAAATCATTGGGCTGCTAAGCCCTTAAGGCAGTCTAAAAGCATTCAATTCGATAAGGTAGCATATCGTAATGGCTCAAAGATAAAAATCATTATCAACAATGTGAAAATAAATTAAAATTATAAAAAATCAACCTCTTTATATGGGTTGACTGCTCAACTATGCATTATACCATGTTTAATTTCTAAATAAATACACGAACCTTTTTCATGCAATATCTCGAACATTGTGTATTGAAATCACTCTTTATCATTTGAGCTATAACAATGAAATGTGTTATTATGTATGATAAAATTTTCAAGACTATTAATGACAATCTAAAATATGCCAAAATTTTGTGAATGGTCTCCTTCTACAAAAACATTGCACTAATTTTATAAAATGGGGGTAACTTTTGACTCTAGACACATCTCATTACTTTTGAAAATTTCTCTGTATTGTCAAAGGAATAGAATTTATTAAAATATACAATCTCTTTATGTGAGTCATATAATATCCAAACTAAAATGATATAAATCCATAAAGTGAATATCTCAAATAACCAAATCATAAAAACTCTATAAATCATTGAGTTAATCTAACTACATATATCTTTTGATAAGATTAATCTAACTATCACATTTGTTGCATCTAAAGGTGGGCATACATTGGAACTATTACATCTAAAAGTGGGCATACATTGGAATTATCACATATGCTTAAATTATTAGAGATGGGCACAATACACATGATTTAGATTATTAGATTTGGGCACATTACACATGATTCAAATTATCAGAGTTGTCACATTAGATATGATTCACAATAGTTCAAATAAAAAATGGTTTAGGTATATGTTATATATTGACACATTAGTATAGAATACGGGAGCATATGTAATATATATGCACTCAATTTAAATAAACTTGAGTAAATATTCATACATATTTAGGTGCATATGCATGGACATATACACATATTTTATAAGAACATGAATTATAAATTTTTACATACATATTAGATATAGGTTATTAGATTCAACATAGAGATGCATGGAATTATATATCATATGATGCATATTTAGGGGGTATGATATTGATTCATGCACATATATACACACCTTCATATTTACAAGATATGATACTGGTTCATGCTCATACACAATAGTATAATTTTCAATTGAATGGGAAATTGTCATTCCACTTCACATTTACTATATCTGCATAGACATTATATATTCTCTTCAATCATGCATTTATCATACAAAATAACAAAATCTATAGTTGAATGATAAATAGGTTTCATTCCACTTCACACTTATCATATCTACAATTATGATGGGGCATGGACATCGTTCATTCTCTTTCAATCATGCATTATATTCTACATTGAGTGAAAATACACAATCAAACTTGTGTTCATGATGGAGGCATGAATATTGTTCATTCCCTTTTGATCATGATTTTTGTTTACATGGAGACAAATTGAGTGAACTTGAGTGAAACTATAAAATTAAATCTATAAATCATATATAGAGGTTGATTCATTTTTCAGTGTTGTGTTAAGGTTCAATGATCTTTAACACATCACTCCTTAACACACCATAGAGTTTTCACTTTTCATCTTGGAACTATTCTTCAAAAAACTATTTGAAAGCTTGTCCATTTCCCTGCTTAGGAAGTGAAAAAGACTACAAGTTACCTCTTTTTCTCCATGGTGACTATGTCAAATGTTAACCCTCGACATCTCCACTCTTCACAACAAGAGCATGCTCTATCAGTGACACCACACTTGACATACATACAGATGTAGTTGTTTTTTAAAATATGTTTTTCATTACTATAAGCTGATGAAATGATTGATATGTTATTTAATGAAAGCAAGTGAATATATATAGTGAGAAAATGATGGTTAAACCAACTAAATCCCTATAACTGATCATAACTATTACAAAACTATATAGTGACTAACTAATCATTACACTAAATAATGTAATATTATGAATAGCTATGCTAACATTCCCCCTTTATTACATTGTTTTCACAAATGTACCCTTGAAATAGATTAAATTTCACCTTACCAAGTGATTTGGTAAGTATGGCTACTACTTATGAATCTATTGGGCATACTTGGAGCTAAATGTGGTGGTTCAAAACTTTTTCTCAAATATAGTGGCACTGTAACTCAATGTGTTTGGTCCTCTCATGAAATAATAGATTCTTGACAAGCTTTAACACACCCTAATTATCATAAAAAAAGACTGGTGGTTGATCTTCATGAATGTTTATGTCAAATAGAATGTGATGTAACCAAATTGCTTCACACATCTCTCCTTATGTGGCATGGTATTCTGCTTCTGTGGATGAGAGAGAAACTATAGATTGATTCTTACTAATCCATGAAATTGGTCTAGATCAAAGATGAAAAATATACCCTAAGGTTGATTTCATATCTTCAATAGATCTAACATGGTCTGAGTTTGTGTAACCCTGTAAGAAAAAATTTGAGTTCTTGTATTCTAGACCATAATCAATTGTACCTTAGATATATCTCAAAACATGTTTCACTGCAACCTAATGACACTTCTTTGGCTCTTACATGAATCTTGAAAGAGAGATGAAAATAAAGCATATGTCTGGTTTGGTATAAACCAAGTAAATGAGACTCCCAACAAGCTACATGTAGTGATTTTCATCTAGTTAAGGTGACTCTTGAAATCAGGATAGTTGTAAGCCTTTCTCCATCGGAGTTGACATTGGTTTACAATCAGTCATCCCATATTTCTCAAGGAGCGTATTGGCATATTTCATCTATGAGACAAAAATATGATTCTTCTTTTACCATATCTCTAAGCTAAGACAATAATGAAGTAGCCCCAAATATGTCATGTTGAAGGATTTATTCAAGTCATTATTTCCTTCTTCAATAAGTTCATCTAAACTTCCTGTGATCACGAGATCATCTACATACAAAACAAGAATGAGAATCTCTATGCCTACCTTCTTGATATACAAATTTGTATCTGTGGGGATATGAATGAATCTATGTTGCAATAGATGATCATTAATCTTAATGTACCATGCCCTTGGTGCTTACTTAAGTCCATAAAGTAACTTAATTAGATGACATACCTTTTGTGGATTTTTTTCATCAATTAAGCCTTTTGGTTGGGTCATCTATACTTCTTGTATGAGATCATTATTCAAGAATGCACTTTTCACATCCATCTACTTAAGCTTCCATCCTTTTTGCGATGTGAGTGTGCAAACAACTCTAATAGTCTCGATCTTAACATTGGGTGCAAAGGTCTCCTCATAATCGATTCCTTATTATTGATCATATCCATTTACAACAAGTCATGCTTTATTTATATCGATGCATCCATCTGCGTTGTATTTTATCTTAAAAATACACTTGTAGCCAATGGATTTCTTTGCTATAGGCAGATCAAATTAACTTCATGTCTTGCCTATCTTCTAGTCCAAACTCCTCATGAAGTATCTGGATTAGATTTTAGGTGTGCGTCCTTGATGGTGATTTCTACCCATTTTGGATGTTGATACTACTGTTGATTTGATGAAGAATTATCTTCCATATTTCCCATATTGATGAATAATTCTCCTTGTAATTCACCTTTTTTGTGACAAGATTCTTCATTCTCTTCATCTAAATATGGGAACAGTTTATGAGAGGTGGTATGTTTTGAATCCTTATGTGATAGTGAGTTGAATGATGACTCATCACAAACCACATCTCAACTTTCATATATCTTCTTTGTCTTATGATCTATGAGATGATATGATTTTGAGGTAGTACTATACCGTAATAGAAGGCACTGGAGTGTTTTGGGTTTGATCTTCTTCCTCTTTTTAGTAAGGACATACATATAATATGTAAAACCAAATATTCTAAGATGAGAGATCAAAGGTTTATGACCACTCCATACTTCTTCTAGTGTCTTGTCTTGCAAGATATTTGTAGGTGCCCTACTGAGAAGATATATAGATGTATGAACTACTTCTGCCCAGAATGGTACATCCAACTTCATAGTGGAAAGCATGCGACAAGCCATCTCCATGACTGAATGATTACATCACCCTACTAATCCATTTTTTTATGGCATATAGGGAGTAGTCAGGTGTTTTTTGATGTTGTGTTGCTTCAAGAATGTTAGGAATTCATTTGATGTGAATTCACCCCCTCAATCTGAGTAGAGGAGTTGAAGAGGTCTCCTTGACTAGGTGACAACAAGCTGGCAGAAGACCTTAAAATGAGTTAAGGCTTCACTCTTTTTCTTGAGAAAAAACACCCATGTCTTATGAGAGAAATCATCAATAAACAAATGAAAGTACTTGAATCCTTGGAAATAAGCAAGTAGGGGTCCACACAAATTGGTATGCACCACATCAAGATGATCCTTGGCTTATGATGAACTCAGCTCAAATAGAACCCTATGTTGTTTGCTAGCAAGTCATCCAAGGCATACAAGCAAAGAATGAGACAACTGAGGAAGTCCATAGACCATGGCCTTAGAGCTTATCCAGTATAAAAGTTCCCATATCAATAATGCCAAAATGTTGTAGATTATTTTGTATAGGTAGAGAGAGAAACAACATCGAATGAAACTGCATCTAGGGAAAATAATCTATCCTTCAAAAAATATCTAGTAATGATATGACCTTCCTATGAGAGGAGACATGATTCTATGCATTTCTTGATCATGAAATCTACCTTAACCTTATGATTCAAGAGATAACTTACAGATAAGAGCTTTGTTGTCAAGCTAGGGACACATAGTACCTTTGTGAGAGTATAAGTTTGTGTCTTAAGAGGAATGATGATATTGTCAATTCCTTTTGCAACATATTATTTGTCATCTATAATTCAAACTCAATATTTAGTGGGTTGAGTCATCAATGAATCAAAAAAATCCTTGCATCTTATCATATGCTTATTATTACCAAAGTCGATCAACCAAACTTTACTCATGTGTAATGAGGTTTGAGAAACAAGAACTATGTCCTTATATGTGCTATTGCATTCTAATTTTATGGGTACCTCCTCTTTAGATTCATCATCCTATTAATGTTGTGCCACTACATTTTCATGTTGTTTCTATTGTTGAGGATGTCTTTTGGATTTATGTGAATCATCTATACTAGATGTGCCCTCTTGATTAGATGAGCCTTGTGTCAAGTCATTATAACAATAACTATTAGTATCATGCATATTATTGCAATAAATATGACACCATATTTTTGCCTTTTTAGAATTTTTTCATTATTCTGATTACTTTGGTGGTCCTTTTGAGAATTTTGAACCATGTTACTTGGAAATCATGGCTTTATCCTCAAACTCTTCTTGCAAAGATTGAATGGCTTTTTTTTGTTGAAGTAGATTCACCAGTTCTTTGAAATACACTATTTGATTTGTGATGTTCAGTGTCATGATGAATGTGTGAAATCGAGAGTGGAGAACTCTCAATGTGATCGGAACCAATAACTTTTCCTTGATATTTTCTCCAAGTATAATCAATTCAGCTTGTAGTTCTGTTACATGATGTAATAATTCTTTAACTTTCTTGCCAACTTTCATATTGAGAGTATGAAGCTTGGACTGGAGATGGAGAATTTTTATCTGATTCTTCACCTCATCAATGGTGGATATAATTTTTAAAGACTCTTTCTATGTTGACGCATCCTCAATATGAGGTTGAACCTCATTGGTGACACTGAGTGTGATCAACATCAGGGATTTTGCATTTGACTTGTCATATTTGGTTTGCTCATCAACTTCGACAGGATGGATCACCTAACCAATGACAATGCCCCATAATTTTTCAAAGTGAACAATCATTTACATCTTCATCTTCCATACAATGAAATTCATCCCTTTAAGGAGTTGGGTGTTAGACAAGAGGAGTTTTGGTGCATATTTTTTTTTTACTTTTTTTTTAAAAATTTATTTGTACAAGATTTCACAATAAAAATAATATTTATTGCTATTTTTTTATGTACAAACATGTTTACCTTTTTCAAGGATGAAAATTAGCATGCAAGTGGGCTTAGTTTGCTTGTGAAGTCAAACAAATATGCTTGTGTGTGTTTTTCTCTTTGTGTTCATCATTTGCATCATAGCCTTCATCAAGATTTGTGCTATTTTTTGTGCATGTTACTTCACATCGAACAAAAAATAGTCGAGTAGGCCTTGACAAACTAATTCATTGAGTTAAATATTTCCAATATTCTAGAGGGCATATTGCAGAGCATAATAAAAACTAGTGCAATTGGAAGAACTCATTCAAACACACCACTTATGCTTTTGCTCACTACATTAACACGTGTAGTGTCTATCACTTTGGTTTCAAACACATTATGTCCAATAATATACTTCTTCTTCAGACTTTGATCAAATTTGAGGTGAAGGAACTTGAATCAGCTTTGACCACTTAGTCATCATCTACTGCACTTCTCTGATTAGGTTTTCATGGTTTGATGCAGATTATCTACTCCTTCTTGGCTATGTGTGAGTAGGTTTCAATGCTCTAATATTATTCTACACCTTCCCCAAGCATCATCATACACTTCAACTTTTTTTGTGGAAATGATCAAGTTATACATTTCAACGTTTCTAGTATTCACTAACTTACATGCTTCAGGATTGACATCAAATAGTCTTTTATGTGAGTTGATTGCTTCAACATTGTTGCAGTGCACAAGTTAGGTTGCTTTGATCAAGTGACTTCCTTTCTTGGAATTTGATATGTGATTTGATACCATATATAATCTAATGAAATGCTTGATATGTTATTCAATGAAATCAAGTAAATATATATAGTGAGAAAATGATAGTTAAACCAATTAAATCCATGTAATCGATCACGACTGCTTCAAAATTGTATAATGACTAATTAATTTCATTAAACTGAATAATTTAATATTATAAACAAATATGATAACAATTACAACTATATTTTATTTATTTGAGTAAAAATCTATCTAAGCCCATACATAGTCTCTTGCAAGAACACTTGGATATTGTTGAAATAAATAAGTCTAGATTTAAAATCACCAATGCATATTTTCATTCTCTTTTCATTTTTATCTAGTATTTATATTTCCACTAAAATTCTAGATTACAAGGGGGGGCACGAAAATATAGATACCCAAATTTGTACAAGTCTTATTTCATAATACCTTTTACCAACTTTGCATGTATAGATCTCAAACCATGAAATAAGTACTTATGACACATTTATCTTGATATTTTTTATCATCTTACTGATTATATTCTACTACATGACATCCTTATCATCTTATGTCCAACTTCACATGTCATATTACATAGATCTCTAACCCCTCTTCATCAACCTGGAGTATTTTTAAACCATATGTTAGTTTCCCCATTTACAATCAGTATCGAATGTTGGTATTGACCAAAGATAGTGAAAATGACCCAGGTTTCCTTTTAATTTATTTTAGGCACATTTCATTTTATGACCATTGTTTGGACATGTTTCAACTTCTCTTTATCAACTTTTCACTCCACTAGGTCCTTAATTTAAAGTTAAAAACTTCTATATATATAAAGCTAATGTAAGGTATTTTGGGATAAATATAATATTGCCAAGGGATAGATAAGATTACATATTACGACTACAGAATTATTATAGCTAAATCTAAATTTTACAAGGGTTAAATCATATTTGCGTGCTTGTACCAATGGAAAGATAGGAGAAAGAGAATTTAGGCTTGCATACAAAATTATTTAACTCAAATACCCATTTCATGAGCTCCTCTAGGCTCTCTATACTATTTTTTTTTCATGGCTAGCAGACTTGACTATCTATTTAACCTTGAAATATGCTAGTCTCTTGAATTTTATTGCTTGGATTCTCTCCAAAGAATCTAACCTTACTTATCAGTATGACAACCCCATCATCATTTCTTCTTATGCATCTCCACTCATAGTTGTAACATTTAATCCACTTTTTGCATCCTCCATAATATACAATCTTTCTTGGATTTCCTTTAACATCTATGTCAGGTTTTATACTCTTTGTGTTCTTATAATTTTGTGTGCCATTTATTATCCAAGAATAGGCCTCTATTTTACATGTAGTTAATTCAAGTAATATTATCTTTTATAACCTCCAATAGACTCATAAAAGAGCCTCTCTCACACTTTGACAAAAAATATTCTTTACATACATGTTTTTATTTCATAACCTATATTAGATTCGATTAGGCTTATCTTTCACAACATGAAAAAAAAAAATCTTCTCACCAATGCAAGTTTCCATTTCACAACTAGAGAAAATGAATCAAAGGGAATCACACACTCTTCACACAATGCTCCTTAGTTGAAATAATTTTATCACACCTGAAACCAATTTATCATAATTTCCATGAAAATTTATCTTTCACAAAATGAAATTGACTCAACATGAGTCTCACACTTTTCACATGAATTTTATTTAATTACAAGACTTCTCTCACACCTACAACGAAACTCAATTGGGTTACTATAATACCCCTTAGTGTAGTCATCGTAGAAGTCCCATTAAAGGGTTTCCCTTGGTCATGTAGCACAAAACAAATTTTGTTATTTATTATTAAATGAGAACAAACATTAATGATATGTACATCTTGTGACTCTTTTCTATAGTTTATCTATCTCTAAACCTCTTTTAGATTTACAGTGGTAAGATCAAGCACATATGGGAGCGGCCATGTAGAATGACCTAATAGTCAACCTAGGGTAGAGCTAGTCGATAGAGGCACCACTAAGGAGAGGACTAAGGTATGAATGGGTGGTGACTCTAGGCTTTGTTATGATTGGGAGGTAGCCCATAGATGAGGTTATCAAGGGATAGGCTGATGGAGAGACCGTACTTGATGGATGAGCAGATGGGGAGATGGTGGTTGGTGACATTGGGATAAGTAAGAAATGTTGGAATTGTTAGTCTTTGAGATAGAATACTAGTTGTATATGATCATAAATAGATAGATTTTAATATGTATATGTGATTTGATATCTATCTAGGTTTTGGTTTTTACAAACCATATAACAGAGGAGATTAGGTGGGGGTCCTTAGTCATGACAATGCACCATGATATTTTTGATGGAGTGTTGGCACCATACGACCCCACCATACTTGATGATCTTGTGGTACCATATAACCCAACTCACTAGTTTAGACTAGTGGGGGAGGCCATGAGGCAACTACAAACATGTGGGGATAAATTTTAACCACCAACAGGGGTGGGAGTAGGAGAGACATAGGATTGGCAAGCCCTGGATCAAGAGACAGTCACACACATGTCTACCATGATCCAGCTGGGATAGGTACATGCTCAGGTGGCCAAGCTATAAGGATAGGTAACAGGGTTGAGATCTCAGACTACCTCATTATAGTATACTTTACAGAGGGGATGGTCTAAGGAATCTATGGATAGTGTGGCTAGGCCATAAAATAGGCACGATGGAGCCCAACCATAGAGTTGGAGTAGTGTATTTTTATATTTGATATAAAAACACATGATATGTAGAGATAGATTATATTAATAGTTGGATTTTGATCTCATGACTTATATTTTGGTTATGGTTATTGATGCATGGATATATTTATTTCTAGCACATGCATTTTAATTTTATTGTATATGCTATAGGAAATATATGTGGGGTGTTTTATTTTCTAACATTATGGAGTACACATGTTTGGTTAAAAAGAAATAGGCAAAAAATATTTGGAAAAGTATAATTAATCAGAAACAAATGCACTACACACTATTTCACGATGGGAAATGTGTTATAACAAAATATGACTAAGTATAATAAACTAAAAAGTGGTAAACAAGAGGACAAAATGTTTTTAAACCATGAAAAAGATTGGCACCAAATTAAAACAAGTAAAATCCCACTATATCTTATTGGGAAGTATGAAAATAATGTAATAAAATGGAAAGTGCATGAAAGATCAATGGTAGAAAAAAATTCATTTAAGTCAATCAATCATACTAAATCACATTGGTAACTATAAAATAAAGCACAAAATTGGCAAAAATGGTCTTAAATTAATCACGCTAATTCAAGCTGGGAAGTATGAAAAACTTAAGAAAAATGGTTGGATTCTTACATGCAATCAAAAAATAAGAAGATAAAAGTGAAAGATTAATGAAATAAGCATAAAACATACTAAATCAAGATGGGAAGCATGTTAATGATGTGTAACTCATAATCAATTATATCTTATCTTATATTTAATGCATGTAATTTTATTGTGACTTATGTATTGAAAAATGTGAGGAAGTCTAGGTCCTATGCATGGTCTTATACTGAAACTCATAAAGGTAACACCAATGAGGTGAAAAAAATGTTAAAATATGATAAAAGGGGATGTTTGGAATGGTAAAGTGAAAATTTGGTAATTTGTGAGGAAGGCCTAGTCCTTTCCAAGGTATTAAACTGCAACTCACAAATGGGATCCCTAAGGGGAGTGATAAGTGAACAAAACAATATTTATCAAGGGCAAATATTATAGTTTTAGGGAGTGAAAAATGGAATGTAATAAGCATAACATAGGAATATTATGAGAAGACCTTAGGAGACATGAGGCACACTAAGGATATAAAAAGACACTAAGTGACTATCAATATACAAAGGCTACATGTTCACTATAAGTGCAAATTTGTATAGGTAAATAAGTGTGGTACTAAGATCACATCATGTGGGTCATTTTGAACAAGAAAATTAAAAATAGACCTAACTTCCCACAATGTGTTCAACATTCCTTAGGACCCCTTACAGAACTATTAGTCTACTATGAAGATTGGGTACTTGCTTGATAAAGTAGGTAGCACTAAAAGATTTTTTTTAATTCTCCTTTTCTAATCTTCTATCCTACCACACCCTAATGGACCTCGACTCTATCATGAAGCCAATTATGGATTTTGAAATTAAATTAGAAAATGGAGGTGTGATTAGAATCATATCTTTTAGTGTGATTTGCCTTTTGAAAATTTTGAATGTTGCCTTTTAGATCATTGCCTTTTTTAAAATGATTTGGCTTTTGAATGTTTATGGCTTTTAATATTCCTCCTCCACATGGACATGGAATGACCAATCATGAGAGATAAAGTGATACATATGAATGAGATTTAGGATTAAGATAAAGGAAGCTAAGTATCCAAATACGTGACTGACTAAAAAACTTAAGCTTAATAATGAACCGACATGTTATTTCAAGTCTCAACCATGTGTATGCGTAGTTTATGAAAGGAAATAAGGGGAGATCCAAGTTGGACTGGTAAAAAGAGATTATAATGAGATGAATTTTTTGCTAACTAATCACATGGTAAATAAGGAATGACTAAAGGGAGCAAGGTTTGTATAACCAAGTCATAATAACAATTATCTGTGTTTATAGATATAAGATAACAAACAATCATGAAAGAGAACAAGATAACCATAGAAAAGGAACTCATGAATAAGAAGTATATAATCATGAAAAAGAATACATAAGAGAACATAAAGAAAATAATGACATCATAAGCAACATATAGTGTGAAGTAAAATTCATCATGTAAGATATATAAAAATTTAACACAATGTCAAATGACATGAGATAGACAAGTATAAAGTTGGATCACATGTCCAATCCAAATGAAGAAAGAAATGAAAGAACACCTTGATTGTGTTCATAAATACTAATATATTCATCGACACACATTATCCATAACATCTAATAAGTCTTTATGAAGCTAAACTCAGAATGCAGCCAAGTTTCATCGATCTTCAAGGAAAGTTGAGAAAGTACTTCACATCGAATCTCCTTGACGAAAATGTAGGAACACCTAAAGGATCATGTTGATGAGAGCTATCATGTAGGGAAGGCTCAGAAGAAGGAATGGGAATGGACTATATGGGAGCTAAAGGGGTCATTGGTGGATAATGGGTCATAGGTGAAGGAATCACTGGTGGAGAAGGGGCCACTAAGGAAGGAAGATCCATGGGTGAGGGATTCATAGGTGGATATGGGACATAGGCAGTGGAGCCACGGGGGAAGAAGGGGGGCTTATTTTGGGGGTGACCTATGGGAGGAAGGGTAGTAGTTGCATGAATGGCCATGAGGTGATTTTTGAGATGATATTAAAGGATGTGGAAATAATCAGTGTGATGAGTATCACATTGGTGCCAGAGACAATATACCTCTCCATATTTGGGAAGATATTTAGGTAATAATTTTTTAGGAGGTATAACCTTGTCTATGGGTTGAGGAGTGGTAAGATGCAATATATCTATATATTGTCATAGCTTAAGATAATGTGTGGATGAATGATTATATGTGTCTTATAAGTAATATATACGCTTGTTAGTAGACTTTTCAAGTGTACTAATGGAGTGAGTGGAAATGGAGACTGAGGAAGGTTGGTGTAATAAATAGTCTCAAGTCCAGTGACTAGTAATTTTATGAATGCCACAATATGGCTGATCGGCCCATTTGGTGGGCAAGGGAACAAGATATGGTAAAGGGAGAAAACCATCACTAAGGGAAGGTGGGGCTGGTGGAGAAATTGGGCAAGTCTTGACTAAAGGAGCAATAGGATCAGGAATAAGAAGAGAGTCAGCTAGAGAGGGAGTGGGAATAGGTTCCATATTGGGCTCTGTTGAGGGAGGGTTAAGATGCACAGAAAGCTGAAAGATAATCACAAGCATCTCACATATAAGTTGGATAGAGGGGTCTTGGTATCAATCAAAGTGATAGGGACCAGTCATAACATGATCCATAAGCATACTCTTGTGTGGCTCTTTAGAAACTAGAGGTGTACACACCATCTTTAACCTATGAACAAGAGGAAAAATGCTAAAATTAATAATGATATAAGAGGAATACCATAAGAAATATGGAAATATTGAAGAAAAAAGGAACTATAATGAATAATTTTAGCATCTAGGCTTAAATAAGACCACCTAAGAATAGATCATCTAATGTATATCCATCATCATAGTCAAATGTATGAAGATCACTAGCATAGGTAGGGATGACCTTATCATCTAATGTAGTATGATGAATGGAATGTCAAGTCTTAGTTAAGACAATGGGGATATCATCACTAATTGGTTGGTGGGAACGAGGCTTCAAAGAAGGGGAAGCTAAGAAATGAGATGAGGTGGGAGAGCTAAGGTTTTAATCTTGAGATTGATCTCATTAGATTCATCATCATCAAAATCTAGGAGGTTAGGTGGTATATTCTCGATGAGTTTGGAGTGACCATTATAACCTTGGGTGGAGTTGATAGGAAATTTGAACTGTTGAGATTCATGAAATGGAATACTTAGAAAGGGTTCAAGGGTAGGAATCTTGAATACACCATGATCTTATAATTGTTTAAAATTCCAAGGGTTAGTGTCACCTTGAATCCTACAAATTAATCCATTATGAGAAAATTTGACACATTGGAAAGCATAAGACTCAATTATTCTCATGTGATGAGTCCATGGCCTACCAAGAAAAAAGTTATAAGATAGATTAAATTTGAAGATCATCACCTTCACATGAATGATGACAGGTGGGATGGTGATAGGGAACCAAACATAGTTTAAGGGAGGAATTTACCTTTGGTCATAGTCTTGACACGTGTTACATGTGAACTTAAGATTACCTTCATAATATCTAAGGGTTTTAATAAAATTGAGAGAGGCAACACAAGTACCTGAACCCTCATCAATCAAGACATGCTTGACTTGGATATTTTTAATTTAGACACTGATAAAGAGGGGAGGATCATCCACACAAAGAAAAATATCATCACAGATCAGATAAGCAATGGGGAATTTGAAGGAAAGAGAAGTGTCCATGGTTTCATCAATGTGTATGGACATCTCTTTGCATTGTTTTAAAATGCTATCTTCTGATCCAGATAAGGTGGATTTACATCCTTCTAGCGGAGGATGAGGGATGTTCATTTTGAATAAAAATTACACAAGATGACTATGGTGATGCAAATAGGTCCGTATGAGTTTGAGAAATGGGATTTAAGATGGGAGAGTAGTAATTTATGTAATAGGATCCCACTCATCATAACCCATAAGAAGACCATTGGAAAGAGGTGCATAGTGTTGAATTAGGTCCTCAAAAGGAGGAGTCAAAGTGTATGTGAATTTATGTTGATAAGATACAGAAGATTTAATTAGAGAAGTTTGTTGATTATCTTGATAAGATGGGTAGTTGATACAGGTTTGGTTTGAGATAGATTGGAAGAAGTGTTAATATAAGTTTGGGTATCATTAGTTATGGGTAAAGAGGTTGGAGGAGTGGTATAAATTATATGAGAATTGTTATCCAATGGAGGTCTTGGAATTGGGTCATCAAAAGATATAAGGTCTTCTTTCCCCAATTCTTTTAAGTGAGTTGGGGAAGAGTCTTAGATAACATGAAAAGTGTGAGTTAATTAAGGAGTGTGGATAGTATAAGGATCAATGAAGGAAACTGCCCTTCATATATTAGTCATATTAACCAAATTCTCTTCTATAATTGGGTCAATAAGACTATCAACATTATTGGTAGAAGGGGTAGGCTTATCTTGATTATCTTGGTGATTTGGAAGAGGATGTTTATAGATGGCCAAATGAGAATCAACCTAGTTCAAAGCTTGAGATTTAGTTTGTGTTTTATGGGCTTTAAAGGAAATGTCATAGGATTATTGAAGTTTACAAATGATAGAATCATGGTCAAAATTAGGACTGAGAAGTAAATCCATAGCCAAATTATGAAGCTGCCTATAAGTCTCATGCGAATGACCCCAACTAACATGAAACCAACAAAATTTATTAAGATCATACCAAGATTTCATGGGATTAGTGGGATCAAGTTCTCATGAAAGAGGCCTTGGTGGAGACTTTTTTAATTCTTCTAAGGATAAAGGTTTATGAACATTGATGTTATTTGTTGAAGATAAATGAGGATTAGTAATGGGGTTGGGAGGGGAAGCTTGTTCGAGAACTTGGTTGGGAACAATAGCTTGATTAGTATGAATGGTATCATAAGATTTAGTGACACCATCATTAGTAGCATGATGATTCTTGTTCTTGATTAAAATATGAGTACCCATAGAATGTTAGGATGGCTTGAGTTGATGCATGAGGAAATCTTGACATTTTGCTTGGTCAATGGCTCCTTCCAAAGTTCATGGTGAGAGAGTATGGACTTGATATTGTAATTTGGGTTAAAGAGCATTGGTAAATAGATGAAAGAGGTTATCATCTACCATATTATGTTCACATTTTTTAGACAAGGTCTTCCATAATTTTATGAAAGCTTATGCAGTTTTGGTCTCAAGTTGCTTACAATTGATAAAATGGGCCAAGGTATTTTCAGGGCTCTTGAACTAGAGCATTAACTAAATATTCCAAAATAGTTATGGAATGATATTTAAGTTTGTTATACCAATATAAAACATCACCCATTATATTTTTTGATAATAACTTGGTAGCGACAAAAGTATTTAACTTGACCTAATATTTATATATATTTCCAAATGTTTTCAAGTGGAGAGTAGGATCGGTTGACCCATTGCAAATAATGGTAGGGGTGATGCCTCCTATATCGATATTATCAATTTGAGGTGTAAGAGGATCATTTTGAAAGTGCTTTATTATTTTGTTAACAAGAGGAGGTTGAGGGATAAGATTTCCATGGGAATATTAAAGAGAAGGTGGGGGAGCATTTTGGTTATGCATTCCCCATGGACCATGTTGAGGGTGGTTTTGAAGATGGATAAGATGATTTTGTATTTGAATCATTTGATTGACATTATTAACTTGGAAATAAATCATTTGATTAAGAGTTTGTAATATAATTTGATGGGTTTGAGTGGTATTATTGGTATTATTAAAAGCATTAGAATGGCTAATAGTGGCTTGGGTACCACTACGGGTATTAGTAGTAACTTGAGAATAATAATTGCTAAGTGAGGCACTAGTAACATGATTTTTTTGTGTCAAAATATTTACTACTAGAGGGATGAGAAGAAGTGGCACTAGAGGCATGATTACCATGGGTATAAAATGATGCACTAGTGGAAGAATTAATAAGAGCAGGTCTTAGAAGAGGCCCACTAGATGTAGAACCAGTCGTGTTCGTAGATATACTAGGCATGGAGGTGGAGGAAATCAAGGAGGAATATGTCATAGTATGAGAAGGGGTCAAAAAAAAGGGAAGAGGTTGAGAAGAAAATAAACTAGTGTCCCCAAATTTATGTGATAATGTGGGAGAAGGTGAATGGGGCTCCTCAACTTGACCACTTATCATGAGATGGTACATAGTAAAAGGATATTTTTCTCAATGTTCAAGAAATACATTGATGAATAAGAGCATTTTTGGGGTATACTCTAAGTTGGGTTGACCTTCTAATGAGAAGAGCGGGTTGTGAACTAAAGAAGAATGAGGAGGGATCCCATTGTTTGTAGTGTGACTAGATACATGTACATTACTTTCATCTAGGGTAGGAGCCATAAGTTGCTTATGGGAGAACCTATTCAGGTTGGTAAAGCTCATCATATATGTTAAATTCAACTCAATGTTTTCTTTAAATAAGAAGTTCATGATGAGGGAGAAATATTAGGGAAGACAAAGTTGATTCAAAAGCAAAGAGATAAGAAGGATACAAAGACAACTAGGTCGACTATGTTTTGTAATCCAAAAGGTAGATAAGAGTATAGTGTTAGGACCCGGAAGCACAATTGATTACCATGTACAAGTAACTAAATGCAAAATTTAACCAGAAGTAACAAGTAACTAGAATTCAAAAATAACACAGAATATGAGAGACAATACCCAATTGTATTAATACTCTTCCAGAAGGAAATACAACAAAGAAGATGCCACAGTCTTCTTCCTTACACTCCTTTAGGGCTCCCACACCTCTAGGGCATAAACAATAAATCTCTTCAAGAGCTCACTCTCTCAATTATGGTCCCAACACACAACTCAAACACAAATTTGGTGTTCACCTCCAACCAGTCAGTATCACTACTGCCAATATCACCAGTTAGTATCACTACTGCCAGTACACAAGTACTCCATGTACTCCACGACCGAGTACACACCATACTCCAAGTACACAATGTACTCCAAGTAGATCTCCCCTGATCTTACTACCTATTATGTTGCTGACCTCCCTGATCTTGCACACCTACAAATCAACCTAGTTCTGTACATCTGCAAACCTAGATCTCACACACACACACACACCTGCAAATCAACCTACCTTACTTACACATGTAGATCTCTCTACACCCTGAAGAACCCTTGTCCTTACCTCACCAAGTCCTTATGATTCTCCCAAACAGTACCCCAATGGATCTTCTACTAGATCTTGCTATCCCGCAGATCTACCTGATCATACACACTCGGCACCCCTGTGGAACTAAGAGGAACACACCTTGATTTATTCACTCTGAAGGAGCTAACCTTGCTCTCTAAAACTAACACACTTTACAATACAGCCCATGAGTCTATTATATAGATCTCATGCAAATAATAATTAGACATCTAATTACAATAATTAGATCTGTAGCTCAAGACTAAAATTAGCCTTTTACATGCAAATAACTGATTTGTTAACAAACTGTCTATGAAACTGACAGTTTTGGAACCGCACAGGTGATCGACGTCAGTCCCTATCTACCTGGAGATGACTGACGTCGGTTGGCTTGACCAATGTCAATTGCTCTGCACCTCAACAACCTCCTCCTGTTTGCATCCTGGTGAAGCTTTTAGCTCCACAACCTAACAATCTCCCACTTGGAGATAAACAACTGCACCTGTACCTATACCTGAACATCAAATAATATGTTTCCTAGCTTGTATCCCTCTTCAAGATCAATCCTAAAGACCAACCACCACAAATCCTATGGTGCACCTCTTGTCATCCAAGTAACCTGCCACATCCGCATCTACAAACCCATGTAGAAAAGAACTTGACCTTGCATCACATGTTAACCTGTTGCTGGTACCTCTCAGATCCCTGAGAATCCACTAAACTGCCCTCCAGTGCTTCTTTCCCAGATTGGCTCCAAACTTGCTGACAGCTCCCATTGCATGGGCAACCTTAGGTCCAGTATGCATGTACTTAACCTCATCATGTGAATCAAGACACTGTTCATAGAACTGTCCAACCCTCGGCGTGCTGACCAATTTCACACAATCATCTAGAGACAAAATCAACCTGTGACCTTCCATGTCTCTAGAACACACTTATGCCAAAGAATTTTGCTCCTTCAAATTATTCATGACACACCTTTGAACTAACTTTACCTTTAGCTCAGAAAAAACCCTGCATCAAGCAAACACACAACATACAGTAATAGGATAATGTTGCGACCATCATCCACCTAGTAAAGAAACCATAGTAGTTACAATGACATTGACTAAAGCCATGCTTTGTCATCCACCTGTCAAACTTGTACCACTATCCTAGAGCTTCCTCAAGACCATATGACCTGGCCTTCTATCACGTATCCATTCACTCTATTATTTAACCAAGGAATCCATTCATCCTTTAGTGCTTTCATACCGACTGACAACCCTACCAAATCTCCCATTTGGTTTTACATCCTAGGAATAAAATTCCTCATTCATGCCATGCTCCCACTATTTCCTAGATCCTTCCTGCTCTACAGTGAGCAATGAGTATAAAGAAGAGGAATAATGAATTTGAGGCTTACTTACCCTTTCAATCCTCCATATGGGCATTTGAGACTCCTTGACAGCTTGCTGTCCACCTAGAATCCATTCCAGTGATCGACCTTAGTCACCACATAGTCTACATCTAATCAACGTCAGTTCCATGCGATTGTCCTGACTATCGATGCTGGTTTCTTAATCGACATCGGTGTCTACCTATCGCCAATGTTAGTTCCCTAATCGACGTCAGTCTTACCCTGCCTGACACCATCAGCTCTGGTTTGCACATGACCAACATCGACACCTATTTGTTCGATGACGGTTCCTCCTGACCGACACCGGTACCTGTGTTCTCCTGTGAGTGATGACTTTTTATCTGCGAGATCTCTCTAGATCAAAACCCTATCCAAACTGCCCTGCTCAGAGTTACTTAGCCTTCTCCACTGATCTTTGTCTGTCATCTCCTCCATGAACACCAAGGCATTCCAGTTCTTAAGTCTGTCAAAGACATCTGACTTTTGCTTAAGAATATACATCTCCTTCTTGTTTTTGTGACCAAGCCTACAAAGCCACGTCTTTGCAACATAATAAGAATCAATAACATAAGTAGATAGATAAAGGATACCTACTTTCTTACCACCTGCTAATTCAAGTGCATCCACTATGAGAGTTTTTGTGCATCTCTCATCACCCAACTTTCTTAAAGAAATTAGCCACATCTTCAAGACTAGGACTTGCATGACCTCCTTCAACACCCATGTGTTGGCCGTCTACAATTTCAGCCACACTTCCCCTTTCCCAAAACTTTGACAAGGCACACCAGCCCCTAAATAAATCTTTCCAAAGTCTCTGAAGACCTTATCATGAAAAAATACTCTATTTCAGGCTGCATGGAAAGAGGTAATAGAATTTATAAAACAAGATTCTACTTTATCCAAGGAACATATCAGAGCATCTTGTGCAATAACACCTGCAACATCTGCTTCTTCAGTTCCTTCATGTTGATCTTCTACCAACCAACAATATTTCTTTACCTGCTCTTTCTTTCCATAACTCCGTAATTGATCATTCTTGCTTTCGAATTCCTCCATTCTTAGCTTACTTTCTTCTGCCATTGCTATACTCCCACTCAATCAGAAACCCCTAAGAGTGACCTGTAATCAAACACAAACATGCTCCCTAAAACCTTAGCTCTGATACCACTTTGTTAGGACCCGGAAGCACAATTGATTACCATGTACAAGCAACTAAATGCGGAATTTAACTAGAAGTAACAAGTAACTAGAATTCAAAAATAACACAGAATATGAGAGACAATACCCAATTGTATTAATACTATTCTAGAAGGAAATACAATAAAGAAGATGCCACAGTCTTCTTCCTTACACTCTTCTAGGGCTCCCACACCTCTAGGGCATAAACAATAAATCTCTTCAAGAGCTCACTCTCTCAATTATGGTCCCAAAACACAACTCAAACACAGAGTTGGTGTTCACTTCCAACCAATCAGTATCACTACTGCCAGTACCACCAGTCAGTATCACTACTACCAGTACACAAGTACTCCACGTACTCCATGACTGAGTACACACTGCACTTCAAGTACACAACGTACTCTAAGTAGATATCACCTAATCTTACTACCTATTGTGTTGCTAACCTCCCTAATCTTGCACACCTACAAATCAACATAGTTCTGCACACCTGCAAACCTAGATCTCGCACACACACACACACACACACACACACACACACACACCTGCAGATCAACTGACCTTACTTACACATGTAGATCTCTCTACACCCTGAAGAACCCTTGTCCTTGCCTCACCAAGTCCTTATGATTCTCCAAACTAGTACCCTGGTGGATCTTCTACCAGATCTTGCTATCCTACAGATCTACTTGATCATACACACTTGGCACCCCTATGGAACTAGGAGGAACACACCTTGCTCTCTTCACTCTAAAGGAACTAACCTTGCTCTCTCAAACTAGCACACTTTACAATATAGCCCATGAGTCCATTATATAGATCTCATGCAAATAATAATTAGACATCCAATTACAATAATTAGATCTGCAACTCAAGACTAAAATTAGCCTTTTACATGCAAACAATCGGTTCGTTAACAAACTATCCATGAAACTGACAGTTCCAGAACTGCACAAGTGATTGACGTCAGTCCATGTCTGCCTGGAGATGACCGACGTCAGCCAATCCTGACCAATGTCGGTAGTCCTATGCTCTGAATATGATCGATGTCGGTTGGCCTGACCAACGTCGGTTGCTCTACACCTCAACAACCTCCTCTTGTTTACATCCTGGTGAAGCTTTTAGCTCCACAACCTAACATATAGGGCCAACTAGGTTAAATTAATGCTACAAACATGGTATGAAATTAAGCCTGATTAGGATATAGGGTCGACCAAGTTGACTTAGTATTGTGACCTAACTATAAAAAAAGAGCACGAAGTCATATAGGTTAATTTTTTACTATAGACAGGGTAGGAAACTGGGTTGATACAGATACAAAGTTGACTAGGTTGACTTAGTATTATAACTAGAATGGAAAAATGGATATAGAGTAATATAGATTGAATCTATATTATAGATAAGGGAAAAAACAATTTGTAAGAGACTATACTAAATAAAATGATAGTGTGCTAAAATAGGGGAAAATTTTGCAATATAATTGAAGTAAGAAATGGAAGCAAACACACAAATAATTGGATAAATGTGAGTGATCCAATTAGGACATAGAGCACAAAACTTTACACCAACATTGTCTAATGCATGTTTTTATAATATAATAGACAATGATCATAGAGCAAGCAATCAACTTGAAAAGTAAGTGCTAACTAAGTGATCATCCTATGTGTGATTAGATTATTAGAAAGTGTTGTTTTAAGTGTGATAGGGAAGTTGGCTAAAAATAAGGAACTAAAAAGCAATCTACAAATGGTTTCATGACATTTAGGATGAATGAGATCTATGTTGGAAATGGTATTAACTTGTTATTGGGGCCTACCCCCTCACTTCATAATATTGTAGTGATAAGGGTGTCAGGTGCTTTTCCAATATACCATTAACCACATATTTATACTTGGCCAAAAAATTAAGTCGGCTTCCCCCTTGGTGATGAAATCCAAGTAGGTAGGCCTTGGGAAGACAAGTGTTGAATGTGTTTTCAATATTGTGTGATTTGGTAGTGTGTGTGAAAATAACAAAATAGTGAAACTAAATGGTAATTTGAAAAAATCACCTAATTAGATTATGTGAGCTACTTTAAGCATGCAAATAGCTGAAAGTGAAAGTGTGAATTAATTACTAGCAAATAGTTTTTAATTCCCAAATTTAAGATAATATAGAGTCAGTTTAGATGATATTGTATGAAAACAGTATAAAATAGAGTCAACTGGGTCCCTTCTATTCTACACAAGCAAAAGTCTTTAAGAATAGAGTCAACTAGGTTGACTTAGTCTTTAGATAGAAAAAAAAGCTACAAAACTAAATCGACTAGGTCAACTTAGTTTGTTGTAGGGTTATAGTTTTAAACACTATAAAATTGCACAAAATAGAATTATAATGAAGTAATGAATTGACAGAGAGAGAAAGAGAGGAACCTTGGTGGGTTGGAAGATGATTAGGATTGCAAATTTTCATCTAAAGTGCCTTCAATGCTGCTTTCAAATTCTATAAACTAAGTTGATTGGTTTGACCTATTCAACTTAGTTATTGATCTGGGTGCTGATTAAAGGACTAAGTCAATATGTTCGACTTAGTTTGTTGATCTAGATGCTGACTAAAGAACTAAGTCAACCTATTTGACCTATTTTGTTGATCTAGATACTAATTGAAAAACTAATTCAACTTATTCAACATAGTTTATTATCTAGGATTGAAGAAAAGTACTATGTTGACTTGTCTGATTTAGTAACTTGTATTTAATGAAGACCTACATAAAAAGAAAAGAGATGTTTTGATATGATTGTGTGTTAAACTTGCACACAAAATCTATAACTATATCGGTCGCTTTGACATAGTATCATAAATATAGAAAAATAATAAAATGATAGAAATAAAAGTGTGAAAGAAAACATGTAAGGGTTAGATTCACATCGGGTTCGAAAAAATGTATGTAATAGGAAACACAGTAAATCTACATATCAATGCTAAATCAGAGAAGATAGATCCTACTTACACTTCTGATTAGGGATACATTATATAATCAAGGTCATGACCAATATGGATCCACTAGACCTAATCAAGGGATATCTTACACCAATAAATTCATTAGGGAGGGTTCCAAAACCTTGAGTTAAGTAAACCTATGTAATAACCCTAACTAGTTCCTATGTTTTCATATTCACTAAACTAATAACAAGTAAAGTAAATCTAATCTAGTGTTCACCAAAGTTTGTAGCACAAAGTGGGGGTAATAAACATGAAAATTAAACATGCGTAGAAGACATATACTCATGTCAATTTATATGGAATCCTAATGCATGAAAGATAAGTGTAAAGGCATATCTATCTACTCTTACAAAGGAGGAACAAAATTAGGAATACTTACCTTTGAAGATGAACTTGTTAAGCCTCAATCTCTCCCTTAGCCAAGGTGATTCACAAGAGGTTGTTTTTGTATGTAAGGATGATAAGGATAAATTAGCTCTAGGATACACAACCTATTAATGCATCCAAAAGACTTCTCCACAAGACAAGATCCATATCTCTAAAGAAAGTATCAAACTGTAAGCTTACTCCTCAAGTATAATGGTGGATAAGTAGATGTGTAATCTTTATTACTTATTATTTTATTCATAATAAATGATGGAACTGAATGTGTTTATAGAGGTGGATCTAACCCTAAACCCTTCCAAAAGTTTAGGTCAACAAGGTGGACCCGATCGACCTAATACTAAAATTGGAAAAAACTAACTAGGTTATGAACTAGGTCAGTCATAGGTTGACCTAGTTCCTAATAAACTTTTTCAATAATAATACAAGGTCGATGTGGCCAACTTTATCATGTAAACTACCAAAAAAGGGTTTAGGTTAGGGAAAGGGCTAATGAAGGTGGTAAAAGACTAGAGGAGGGTGAAAAATAGAAGGCAAAGCTTAAGGGAATGGTTTTTATGAGATAAATATGTAGATAACAAATGGTAGAAAGGGACAACAATCCCATGAAAAACCAATGGTTTGCACACCCCTTTCTTGATGCACCCCTTAGGGTGTGCACTCAGAGAGATTGAGACTCGACAGGTTCCTACAAGATAAAGTGTCAATAATTGATAAAGTTTGAAAATGTTATGTGTATAGAAGATGGATAGTAAAGAGATCCTAATCCTAGTCAATGGTATTCATCTTAATACTTATTGATGAAGATAGGTTCTTTTTTGTACATAGTAGTATTAGTTGTCAATTTCCTCTAAGTGTTATCTTACACATTTTCAGTTGTATTTGTAATAGTTTTTAATAACCTAAGTACTTATGCAAAAAATTTTCATTACTTGAGAAGACATTTTTAGTTTCATATTTGGTGATGTTTTCATGACTCCATATATCAATAGATAATGCTATTAGTCTTGAGTGTTTAACAAGCAAACATCCCAGCAAGGTCACCAAGAATGTTGACAAATTTTGCCACCATTGGTCAAGGTTATCTATATACAGGTTTTTGGGAAGACTCCATTCATGGAATGAAGATTCAATAAGCTCTCCAAAACATCCCATAGCCTTCATAAAGCCAAAACCATGTTCAAGAATAGCTCATAGGTCCAAATTTTGGCACAAGTTTCTTCTATTCCTCTAGCTAGCTAGTTGCAAGCTAGTAAGGGAAATTTTTGGATGTTTATTTGTTTTCTCAACCATTCTCACTGTCCCTTTATAAAATGTTAAAGGGAATCAATCAAATCAAAAAACATGAAGTAATAATCTCTCACCACCACTATTATAATGTGAATCCAATTTGAATGGCTTGGGTAGAATTAGGTGGTAAAATGAATAAATAGAATGACCCGAGGGTGGGGTAATATAAATTCTATAAATAGTCATTATATTCCATTGATTGGGTTCAAAATTATATTTATTAATTGATAACCTTTAGGACAATGAGTGTTAGTGAACCACTTTCATGATAGGGAGAGGTGGGAAGACACATTCATATGCCCCATGTCCCATGAGTCATGCCATAATAGTCATGCCCATGGGGAGAAATGGCCAATTCCATATTTGAAGAGGAAATAAAGTAGTTCACTTATTTTCATACTTCATGATAACCAAATAATGTTATCGATTGGATAAAAGCTAATGCGTGTAAAGATTATTATCCAAAAAAATGCTCAAGTTCACTTCTCTCTCTCATACCAAGCCCTGGCTAGAGGGGAATCCAATGTTGTGATTCTGGTTTGACTAAGAATTTTCCTTAATGCCCCTCTAACCCCAATACTAGTTCAAGTAATAAATATACCACAGGAGAGAAAGCAATAATCAATAATGTCTTTATGATTACTTATAATACGTGTCTACAAATGTAGTGATTTTAGGAAAATATATATAGAATAATAGGGAATAGTATTGTTAAGGCACTAGCAAGAAAGAACAAATGCCCAAAAAGGAAGGTAGTAGAAATGAATCATGCAAGAAAATAATGTGAGCAGGTAATAAAAATGTATTTGTGTGCCTTTTGGTCAGTGAAATATATTTATTGGATGTCAAATTAAGCTCATAAGGACATGTTGTTTGACGCTTATCATAATAACTATATAAATGTTTTTATAGTATATAAACCATTTGGATTAGAATTCTCTAATCATTTGTACTTTCAAGTTTATTTATTTTCTTGCTCTAGAGCTTTTACTCAAAATCATGGTAGTGAGATGTGACATGATTCCTTTGTTGGTTAGATCAAGTAAGGGAATAGGTGGCTACCAGGTAGGTTCTTGACAAGGTAAGGACCCCTTTTGGTAAATTTCATTGATTTTTGCTATATTTTTTAATTTTTGAAAGTTGTTTAGTTTTGAATTTTTATGCCTTTTCACTTGTTAGTACTTTTGATGATTTCATACATTGACCAATGATTTCATACCTTTCCTAGCAAATTTATAGCACTTTCCATAAAATCTGACACACACTCTTCTAAATCTAACCCATAATTCATTGAATTTGATCCACAATCCATTGAATCTGACACAAATTCTATTGAATTTGACCCACAATCCATTGAATACGACTCAAATTCTATTGAATCTGACCCATGGTATACTGAATTTGATAATCTACCAATTTTGACCTTTCTCATTTTTGTTTGTAGACTCTTTATTTTTATAACTTTATGATGTTTTTCTAATCATTTTGACTTGAAAATTTGATGTGTTCTTGAATTTTTTATGGGTGTAGCCTATGATACATGTATACGAGTGGAGGTACAATTGAGCCTAAGAGACCATTATTAATTTGGGTCTTTGTAAAAAATATCAAGGAAAGGGTTAATGATATGGGTTTTGGATATGCATGTCATTTTGGTATATTTTCATGTGACATTCCATTATTTACATCCCTAGCCAAATTTTGAGATTGAAATTCATGAAATTTTTATGATCTAAGAATTTGATTCAAGAGAGGATGGTTAGTATCATGTTAGTTTTAAAATGAAAACAAAATGAAGGAAACACACTAACTAGCATAACATCTCTAGGCCTAGACACTAGGGAGAGTTTAGTTAATAAACATGAATAAAATATACAGCTAAAATGCAAAAGAAACCTTATTTTACCTTCCTTGGATGCTCTAAAATTCTTATTGTAGTGGCTTTCTCAACTTGTGCTCATGAAGTCTTCATCAAAGGAGGCTTGGCTATCTCCTCTTCTCCTTGATACCTTGTGGCTTTGACTTGGCTTGGCTTGGAATCAATTTGGCATGATAACACTAATTGTAATAGCTTTTGGAATCATTTATGCATTATAAATTTGCATTATCAAGACTTTTGAAGATATTTGAGCATAATAAATTTGCACCAAAATAGCTTAGAAATGATGTTCATGGCCTCTGTATTTATAACTTTTTGAGATTTATCAGAATCAACCTGATTCATCCATCTAAAGATTGAGATGTATGGCTAGGGATTAATCCAATTATGTAATTAAAATTCATAAATAGGCTAATTAATATTTGGGATAGAGGAGCAATTAAGAGGCATGGAGGGCTTTGATGAGGCATGAATCCTGATATTTATAGCATTTATGGCCTAGGGATGTCTTCCCAAGAAATGAGGTTACCTAATGATGCATATATTCAATATTTATTTACAAAAATAAGTATTCAAAATTTTTTAATGGAATTATTAATTAGGCTCTAATTTGGTTTAATTAGCTCTTAAGCATGATTAAGCACTTTGTGCACAAATTACTCAAATTGATCAGAATGTCTTATTATTGGTCCAAAATTTGACTAGATTAGAATTGGAAGTCAATGTAAGATGCATTGGAACCATATTCCTATTTAGGATGTTACCAACAATAAATAACAAAGGAACATGTCTCGTGTAAGAAATTTAATAAAAAAAAGCAATTCAGAGCACCTAGGTGTAAAATTAGCACTTTGATTCAAAATAATTTAATCAAAGTTAGCTGGCCCATAAATTGCATTGCCCCATTTACTAATACTCTAGACAAAATCAGCACTTGAATATATCAATTTCAACTCATTTAATGTCTTTTACTATTTTTAAGCCAAATTGTGCACTTTAGTAAGAGTTGGTCAAAAGCATGATTGGAGGTTATCAGTGGCTAGATTTAGGTGTCTACAGTTTACCCCTACTTGGAAAGATGTTGCAAACCATAGGCAAAGCAATATCTTCTCAAATAATTAGAAAAGGCCTAGACATTATGTGATCTAGGAATTTAACTCAAGAGACTCTAAATTTGACTCAAGACTTAGCAATGATCTGATCTTTGTGCTCAAGCAGTGAAGAATTTTTGTGCTCAACTATTAGTGCCTCAAAGAGGTTTTCACTAATGAAGTTGTCTTGATTGTCCTGTATCACCTTCAAGAATATTTCACTAATGAATTTTGACTTTTGACCTTGATTTTCTTCTAGTGCTTCTGAAAAATTTTCACTAGAAGATTCTAACACTAATTGCAATAGCTTTTGGAATAATTTGTGTATTATAAATTTGTATTATCAAGACTTCTTGAAGATATTTGAGCATAATAACTTTGCACCAAAATAGCTTAAAAATGATGTTCATGGCCTCTCTATTTATAGATTTTGGAAAATAGGTAGAATCAACCCAAACCATCCATCTCAAGATTGAGATGTATGGCTAAGGATTAATTCAATTATGTAATCAAAATTCATAAATAGGTTCATACATATTTTGGATATAGGAGCAATTAAGAGTCATGGAAGGCATTGATGAGGCATGGAGGGCATGCATATTGATATTTATGATATTTATGGCCTAGGGATGTCTTTTCAAGAAATGAGGTCACCTGATGATGTAGATATTCAATATTCATTTCCAAAATTAAATATTCAACAAGTTTTCATGAAATTATTAATTATGCTCTAATTTGGTTTAATTAGCTCTTAAACATGATTAAGCATTTTGTGCACAAATTACTCAAATTGATCAGAATGCCTTGTTATTGGTCCAAAAATTTGACTAAATTGGAATTCGAAGTCAATGTTAGATGCATTGGAACTATATTCCCATTAGGATGTTACCAATAAAAAATAACAAAGGCATGTGTCTTGTGCAAGAAATTTGATAGAAAAGAGCAATCTAGAGCACCCAAGTGCAAAATTAACATTTTGACTTAGAATGATTTGATCAAAGTTAGCTAGACCATAATTGCATTGCCTCATTTAATGATACCCTGGCCAAAATTGGCACTTGAATATATAAATTTAAACTTATTTAGCATGTTTTAGTGTTTTTAGGCTAAATTATGCATTTTGGTAGAAATTGGTCAAAACCTTGATTGGAGGTTATTGGTGGCCAGATTTAGGTGTCTATAGTTTGCCCCTGTTTGGGAAGGCATTGAAAATTGTAGGCAAAGTAACATCTTCTCAAATAATGAGAGATGGACTATATGGCCAAAAAGAAGATGATGTTTGAAAAAAAAGCTCCAAATGGTGTTTTAGGAAGCCTAGGATGATGCCCCTTCGAGGGAGTGGCCATCACATTTGTTGATGGATGATCCCTTAAAAAGAAATAAGAAGAAAGGTGGAATTAACCCATGGTTAAGATTAGTCCAAATGAGAAAATGCTTGCAAGCATTAAGTTAAAAAAGATACTAATTTGCCCAAAGGTGGTTATAATTAGGAATAAAAGTCAAAATAATGATTTGCCCATAGGTAGCTATAATTAGTAAGAGGACCTGGATTGACTAAAAATGATGGTGCCCTAGTTATGACTGATTAACAAGCATAAATCAAGGATATAACTTAGAATACAAATTAAAGATGAGTGGGTGTAAAGTGATGAAATAGATGTATAGAGGAATAAGATTGATTATTAGAAATAATTTAGTTGTACCTGCTAATGAGGAGATGCTCATCTTTATTAGTAACGATACAACTAGAATGGCTAATGGGTTAATTTGATTAAGGGTGGGATGGCAAGATTTGCCAAGGTGCCAAGGAGAAACTTGTGTGGCTCTATTGATTATAGACCTTTTTGAAGCTAATTTTTGCTATAACATGTGATGGTAGGCATCATGATAGAACACCATGAAGACTATCTCAAAATATGCATAAGGACTGACTCTCAATCTAATAAACACTCAAAAACAATGCATCAATGATAAAAACCATGATGACAATGTTGACATATGAATATGGATCGACTCAAGAATAATGTGCTCAAAGAATCACCCATAAATACATACATATAAACTGAGTCAAAGTAATAGTGTTGAAAGCAAACAAATAAGCAAGTCAATAAATAAATAAACAACTTGAAATAAACAAACAAATAAAAATCCTAAAAATAAAAGAAAAAGAAAGCATCCTAATAATGACCATGCCCCAGTAAGGTAGATTGAGGATAACTGACTAGGCTTAGATAGAACAAATATTTTTGGATTTTGAAATATTATGAATGTTTTTGGAATTTTGAGGTATCTTAACATGATTGAGAATGACAAAATACACACTCATAAAATGATGAGAGCATTTGGCTTAGGTTGATAGAAAAATGGTGAGAGCATATAGAAAGGGGGACTGAGGTGACCTCAACATAAATTGAGCATAACCCATATAGTCCTAAAATGACCTCAAGTCATAGTAATTCCATCCACACAAAAGGCAGGGGAAAACCAACTAGGTCCCAACAAGTTTTCAAATCCAATAAATGACCAATCAAATGAAAATAGCAATGGCAAGGTGATGCAGTAATGCATGATAAACAAATGTTGCCTCTAGTTTGCCCATAGGTGGTTATAACTAGGATACAACAATATAGGTCAATAATGCTAATTTTCCCATAGGTGTTTATAATTAGTAGTAAGACTGGTGAGACACTAAATTACCCATAGGCAGCTATAATCAGGCTCACATAAATAAACTTGATAGGATGAAAGATATCTTGCCAAATCAACTATCACACTACTTTTATAGAATGTCATTAAAACATGGATTGGATTGATTATTGAAGCTTGATCAAAATCCCCTTAAAAAAAGTGTAGGAAGAACCAAAGTAGCCAAAATCAAAATAGGATTGGGTAGGATGACTAAAAATAGGCTTTAGTCTAGATAGAAAGGGAATGGTTAGATGGCATGATCTTGCTAAGGATAATGATGGTTTGATAAATTAGATAAAATGGTAAGAGGGTTATCCCCAAGTGAGAAGGTGATTAGTTGAGATATGCAATAATGGCAAAAGGATATGTAATAATGGCAATGAAATGGTATGGTACATGTTTGGTTCTAGACTAGGTATGGTTTTTGATTCGATTATTCCTATTGATGGGGAGATGCATGTCCTAATCAACAAATGATACAAAAAATACTTGATCATGGTAATTTTTATCCCACACCTCATCTGAATAATTGCTCCATTAAGAATTGCCTTTGAAATTTGATTATGAGAATGCTTTTGTAATCTTCGTTGGTCATTGATTTTGATTCTGTCAAATGTCGATACAAAGTATCTTCATAGCCTTTACAAAGGAAAGTGCAACCATATATGGTAAATAAGGACAACTAATGGATGGTAGGTTTGATTGTGAAATGGAATGGTAGATGATAATGGAATGTATAATGGTGAGAAAATAAATGAAGATCATAACTTTTAATCACATGTAATGTTGTTAATGCCAAATTCAACATAACTTTAGTTTTGGCAAGGCTAAAGACTTGTTATCTTGATAAGACAACCAAATTTTTTTATTATTTGATCTTGAGAATAGCTACCATCTGATTAGGCTATAGATTAGAAGTTATTTTGATTTGATCTTTGATTTTGTCTTCATCAAGTAGTGAAGAACTTTTGTGCTCATCTATTGGTGCCTCAAAGAGGTTTTCACCAATGAAGTTATCATGATTGTCCTATAACACCTTCGAGAAGGTTTCACTAAGTAATGTTAACTTTTGACTTTGATTGTCTTCTAGCACTTTTGAAAAAGTTTCACGAAAAGATGCTAAGTTTTGACTTTGATTGTCTCCTAGCACCTCTAAAAAGGTTTCACTAAGAGAGTGTTCTTCTGCTATATGAAAACAAAATTAAAACTAGGAACCATATATTACATTACTCCATTTAATGACACCCTAGCCAAAATCAGCACTTGAATATATAAAATTCAAGTCATTTAGTGTGTTTTAGTGTTTTAAAGTCAAATTATGCATTTTGGTGGAAATTGGTCAAAACCCTGGTTGGAGGTTATTGATGGCCAGGTTTAGGCATCTACAGTTTACCCTTGTTTGGAAAGATGTTGCAAACTATAGGCAAAGCGATATCTTCTCAAATAATGAGAGATGGCCTGTATTCCAAAAAGAAGATGATGGTTGAAGAATAAAGCTCCAAATGGTGTTTGGGAATCATATGATGATCCCCCCTCGAGGGAGTGGCCATCACATTTGTTGATGGATAGTCCCGCGAAAAGAAACAAGAAGAAAAGTGGAATTTACCCATCATTGGGATTAATCCAAATGAGAAAATAATTGCATGCATTGATGTAAAAATGATACTTATTTACCCAAAGGTGGCTATAATCAAGATTAAAAGTCAAAATAATAATTTTCCCATAGGTGGTTATTAATCACTAAGAGGACCTAGATTGGCTAAAGATGATTGTGCCTCAGTTAGGAATGATTAGAAAACATAACTAAAGGATATAACTTGGAATATAAATTAAAGATGAGTGGGTGCAAAGTGATGAAAGAGATGGATAGAGGAATAATATTGATCATTACAAATTATTTAATTGTACCTACCAATGAGGAGATGCTCATCCTCATTAGAAATGATACAACTAGAATGGTTAATGGGTTGATTTGATCAAGGGTGGGATGGAAGGATTTTCCAAGGTGTCAAGGATAAACTTTTGTGGCTCCATTGATTGTAGACTTTCCTGAAGCTAAATTTTGATGTAACATGTGATTGCAAGCTTCATGATAGAACACCATGAAGACTATCCCAAAATTTGCATAAGGATTGACTCATGATCCAATAAACACTCAAAAATAATACACCAATGATAAAAACCATGATGATAATATTGAATAATGAATATGGATAGACTCAAGAATAATGTGCTCAAGCAATCACCTATAAATGCATATAGATTGAGTTAAGGCAACAATGTTGAAATCAAACAAATAGGCAAGTGAATAAACAAACAAACAACTTGAAAAATAAACAAACAAACAACCTGAAATAAACAAATAAATAGAAAGCCTAAAAAAAAAGCAAAAGAAAGCATCCTAACAATGACCATGCCCCAGTAAGGTAGATTGAGGATAACTGACTGGGCTTAGACATGACAAATGTTTTTAGATTTTTGAAATAGTATGAATGTTTTTGGCATTTTGAGGTATCTTAACTCGTTAGAGAATGATAATATACCTACTCACAAAATGGCGAGAGTGTTTAGCTTAAGTTTCTCACAAAATGATGAGAGTGTATGGAAAGGGGGAATGAGGTGATCTCTACTTGAATTGAGTAAGATCCATATAGTCCTAAAATGACCTCAAGTCATAGTATTTCCATCCACACAAAAGGCAAGGAAAAATCAACTAGGTCCCAACAAGTTCTCAAATCTAGCAAATAAATAGTCAAATAAAAATAGTAATGGCAAGGTGATGTGGCAATGCATGATAAACATTGTTGCCCTTAGTTTTCCCATAGGTGGTTATAACTAGGATACAATGGCATAGGTCAATGATACTAATTTGACCATAGGTGGTTATAATTAGTAGCAAAATTAGTGAGACACTAATTTGCCTATAGGCAGTTATAATTAGGCTCACATAAACAAACTTAATAGGATGAAAGATATCTTGCCAAATAAACTATCACACTACTTTCATAGACTGTCATTAAAACATAGATTATATTAATTGTTGAAACTTGATCAGAATCCTCTCATAAAAGGTGTGATAAGAACCAAATGAACCAAGATCAAAACATGATTGGGTAGGATGACTAAAAATAGGCTTTGGTCTAGATAAGAATGGAATGATAGGATGTATAAAATGGTAAAAAGGTTTTCCCCTAGGTGACAGGGTGAATAGAAGAAATATTTGATAATGGTAAAAGGATATGTAACAATGGTAATGGCATGGTAATGAAATGGCATGGTACATGTTTCTAGCCTGGGCATAGTTTTTGATTCTATTGTTCTTACTGATGGAGAGATGCACATCCTAATCAACAAATGATACAAACAAAATACTTGATCATGTTAATTGCTAGTCCACACCTCATTTGAATAGTTGCTTTATCAAGAACTGGTTACAAATTTGGTTGTCAAGAATGATTTTGTGATCTTCGTTGGTCATTGTTTTTGATTCCTTCAAGCATCGAGACAAGGTATCTTTGTAGCCTCTACAAAGGAAAGTGAAACCATGGATGGTAAACAAGGACAAATAATGGATGGTAGGTTTGATTGTGAAATGGAAAGGTAGATGATAATGGAATGTGGAATAGTTAGGAAACAAATGAAGACCATGATGTTTAGTCACATGTAATATTGATGATGCTAGATTCAACATAATTTTAGTTGTGGTGGGGCCAAAAATATGTTCTCTCAATAAGACCATCAGATTTTTCTATTGTTTGGGCTTGAGAGTAGCTACTATCTGATTAGGTTGTAGATAGGAAGCTATTTTGATTTGATCTTTGATTTTATCTTCATCAAGTAGTGAAGAAATTTTGTGTTCAGTTATCAATGCCTCAAAGAGGTTTTCACCAATTAAGTTGTCTTGATTGTCCCATAGCACCTCTAAAAAGGTTTCACTAATGAGCATTAGCTTTTGACTTTGATTTTCTTCTAGCACTTCCAAAAAAGTTTCACTAGAAGATGCTAAGTTGTAACTTTGATTGTATCCTAGTCTAAAAAGGTTTCACTAGGAGAGTGTTCTTCTGCTACTACATGTATTTGGTATTGGCCTCCTTGATCTTATTCAACTTCTATGTCACCATAGATTTAGTTCAATAAAGTGTGATTCTATATGTCCAAATCGACACTTGTGGGAGATAGAATGTCAATGATATGGCTATTTTGGTTGATGGTAATGGCTTATGGAATGATAATGGAATAAGTGTTGACATCACAATCCTTGTATAAGATACTAGGTTAACTTGTGTCAAAACTAAAGTACTCATCCTCAAAAACTATAGAAGGATCACATATGTATTCAAATTGATCTATGAGACATGCATAACTAATGTTGTAACAGTCACAAACATATTCTTCTTCTGAATCTAATTCTAACTCAAGGGACTCTAAATCTGATGTTGAGACTGATGTTGATTCAAATTTTGATGGTAAATCTGATGTCAGTCTAATTGTAAAACCTGATTCTAACTTTGATTCTTCATTTGATGGGTACTCTATTGTAATGATGTCTTGTTGAATGTTTGGTATTGGATAAGTAATGGCCTATGATGGCATAATGAGCTCCACAAAATTGGTTTGTCAGAGTGGGAATCCTCTAGGATGGGAAAAAGGTCAAGACACAACTCCTCAAAGACTAGCTTGTCAATAGGAGGCTTTTGAAAAATAGGCACATGGTCAAGGTAATGATTCACCCAAAGGTAGTTATAATCATTAAGAAGTGACTTGACAAAGATTGGCTCACCAGTATGAGACTCCTCAATAATTAGGATAGGATCAATAGGTGATTCATCATAGGTTGACTTATCATAAGTGGTTGGTTCAACAAAAACATCTTGGATTGGTTGGTTGTCTTGGATTTGGTTTCCAATGAGTTGGAAAATACCATTTTTGAACATAGCTTGGTCTTTGAAAGATTGGATCATTTGAGGTTTGGATTGGATTAGTTTTAGATGAGTAATGGATTGTGGTTGGATAATGGTAAGGCATTAGAGAGCATGATTATTTGCATGAGTTAAAGGATGAAGTCTTGAAATGGTAACGATAGGGCATTGTGGGGTTTGATTGCTCACACAAGCCAAAGGACTAAGTCTTGGAATGATGAAGGGGCATTATGGAGCTTGGTTTCTCACACAAGCCAAAGGATGAGGTCATGGTATAGAAATGGTTTGGCATTATGGAACCCGATTTTTCACACAAACCAAAGGATGAGGTCTTGGTATGGGAATGGTGTGACATTATGGTCCTAAAACATAAATGGGACAATGTGGTGGAGCCTGATTACTCACATAAGCCAAAACATGCAATTCTTCCTCATAAATCATATCATCCCAGTCATGAGTTGGCTCATAAGCTGGTTCTTGACTATGTTCCACATATTGATTATTATAAAGAGGGTATAGATCTATATCCCAAACAAAATTATTTGTAGTTGGGTTTTTAAAGTCTTCTTCACAAGCCTCTTCATACCAATCAAAGTCTCAATTTGGATTTTATGGATTTTTACTATGTTCCCCATATGGAGTATTATAGGGAAACTAATAAAACTCCTTAGAAAATTTTTCTCTATAGGGGTTCCTAATGGGATTTTATGTGCCTATTCTATCATAAATTGGATTGTACATGACTCCACCATACGTGTAGCTAGACATATCTGCATAAATGATGAAAGATCCAAAATAAAAAGGCTTGGAGTTCTACAAACTCCAAAACAACTATGTCCAAAGGACAAATGGTTCAAACTTGGTCTAACTTGGTCAAAGAGGTGGAGCTGTATCTCTAAAATGGTTTGTGATAAGACTTGGCATAAAATAGTCTAACATAAAATTTCAAATGTCAAATGTCATTCACACAAAAGGTTAAGCATATAAATAAAATTTGGCATGTCAAAGGTCTAGGTCAAAGTGTTCCAAACAGGGTCTAAACTAGGAAAAGGAAAATTTGAGTTGCTAGGTCTTTTGTCCAAACATAGAGTCAAAATTTAGGCTCAAACAAACTAACATGTGCTAGGAATTTTGGCTAAACAACATCAAAATCTAGACTTGAAACAAAGGTTGATGTGATTTGATTTAATCTAACAATTTTGGAAACAGCTTTGACATAGACCTGACACATAGAATCAAACATAAAAATGATCAGTTGGCATAAGGTATGAGGCAAAAGGCTTTTGGAGAAAGACCATGTTCTCCCAAATAAAGGAACAAACATTTATGATGATAGACATTGAACAAATAAACCATCAATAGTTTTCAAATTTGGTGAATCGATTAATCGAAGTTATACAACCCAAAATATAAAGATCCATGTATCAACCCCATGAATTAAGGCCTAAACAAAAATCAATCAATGTTTGAATCCAAACTTAACAAGGTTAATTGAAAACTCATCATTGAAAACAAGTATTTAACCAAACAATCTAGACAAGATTGGATAGCATGACAACACAAGACAAAGGTCTAAATGGTATACATAACATGGTTTGAAATAATGGTTTCTGATACAAAGTAAACTAGTCTTGACACAAATTAAGTGGCATAACATTGTAAGCATGCTTGAATGATGTGATCTATGTTATGTTTCAAAGACTTAAAAGGCTCAAAATGTTTTGACATGATTTGGGAAACATAACACTACCCTCTGCAACTCAAATGAAACACACACAAACAAGTTTAGTAAAAATTTCAAGGCACAAGTGTGGTGTAAAATGACCAACATAAGACCTCTTTAGACAAAAGAGTGATGTATAAACAAATTGATTTTGACATGGCTTATGAGAAAACAAACAAGTTTTAGTCTCAAAACATACCAAGCAAAAATGACCAAAATACATTAAGTGTAATCATCCAAATCTTAGCAAGGGTATGGCAATGTGGGGTTAACTAAACTAGAAACCTTTCAAACATTTCTAGGTTAATCAATTTCACAATGAATTTCATGTCAAATGATGCAAAAGACAAGCACAAAAATTGGATGACTATGGCATTAAATAGTTTTAAAAAGGTCTAGTCTTTTTTACAACCACTACATCCTACTATTCACTCAGTGTAGTGTGATGTCCAAATGTAGTTACATCCCATGTGCAACTCCAATATAGAGCCAAATGAAGTCAATGTCAAGAGATTAAACCCTGGATCAAAGCTTTCCTAAAGAACTCATTAGAGGTAATGATGTCCCCCTTGTGAGATGAGATGTAATGAAATGAAAGACATAAAAAGAAAGACTTTAGAGTCATTTTCAAGGTCACCCAAACTTTGATGAGTTTTTAAGAAGTGCTTTATATGACATTCTTTCTAAGCCTTGGACTAGGATTTTTTCAATAGGAATGACACTTTTGATTCCAAAGGTTCCCTAAAGGGGACAAATGGAAGAGCATACATGAAACACCCTTCTCTTTTTCAAACAAAATTAGATCAAGCAACTATTGAATACCAAAAACTTTTAGAAAGATGAGTTCATTTTTAAGCACCAAATTCGAAAGATTGGGTGGTGTTCATTTGACCCCTTGGTCTTAAGATTGTGAACTTTGAAAGCCTAACTTATGAAAACATTCACTTAAGCACCTAAATTTTTCATCAAGCACCAAAAAGAAGATTTTTAATTCATTTTAAAATCATGCCAAAGATGTCTTAATAGCATGTTTTAACAAGTTCCAAGTCCAGTGGTTACCTGTCTACCCTTAAGGCATCAACCCAAAAGTAAATATGTTAGATTAGAAACATTTTAAATAGATTTTCAAAATTTTGTGAAAAATATATGAAACTTGAAGCTAAAATATTTTCAAATTCTAAAAATTTAGGAGAAAACATGTGGTTTTAAAAAAAATCATCCAAAATGGAGTCTGTATGACCCCAAACCAAGCATTTTAAAATGGCCTATTAGCTCTTGGGTTTGTGTTTTTATAAAAAACACAGTGACCAACATTAGTTCTATAACTAACGATGGTTACATTGACTAACCGATGATTATTATCTAATTGAAAATGGTTATACCAATAATGACCGATGATGGCAATGCTAACTGATGATGGTTACTATGTAAACCCGTGACAAACAAAAATGGCAAAAAAAAGTTAGAAAATCAAATTGCCATAGTTTTAATGATCCAAATAAAGATTTTAAAGTTATAGAATGATTTTCTTCATGTGTGGAATGCATTTGGTTCAATCGGGCATGCCATTATGTGATCTAGGATTTTGACTCAAGAGAGGATGGTTAGTATCATGTTAGTTTCAAAATGAAAACAAAATGAAAGAAACACACTAAATAGCATAACATCTCTAGGCCTAAACACTAGGGAGAGCTTAGTTAACAAATGTGAATAAACCACACAACTAAAATGCAAAATAAACCTTCTTTTACCTTTCTTGGATGCTCCAAAATGCTTGTTGTAGTGGCTTACTTTGCTTGTGCTCATGAAGTCTTCATCAAAGAAGGCTTGACTATCTCCTCTTCTCCTTGGCACTTTGTGGCTTTGGCTTGGATTGGATTGGAATCAATTTGGAATGGTAACACTAATTGTAATAGGTTTTGGAATCATTTTTGCATTATAACTTTGTATTATCAAGACTTTTGAAGATATTTGAGCATAATAACTTTGCACTAAAATAGCTTAAAAATGATGTTCATGGCCTCTCTATTTATAAATTTTTGAGATTGATTAGAATCAACTTGAACCATCCATCTCAAGATTGAGATGTGTGGATAAGGATTAATCCAATTATGTAATTAAAATACATAAATATGTTCATCAATATTTGGGATAGAGGAACAATTAAGAGGCATGGAGGGATTTGATGAGGCATGGGAGGCATGGATCCTGATATTTGTAGCATTTATGGCCTAGGGATGTCTTCCCAAAAAATGAGGTCATATGATGATGCAAATATTCAATATTCATTTCCAAAATAAGTATTCAACAAATTTCCATGTAATTCTTAATTAGGCTCGAATTTGGTTTAATTAGCTCTTAAGCATGATTAAGCACTTTGTGCACAAATTAATCAAATTGATCAGATTGCTTTGTTATTGGTTAAAAATTTGATTGGATTGGAATTTGAAGTCAATGTCAGATGCGTTGTAACCATATTCCCATTTAGGCACATGTCTTGTGCAAGACATTTGATAGAAAAGAGCAATCCAGATCACCTAAGTGCAAAATTGGCATTTTGAGTCGAAATGATATGATCAAAGTTAGCTGGTCCATAAATTGCATTGCCCCATTTAATGATACTCTAGCCAAAATCGACACTTGAATATATCAATTTCAAATCATTTTAAGCCAAATTGTGCACTTTAGTAAGAATTCGTCAAAAGTTTGATTGGAGGTTATTAGTTGTCAAATTTAGGTGTCTACAATTTTTAGCTTCCTATTAGAGAAATGACTTAGACCCTAGAGGATGTGTTATAGCACATACTATGTATCCCCATTAGAGGCTGGGAGGTATATATTATGGACATGTCTTGAGCTAAGAGACACTTAATTATGAGGTATCACATGGGTAGGAAATAAGGTCATGAGAGAGTTTTTTATACTTTTGTATTCGAAGCTATTATAATAGGCGCAAATCCATGATTATAGAAGTATTTAATTATGTTGATTTCCACGTTCATTGTAGTCAATATTAGTGATTGTGAAATAGCATATGGTCTCATATTAATCATTTAGGACATGGATGAGCATGGTACTATATATATTCGGGATAAATCCATGTTGGGTCACTTGTACAAGACTTGTACAATTTCACTAATATTGAGAAGGTCTAGGCAACATAGTAGTCACTACATTATTATAGGTTTGAGTGTATGAGTACATCATAGTTATTCAACCACCACGTCTTCTTATTTTAGGGTAGAAACTTAAACAACCATATGTTATAAGATGAGTTCACACATGGGCTCGTAGAGTAGATGGTCAGGATACTAGTACATTCAGGAAGACATTTGATAGGCTACAGGCATGCCAAATAGTATAGATACCATAAGGAAAAAATTCCATTTAGAAAGAGGATGCTCACATGATGAGATAAAATAGAGTGATTAGATAGTACATGAATCACCATGATGACTTAGAATTATTTCAAGTTGATTGTGTAACACAAAATTTTGGTATTCGATAGGGTAAGCCTCCAACATGGCATGTGTAAATGAAATTAATGATATTCCCACCACAAGTGGGCTAGATTTGGACCCCTAGGCCCAATGAGACTAAGCACATAGCTATAAGGGAGATATATCCTCCTTTTTTTGATCTAAAAGTGGAATATGTGGGGGTTACTAAGTGTTGTTTTTCATGTTGGTCAAGGGATTAGGTAATTCTAGTGTTTCCACTTATAACAACAGTATGTGGTTGTGATGGAGGTGTAGATGGTGGTGATGGTGGAGTTGATGGATAAATTCCATATGTAGTGCAATATTAGATGGCTAGAGGAAGGTTTGAAAGAGTAGGGTCCATGATGGAATTAAACCCCTTAGTATATGCATCCCTTCTATATGGTGTTACACACATGATATATGCTTTATCATTTTCATAGTGTATATTTCCTTTTGATATTTTATATTGTAATGAGTTTCATGTGTGAGTTGTTTTGTAATATCAACCAACTATATCACTAATATTAGTGTTTTCATGTACCTTTTCACTCTATAAATTATAAATGTCAAGGGGAAACTTGAGAGGGCCACTTATGAGGTAGGTGACTATATATTTGTTCAATTATATGGAATAGTTGAGAGAAACTTATTTTTTGGAGCAGTAGAGGGTTGATGATGTAGATTCCCTAGTGAGATAGCTTTTTGAGTGACCAAAATAGGAATATGTAAAAATAGAGGCACCTATGGTTCCATCCACAAGGGTTATCACAATGTAGATCCTTATTAATGAGTTGAGGCAATTCAATGAGGTCTACACATTGCCTCATACTAATATAGCATATTATCAGGATAAATTAGATTTAGAGGCTAGTCATAATGGTAGGGTTGGTAGTAAAGTTAAGACAATGACCTTATATATAAAAAATAATAGTGTTAGATGTAGACTTAGGGGTGTAGATAGAGCTTCTAGTGGTGATGATCACTCTCCACTACATTTTATAAAGTGATGTATGTATGAGATATACTTGGGTCATATGAAACCTTTTTTGGACTATGTATAAAACATTGGTAGTTATGATATATATATATATATATATATATATATATATATATATATATATATATATATATATATATATATATATATATATATATAGAGAGAGAGAGAGAGAGAGAGAGAGAGAGAGAGAGAGATTTGTATTTCTATGTTTGTTCATGTGTATATATGTATACATCTTTGATATACATGTTTTTTATTTAATTTTATAAGTGTTTGGCCTAAATAAATATGATATGTCAATGTAAATGTAGCAAAATAATAAATAAATGTATCATGTAAATAACATGTAATGAAAATATGCCTAACTTACAAAAATATATTCATTGAAGCTCATAGTAATTAATAAATAGTACTACCTATTGGTATGCATTCAAGAAGATTTTTCAAAGTATATAATATGTGTAAGCATAGGTTCTTCACTTTTAACAATAGGAGATACTCGTAGTGAATCATTGTATAATTCTCAACTCTAGTACATTGAAATGTTTCGATAATATCAAAATATGTGGGATATGTAAAGTTAATTGTTTATTTCTTTGGTTCTTTCAATTCACAAATGATATAATATGTGATATATGTTTTTTTTGGAGCCCACTTAATTTATTTTTGAGACATAACAATATCCACCTTAGGATGTTTAACATTATTTTTTAGCTATTCTATCTCATGAAATTAAAGCTTTTACACATTGGTAATCAAAATATTTGTGATCATAAGTATTATTGATCATGTTCATATATTGTAGCCAAGGAGCACCTAATATATAATTGTACTTAAGAAAAATGGGCATGACATAGAATGTGGTAAGACATGTTTGGGGACCAAAAGGTATAATAAATTGAATACACCCCATTATTACATGTTCGTGAAAATATGTCTTGATTAAATGTTTGATATCATACCCAAGTAACTTAAGGAAGGGAATACTACACATATTAAATATGGTTTTCTCATCAATCATAATCCCTTATCTATTTGGTCTATCAAATAAAATAATTATTGGCCAAAGGCTCCTCATTAAAAATATATGTCTTAGAAAGATCATTATAAATTATGATTGGATCATTGCTTTGCTTAGTATATTCTCACTTAAGCAACTCTTTCTTAGGTATCTCTTTCTTAGTAGATGACACATTACATGGAGTATGTTTCTTAACTTTAGGAAGTTTGTCACTATCAAGTGGATGTGTAAGGAGATGAAATTCATATTTATTGATAAGGTCATGAATTTTCCCTTACAAGGCATGGCATATATTCATTGAAAGTCCATGGTTTTTATGATAGGCACAATAATATAAATATTTATATGTGCATGGGACATGAAATTATCACAATGTATGATAAGAGGATGTCCAATCAATTTCAAATAAAACATCATTTTTTACCCTATTTTTTATTTACCAAGTGTTTTATAGGCATAAAATTTTGAAATATTATTCAGATTATAATATATGACATTGAAGCATAAACCTGAATGTAAAGGTTGAATTAATATAAATGGATTGACAAGTGGTATATGATAAATATAGTAAATACAACCAATAATAATTTACTTATATTTTTTTTATTTTTTATTTATTGTAATAGGTGTATGATAGTGAGAAACAAGATAAAAAGTATTGTGTTAGTTTAGGTCTAGAAACAGAGTTTGTGGCTCCTAGAGTAGGGGTTTTATTTTTTACCATATTTTTTTATTATGGGTTTTTTCCCCCTCACTTGGAGTTTTTATACTTGCATGGAGAAGCTTGATTAGGTGTATATATAGGTTGACCGGTTGACTGGGAAGTAACTCCCTTGATCGATTATTTTGGGCATGGAAGTTACTCCTCTATTCTTAGCTCTGTTGACCACCTTTCTTAGATGAGTTACTATTTTATTCCAAGGGTATGTTGACCATATTTTGTGGAGTTACTCAACACTATCCTATTTTTACTTCTCACATGTGTGATATTCATTAATGGAAGTTTAGATTTTGGATTGTATCTTATCTTGTGTAATATTCTCACATTGTTATTTCATTTTAATTTTAGTTACTTTGTGGTGTGCACCTAATTGGTTCATGTAATCACTCAGATTATGCATTAGATGTACCTATAACCTAGACTTAACCCCAATATGGTAACAAATACACCTTGATAATCGTATGTCTGGTTATGTTGTTAGTATTAATTTTAAATCTAGAGTTTATTTGCATATATTATGAGGCACTTTTTTAAAGGGTTTGAAAAAAATTGGGGGTTTTTTGAAATCTCCAAAACCTCAATATTTTTAGGGTCATTTTTTACTTGAAATTTGTGAGTTTTCATTTGCAAATTACGATGGTATTTTTTTTCTATGCTCTATTACTGGAAGCTCTTATCTAACAATTTTCTTATTGTCTAGTTGCCTACTTCAGTTGATTGATTCCAAAATAGAGCATATAGAGACTCATGTGAAAATTATATTCATGCCTTGATATGTTTTCATTTGTAGTGCCTCTTAAATTTGGGATCAAGACAAGCCTACATGCTCTATGAAAGGATTTAAATGATCATGTTTAGTATCTCTAGCTGCTAGTGGATTGTGAAGGGTTTGGATTACACTCCCAAATGGATTTCGATGGGATCTAAAGTTTTTTTTGTCTCCATTAGTGTCCATTAAAATTTGGTTTGGCATCACATTCAAGTAGACCTCTAACAGTGTTCACATTCACATAGACCTCTAGTAATGTTCACATTCATGCATAGCTCTAGTAGTATTCTCATTCTTTTAGACCTCTAACATGTTCATCAAGCACCCATACAACCTCCACATCACATGTTGAATGTCAATATTCCTCACCATTTTTCTCCATCGTCACCCAACAAACATATCTACTCACTCAAAACTATCGACCTAGTATTTTCTCATCAAAAACCACTCACGGCATTTAAGTGGTTTTTATTACCACTTACAAAAACTTGTGGTTTTTTTTGTTGGTGGAAAATATCCTTTTTTTTAAAATTAAGTGAAAGACACTTTTTAGGTTAAATGTTTTAAAATTCAAAACATTTATTAAAATTTATATAATTTCAATGTGTAAAAATGGTTTCATTTAATTTAAAAAAGGGGCGATGATTTTTTTAATTTTAGAAAGCCTATGTTATAAATGTCAAACATAAATGTAACGTTGACATTTTCAAACTAATATTTTTGAAAGGAGATTTATATTACAGGGATAGAAATTAAAGGTGATTTATTTTTTACTATTTTTTAATAAAAATAATATATTTTGAGTTTTGTAAATATGGAAAGTTATTATTTGAAATCTCTTCATTATTCACTAATCAAAGACTAGAGGGTGAGGTCCAGTTTGGTAGGTGACCAAACCCCCTTACATTCAAAACAATAATTTCTCTCTCTTACCCTCTCAATGTGTATAATTATTTTGAAATCATTATTGGTTGAACCTAACATCCCCTTATCTTAAAAATCATGCCTTTTTGACATTTACACCGATTGCTCTAGATGCATTCTTGGCTATGCCTGACATCTTTTGAGCATGCTATTTACAACATTCAGGGGGTTCACCATTTCATAGTTTAGGTGTGGTGTATTGTGTCTTGAGTTACTCTTTGTATTTTCTTAGACTTTCATTTCTACAACAACAACAACTTCAACTCTAGCCACTTCACTTAATTTTTTCATAATGGATAAAAAGTTCAATTAATCCACTAACATCATTAAATACTACGAATGGAAAACCAAATTGCAAATTATATTAAGAAGCGAGGGTTTACATTATATTACAATGGGAAATAAAATTAAACCCAATATAAAAGAATAAAAAGTTAAGCGGTACAACCATTGTGATGAAGCTTATGGGTTGTTGTGTCTTTTTGTATCACATAATCTTATCTTTCACTTAAAACTTGATAAATCTCCCAATGAGTTGTATAACATATTTGAAAATATTTTTGGGAAGTTGGATGTGATGATAGGTCATGAACTTGAAAATGATCTTATCATCCTAAGGCCTAGCAACTTTGACACCCTTCAGGATTTCTTCATCAAGTTCAAGTCTTTGAGATTGTAGTTTAAATAATGTGTAATAGAGAATAAATATGACAAATTTATTCTTTATATACTCTCTAAGCTAGGTATTTATTACTTAGTCTTTGTCTCTATTTTTCATGCCACTAAAAGTGCTCTAGGAACTACATGGAAAATGCCCTCTTTATATGCCTTTATTACCAACTTGACTTAGGAGTAAGATAAGTTAATACATATGGGAATATTGAAGTCCTAAAAAAATCAAGCACTAATTGTTGGGAATGGAAAATAAAAGACTCTAAACAAAGAGAAGAATAAAAATAATAAGGATCAAAAGAAAAAGAAAGAACCAACATCTACCAAAATAACCATTGAAACCTCCTCTTCCAATGACAAAACTAATAAGATAAGGTTAAGTGTGCCTATTGAAATAAAAATGTGCATGATGAACATAAGTGTATGAATAAATAAAATGATCACCTAACTCATCTTTTAGAGAAAAAAAACATAAGTGTTCCAAAGTATATCAAATATAATTCATCAACTCAAGATTCTTCTAAGTCAAAAGGCAAAGGTAAAGAAAAAGAAAAGGGGAAGGCTCTTGTAGCAGTTTGTTGGAAATATTGTCATTGATGTCAAAGGTTTAGCATTATTGGTGATAAAGGCCCCATTGCATTTAATGTTGTTTGTAATAAATATATCTTGGCTAATATGAGTTAATATTTATTTAATATTAATGAATACATTTTTGGTTACATATGAGACAAAATAAGGGCACATGCAGTAGTCGAAGAGCCATGGGGTAAAGACAAAAGAAGGATGGGATGCATTTTCCCATGAAGAGTCATCTTGGGGAATACCAAGAGTCACCAAGTGAAGACAAAAGAGTAAGGGCACAATTTCTCATGAAGGGACACTTTGAGGAATACAAAAAGTCACCAAAGATAAGGACAAAAGTGGGAAGGACGTTTTTGGTCATGAAGGGTCACCACATGAATTTTCAAAGGCTTGGATATGAAGGGTCATCCAAGATTGGTGCCATTTTCCATGAGGATTGAAGGGTCACAAAGGGGGAAGGCCAAAGGTCATTTGGAAAGCTATAAATAAAGGCTTGAGAAGCCATTTGTAATATGGTTGAGATAGAGGTTGATTTGATATTGTAATATCTAGCTTAGAAGAGCAATTTTGAGAGATAAATATGATTTGTATTTGTTATATCTAGCTTAGAAGAGCAAAGGTGAGAGAGAGGAAGGAGATGTTGTATTGATCTATCATTTGTTGAGATAACAACATTGAGAGATAGGTGTGTGGTATACATAAAGGGGTTGGTGCTCCTGTGGGTTGGTGCTCACGAATTGTTGTTGGGTTGGTACTCGACAAAGGGATTGGTGCTCCTATGGGTTGGTGCTCATGAATGGTAGCTGGTTTGGTGCTCAACAAATGGGTTTGAAGCTCCTGTGGGTTGGTGCTCATGAATTGTAGCTGAGGTTGGTACTCAGAAAAGGGATATGGTGCTCATGTGGGTTTGTTCTCATGAATATACTTGAGATTGTTCTCCATGGTTTTTCTCACATTAGGTTTCCATGTTATATCTGGTGTCTCTATCTATCTTGTGTGATGTTTATTGTTTGAGTTTTATTGCATATCTTGAATGTTTGATTAAGTGGAATTTGATAAAGGGAAAGTTTTATAAGATATATAATATACTGATTCACCCCCCCTCTCAGTATATTTTGTGCTTAACAATTGGTATCAAAGTAGGTTCCTTCAGAAAGGGTTTAACATCTTGAAGGTAGATCAAAGAAAAGCATAAGATGGCCAAGCAACTAAATAAGGAGAATCAAGAGTTGAAATCTATGGTTGAGTCTCTTAAGGAAAAGGTGTGTATCTTGGATTCTAAGTTGGCTATAGAATTAAAAGAAAATAAGATATTCAAGATCTTAAGAATCAGTTAGAGGTTGCAAATTCAATTTTAACATCAAAAGAAGAATAGTGTAATCAATTGAAGGTTGAGTTAGATTCTTTAAAGGATAATCATGAGAAGTTTATAATCAAGGTTGAGAAAGATCATGAAATATTAGTCCAAGGAAAGAAGGATGCAGGTTTTGAAGGCAAATCAAAGAAGTCGATCAGGCAGCCCAATGCTTTCAAAATTTCAAATTCTTTTCATGGCCGTTGTTTTGTTTGTCATCATGTTGGTCATAAGGCAAGAGACTGTATGAGGAGAAGCAATCAGTCAAAGGGAGATCTCAGTCACATTCAAGAAAAGGTATGAGAAATATTGTTTGCTTTTGTTGTCATGAGGTTGGCCATATTGCTAAATTATGCCAAAATAAAGTAAAGACATATTAAAGGTATTACAAAGGATTTAAAGACCCTAGAAAATATGAGAAAAGACAAATTCAGGTTTGGAGACCTAAAATAGTAAAGGTTGATCAGGTTGAGTTTAAGAGTGAAAATGAATTAATTGCTATAGTAGATAAAGAATCAAATAAGAAGGATTGTGCAGAATCTATTGTTACATTTGATCATGAGCTTTGTCAAGATAAGATAGTTGCAAAAGTTGAGATGAAAAACATCATAAATGATAAGGTTAATAGGGAAAAAAGGTTAGACATGCTTAAACGGATTCTAAAAGGAAAACATAAGAAGATCAAGGAAGAAATAGAGGAGATGTGGGAATCTCCTGAGATTTATTTCTAGAACCCTATTGTGTGGGGTGTCTCTTCTAGGCTTCAAGGAGACACTTTTAAGAAAAATTGAAGCATGGTGGATGCTATTGGGTCTTGGTTATGTTGCATGACAAGAAGGTGAGTTGGAAAATTAATTTGTATATCTTTTGAGGGAATATATTTTTAAATAAAATTTTGCATCAGTATTATGGTTTGAGGCTATTAGAATGATTCTTGCATATGTAGTGTTTTAAATGATTATGGTCATAAGAAATTAGAATGTTGAAAAAGAGCTAACAGTTTCAGAAAGAAGGAAAAGGATATTCATGCAGATTCAATGAAGAAGGATGAGAGTTTCAAAGTTCCATTCATTAAGAAGAAGGTTTAGTTGTGTTCATGGCAGAAGAAACAACATGAAGATTCTATGTTGGTGCAAACAGCTTTGCATGTAAGAAATAAAGATCAGCCATGGTTTGTTGATAGCAAATGTTCAAAGCATATGACAGGAGATAAGAGTAAAGAAGATCAATGGTGGCATAGTGAAATTCAAAGATAAAACCACCGCCAAGATAGCCAGAAAAGGTATTTTAAGTTTGGATATTAGTAGAACCAAAGCTATGAATGTTTTGTAAGCATAATCTATTGAGTGTCAGTCATATATGTGATCAAGGATACACCTTAAAGTTTCATGTGGAAGGTTTTGAGATTAAAAGGAAATATTCAAATGAGTTGATTGTAGATTCTCAAAGGATAGGTGATGTTTTAATTAGATATCTTCTCAAAGACATGTAAGAGGAGTTGGGAGTATTTTCTATTACTTCCTACCATTGATGTTTAGCATCAAATGAGGGGGAGCTTAGTGTTAGCTCTAGATAGGCTCTTTGCCATTGATGTCAAAGGGGGAGAATGATAGGTATAGGTATAGGTACAGGTGTAGAAATAGGTACAGGGAATAGGTACAAGTTGCTATAATAAGGGGGAGTTACTGTATGTTTTCAGATGATAGGATGTGCAAGTGACAGGATGTGGTAGTTTCAGGATTGAGGTTGCCATCAATGACAAAGGGGGAGATTGTTGGAAATATTGTCATTGATGTCAAAGGTTTAGAATTATTGGTGATAAAGGCCCCATTGCATTTAATGTTGTTTGTAATAAATATATCTTGGCTAATATGAGTTAATATTTATTTAATATTAATGAATATATTTTTGGTTGCATATGAGACAAAACAAGGGCCCATGGAGAAGCTGAATAGCCATGGGGTAAAGACAAAAGAAGGATGGGACACATTTTCCCATGAAGAGTCATCTTGGGGAATACCAAGAGTCACCAAGTGAAGACAAAAGAGTAAGGGTGCAATTTCTCATGAAGGGACACTTTGAGGAATATGAAAAGTCACCAAAGATAAGGACAAAAGTGGGAAGGATGTTTTTGGTCATGAAGGGTCACCACATGACTTTTCAAAGGCTTGGATATGAAGGGTCATCCAAGATTGGTGCCATTTTCCATGAGGATTGAAGGGTCACAAAGGGGGAAGGCCAAAGGTCATTTGGAAAGCTATAAATAAAGGCTTGAGAAGCCATTTGTAATATGGTTGAGATAGAGGTTGATTTGATATTGTAATATATAGCTTAGAAGAGCAATTATGAGAGATGAATATGATTTGTATTTTTTATATCTAGCTTAGAAGAGCAAATGTGAGATAGAGGAAGGAGATGTTGTATTGATCTATCATTTTTTGAGATAGCAACATTGAGAGATAGGTGTGTGGTATACACAAAGGGGTTGGTGCTCCTGTGGGTTGGTGCTCACAAATTGTTGCTGGGTTGGTGCTCGGTAAAGGGGTTGGTGCTCCTGTGGGTTGGTGCTCACAAATAGTAGCTGGGTTGGTGTTTGGCATAGGGGTTTAAAGCTCTTATGGGTTGGTGCTCATGAATTGTAGCTGAGGTTGGTACTTGAAAAAGAGGTATGGTGCTCTTGTGGGTTTGTTCTCATGAATATACTTGAGATTGTTCTCTGTGGTTTTTCCCACATTGGGTTTCCACGTTATATCTGGTGTCTCTCTCTATGTTGTGTGATGTTTATTGTTTGAGTTTTATTACATATCTTGAATGTTTGATTAAGTGGAATTTGATAAAGGGAAAGTTTTATAAGATATATAATATACTAATTCACCACCCTCTCAGTATATTCCATGCTTAACATAGTTGTAGATCCAACATATTCATGGGTTATTGACTTGGGTACTTCCTGGTACATGGGCTCTTTATAGGTTGAGTTTTATTCCTTAGACCCTTGTATCATGTCTTATATCACTTTGGGTGATGACACTTCATTAGAAGTTTTAGGGAGAGGGTCTATTGAAATAGATGGAGGAACATTCAATAATGTTCTAAGTGTTTCATCACTTTCAACCAATCTCCTATTAATGTAGCAAATCACCCACATCAGTAAGGGCATGAGGGTATAATTTTCATCAAATTCAATCATAATCAAAGAGTTTCATAATGACTATAGATTAGTAATGGGTAGGGAAGATCACCAAACTATGTTATATACCTTATCACATTTTACACTTAATTCTTCTATGACTACATTGTTGACTAATTTAGATGGAGTTAGAAAACTTTAACATGAGCGGTTAGGCCACCTCAACTATCACTACCTAGAATAAATTATAAAGAATGATATGGTCATAAGGTTACCTCGTGTCCATTTCTATAAGGGAATTTATGAGGGTTGTACCCTTGGGAAACATCCCAAAGATAAATTTGATGAGGCAAATCTTGGAGGGTTTCACAGGCATTGGAGTTAATATAGAATGATGTATCTAGGATTTTTCCCAGTCTATCCTTCATAAGGGCAAAGTATGTCCTTAATTTCAGTGATGATTTATCAAGATACAGGTTTACTTCCTTAGGCATAAATATGAAGTTTTATAATAGTTTCAAGACTTCAAGGTTCTTGAATAAAAACAATCTGAGAAGTGCATCGAGGTTATTTGAATTGATAATGGGGGTGAGTCTCTCAATAATAGGTTTGATTAGTTTTAAACCATAAAGGGGATTGATTTATAGTGTATAATTCCTTATAGTTCTCAACAGAACAACATTTTAGAATGCAATAACAAGTCTTTGAAATAGAAGGCTAATTGTATGATTCACTTTAAGTCACTTACACCATGGTATTGGGCCGAAGAAATCAATTGTGCTTGCTACATTCAAAATAGGGTTACCCATAAAGCTTTAAAATTTATAACTCCCTTTGAATCTTGACACAATAGGAAACCCATAGTTGATCATGTTAGGGTTATCATATCCCTAGTTATGGCATACATATCAAAAAATAAATGAAAGGCTATGGAACTTTAGAGTAAGCCTTACATCTTCGTAGGTTATACATATGGTGTCAATGTATACCATCTTCTTCATCTAACCACACATGAACTATTCATCAAGATAAGTGTTCACTTTCAATAGAGTCCCATAGACTCAACACTTGACACTTATCCTAATTCATTGGACTAACTTGGTCTTAATTCAAATAATTTATATCAGCCTGAGGACAGTCTATAAGTTTAAGACACTTCTAGTTCTAATAATGAGAATAGTGATGGGGACTTATCTTCATCCACATCTAGCCACACCTCAAAGGATGATGTTTATATACCTAACTCTTCAAATTATGGTCCTCTTTGGGATAATAAAACACTCTAAAGTATAAGGACATCGGTTGGGGATCCTTTAGATGATAGGTGGACATGTTCAAAGTTTTAGAGTGGTTTACATGATTTTTATACCTCTACCTTAGATATGCAAATTTTTTGAGAGGCATTGAGTATTCTTGAGTTGGATTCTATCATGTATGAGGAGTATAACTTAATCAACAATCATACTTGGTATTTAACACTTCTTTGTAAGGTAATAAAGATAATTAAATTCAAATGGATATATCAAACTAAGTATGAAATATATGGGTGTATTGACAAGTTCAAGGTGTGTTTGGTCACTAGAGGTTTCTCATAGGTGCCTAGCATTGAATACATAGATACATTTACACTAGTCACCCAAATGAACTCCGTCAAACTCACACATGTTATTACTACATCCAATTATTGGAATGTTCATCATATGGAAATGAAGAGTGATTTTATTCATAGTGATATTAAGGAGGAGATTTACATAGATTATGATTTAGGATTTGTTTAGGATCCTTATTTTATGTGTAGACTTGATAAATCCATTTATGGCCTCAAACATGCCCCTTGGGCTTGGTAAACCAAGATGTAATCTTTCCTTCTTATAGAAGGATTCACCAGATGTCATTCAAATCTAAAATTTCATTTATTATAGTAAGATGATTTGATCTTGATTATAGTTCTTTATGTTGATGACTTTTTGATCATTGATATCTCTTATTCATCCATTATAATAGTGAAAAGGGATAACTAGGATAAATTTTCCATGACAAACTTGGGCTTGTTACAATGCTTCCTTGGGATTCATATTTCTTAGTTTGACTCAATGATTACTCTTGCATAACCTTAGTATGATCTTGATCTACTTGCTCAATTTCACATGGTTGATTATAAGCCAACTCTAAATCCTTTTTTATCTGGAGTCAAGATTGAAGAATATTATACTTCACCTTTGGTTGATGCTATCTTGTATCGATAACTTGTGGGCAACCTTATTTACTTGACACATACCAAACCTAACATATCATATGTTTTGGGCCTAATAAACTGTAATAAAAAGTAGTTAAGAGGATTTTTCATTACATTGAAGTCAAGCATAAATTTGATATTTGTTGTAGACTTGGCATTGACATCAACTTGATTGTCTATACTGACTCAAATAGTGTTGGTGATATTCAAAATTATAAGTCCACTTTAGGTTATAATTTCTCCATCAATTTAGGTCTGATTAGTTTATCAAGAAATAATTAGAATGTTATTGATTTATCATCTACTGAGGTGGATTATATGGGGTTATCAATACTATCACTAAGGTCAATTAACTTCAAGGGATTCTTACAGAGTTTGATATCTAGTTTAGATGACCTACCATAATCTACTATGATAATCAGAGATTATTTAGATTTACAAGAATTTGGTCTAGCATCGATGAATAAAACCCATAGATATTCACATACACTTCATTAGAGAGCTCATTAATGGGGACATACTTGATTTAATCTATTTCCAGATGATAGAGTATATTGTAGACATCTTCACTAAACCTTTCATATAGAGAAAGTATTTTCACTTGTGGGATCTTCTTGAGGTTCAAGACATTGTAACATCATCTTATAAGGGGGATTTTATCCTATTTTGTATGTCTCTCTTTTAGGGGGGTGGTTTCTCCTATGGTTTTTCTCCTTTTCTCTACTTTATAAGAGATTTATTTGTACATGGGTACCTCATAAGGGCTAGTTATTAGGACCCATTTTTTTTACACTGCCCACCTAAGTTGTGCTTATGGGTGGGTGTTATAATAGGGTTTTTATTTTTTCCTATATTTTTTATCATATTTTTTCCCTCACTTGTATTTTTTTTACTTTCATGGAGAAGCTTGCGTAGGTGTACAGGTTGATCAGATGATTAGGAAGTAACTTCCTTGACTGGATATTCTAGGTATGGGAATTACTCTATTCTTTTATCTATTGACAAATTTTTGTGGAGTTACTATTCTAATTTGAGGGTCTATTGACCACCTTTTATGGAGGAGTTTTTAAGCACTCTCTTATTTTTACTTCTCACATTTGTGAACATTATTAATGGAAGTTTGGATTTTGGATCCTATCTTATCTTTTGAAATATTCTTGCATTGTTGTTTCATTTTGATTTTAGCTAATTTATGGTATGCACCTACTTGGTTTGTGTAATCACTCATCTTTTGCATTAAATGTATCTATAAACTAGACTCAACCCTAAGAGTGGATATGTTTGGAAAAGTTTATGCATCCTGGACAACTACGTAACATTATCTTGTTTGTTGATTTTGGACTTGTATACTTTGAAAGTGACAAAAATATAACTAATTTTGATTGTGCCTATGTCTGATGAGAGGCCTGAGTATTTTAATTATTTTAATAGTGCAAAAAAACCTCTATCTTCATTATCTTTAACTTGAAAACCCTAAGTGTACTTGTGAGAGCTAAAAATGACAAAAAATAAGGAGAAATGTAATGGGGTGAGTTGACCCTAAGCACCCCCATTAATGATTGATTGTTGCCTATTTATCTGACTACTATGAGGAGGGAATCAAACCACATATAATTCTTCAACTTAAATATATTTTAAAATTATGTTCCTTCATTATATGCATGCCACTAGTAATTTGGCTTTAATACTTGAAAATGTTATTTGTTGAATTGATTTGGAATGCTTTATACTTATTTTAGGTCAGTGTGTAGTAGCATAATAGATAGATGCCAAATAGGCAACAAGTCCCTTTGAAATGAGATTTTGGTTTTCTTAAATAGTGATCCTTTTGAATAATTTCCTTTAGCCAATTTGAGAAATTTGTGAGATGACCCATATGGATATTTAAAATTTTGGAAACTAGTAATTAAATGGTGTGAGAACAAGGGAATGTTGAGTGGATAGGTCCATGGTAGAGGACCCATCTACATAACCTAAACATGTCTCAAGAAAGTAAGAACATCTAACCTGAAGTTGGGAGCAATCTGAGAGTAATATAAATTATTTTGATCATTGACTTGGAAATTATTGTGTAGTAGTGATGGTGAAAAAAGGGGTTACACATGCATATAGATAAATGGATAGAGGAAAAGGTGAATACGATTCATGTATTTGAGCATAAGTCCAGTGGTTCAAGATATGTCAATAATTAACATTATCAAGTAACTCTAACTAGATTTAGGTATCTACATCCCCTACCCCTTTATTCTAGTAATTAAATTGCTAGAGTAAAGGATAAAGAGATACCTAAGTGTGTAAAACATACTTTTTATTTTGATAGGAAACTCCAATTATGTAGGGCATTCAATTTAATTAAACCCTAAAACAACACATGAATTAGTCATTATTTATATTTGAAATTTCAAATTGAAATGAGAAAAGGGAATGAGTACACCTATAGAGAGATGAAACCATGTTGCTCTATAACTTGTAAAATATGATGCTTCACTGTTGAAATATTTGAGAAAATGTTCCCCCTTATTGAATCACTTGGAGAGATGGTTCCTTGTGATGAATCATTATCAAATGTGAGAGTGATCAAGTCTCAATTTTGAATAACCAATCAAGAACTTGAGTTGTAAAGATGAAAAATCCAACTCTAATGAATAGGGAGAAGTGCCCATTTTACTAATCTAAAAGGATATGGAACCATGATGGGATCACTAAAAGTGATTCCAAGGTTGTTGAGTGTCACTAGACTTGAATGTACATCACCCATAATAGAAGGTGAAACCACACAATGGGTTCTCACTAGAATAAATGCAAAGGCCATTGAGTGTCTCTCAACTTGAATGTACATTACCCATGATAGAGCATATTAAATTATTATAGAAAAATCTAGAATATATTTACATGATTAAAAGAGAATGAATAATATTCATTCCCCCATCATGATTTTATTTCTATTAAATTTGATGAAAAATAATAAACTATTTGACATTGAATCTATAAATTGTATCGTAGTGTATATGTACATGAATCAATACCATGTCTTTTGACTTTAAAAATGTATATATGTGCATGAACCAACATCATGCCTAATGAATTTGTACTAAATGATATATAATGCATACATCTATATGCTCAACTATAATTTTATGTGAAATTTTTAATTCATGTTTATGTAATCATTTTCGCTTATGCCCATGCATAAACATCCAAGTGTGTGATTTTTTACTCAAGTCACTATAAAGTGAGTGCATATGCATGTCATATGCCTCCATAATCTATATAAATGTGCCAATATATATCATGTATCTTAAATTTTCAATTATTTTGAGTCTTTGAAACATGTACTTTGTTATAAAGTCTAATTTATTTGCTCATGGATGCTTGAATCTCTAAGGTAAACCCACTATAATACCCTTATTTTCAAATGAGTTATGTAAGTTACAAGTCACTCATCTCAAAATAAGAGTGATTTGTATCATGTGATAGATATATAATAATGTATAATCATGTAAACATGTGGAGAGTATGTCATCATAATATAGTGTATGTTATTGAGTCATGTATGAAATATATGTAATGTGAGTTATATAAATGTCATGTCTAGATAGATATAACAGTGAGACACATAGTAAAGTAACCATATTTGAATAATAATATGCAATACAGGTGCATGATATGGATCATGGAACCACTAATAAATCACAACACACATTGTCACATAATATCACACATAAGTCCAAGGGGAACATACAAGGGATATGAACATGTCATAACAAACAAGACTCAGGGACACATGCAAAGAATATAAACATGTCACATACGAAAGACCAAGTGGCCACACATATTAAGGAATAAATTTCTAGCCTATCTTACAAGAAAATTACAATATCTAAGGAGCATATAACAAATTAAAACTACTCTACACCATCCATATGTATCAATGTTACATCACATTAAAATAACATATCCATGCTGCACAATGTAAGATATGAGTAACTAGTAAGACACTTGTAATATATGTAACTCAACATGGTAGAGACATCGTAGATAGATATAATGTATGATATTATAACTTGTATAATAATGTGCCCTTAGCATAATCATGGTCTCTCGATAGAAGGGATTCCAACATCTAGGAATCCATGTATAACATGGATATCCTGCATCACACTCATTTACCTTGTGAAACGAATGTGTGTATGATAAATAATATTATATCTACCAAACATGTGATAAATAACACATGTAAAGAAATAAACTAGTAAATCATGTCATGCTCAAGTCATTATTTCTTAAATTTTTAGATATTTCGAATGTTTTTGGTTTTTAGAAAAATTTGAATGTTTTTGAATTTTTAAAATATTTTTAAAAAATTCAAGAAACTTTTCAATGATTCCATCAATGGGAGAACAATAGTGTGTACTTGTATCAAAAAATGGGAGGGTGAATTTTCATGAACAAAAAGTGTTACATGCAAATGAATTAGAATCTAAAAAAGAATTAGATGTTGTATTATAACTATCTTGATCATTGCTCATGGAATCTCTTACATGATCTATAGGGTGCAAGACTTGGTGGGGTCAACTGTATAGTAGGAGAAAGTCTCACTACTTATGTTCATTTTGGAACATGATGAATTATCTAAGGTATTTCCTTAAGACACATTGTAGAAGATGAAATCTCTTTGAATTTTGAATAATTCTTTGTTGTGAATCTTGGTGTCTAGGAGAGTGTACCACTCTCATTTGAAAAAAAATATATAACTATTATGCATAGGTGCAACAATGGAATTTATAATGTACATTTGAAAAGGTGTAATAAATAATTATATTGGTGGTGATAACATATTTTTCTATGTTTCTTGTATTATTTTGATAATTTATGTGTTCTTGTAGTTATGAATATGTTGTTGTAATAAATTACAATTATTGTTGTGATTTCTCATGAGTTTGTGGTAATCACAATATGATATGCCTACTTGATACATAATACATCCCTTTGATCAATGTTTTTAAGGTGGTAATCTAGTTAGATTATGTGTGGTTTATCATGAAATCTTGTTACTTGTAATGATATGGAATCCTTTATATTTGATCTTTCCTCATGATTGAATGAAATATATGATTCATGTTTTGTCCAAATCAAGAGTGAATGTGATATTTCATTTTTTTATGTGAAATAGTATTTCAACTATTATGTGTATGATAAATACATTGTTGATTAGAAATTACCACCATTCCTTTATCTTCTAATGGTTGTGTTTGAGTAGAACTCTTGCTATTATCTATGTTTTTCATATATTAATTATATTTCTATTTTCCCACTCAAATAGGTGTAAATAGAGTATGAAACAAGTTTTCATATTCATCAATGGGATTTAAATTTAGCTTACATAGTTTATCATCTATGAGATCTTACATATCATCCATATCACTATCATAGTAATATTTGACTGCACAGTGTGGATTTTATAAATTTACCAATAATTGTAGCACTTGATTTTTTTTTTAAATTTTTTTATGTGAACTTATGATGTTATCTTTAGAAACCTCATGAAATTAAGCACTACCTACATATCCCAAATGGGCCTTAATCTGATGTAGTTCTCCCTCTTAAATTGATTGTGTAATTTGTGATTATATAATTAGAATGACTATAACTAGAAGATTGATTGAAATGCTTCATAATATATGCCATTGACCTATAATAAATAATATTCAAATTTGGATTATGACTGTTAGAATGCTAAATATTTGAAATAGGAAGAAGTAGTGTTATTTTTCTCAATGTGCGATGTGATTTATAGAGAGATCCCCTGGGGTATAATAAGTGGCCTTGATATGATTTCATAGTAGAATATTTGGAATAATTTCGCTAATGTCTTTACCAAAAACATGATAGGGCCATTGTGAAACATGTCAATTAAAAAAAGTGACTATTATAGCTGGGAGATAAGGTTGTACTAGGGGATAAGGTCACAAATAACATTGTCTAACTATTGTGTACTTGTACCAAAAGACCAGAGATAGTACGGGTAGGTATGACATGAGCTTATGGATTAAATAAGGATGAATATAGCTTAAATAAGGATGTTTGTATGATATTCATAGTGCTTACAAGATAGTGAAGTCTATTTTATATATTTTAAGCTAGATATATGGCAAATAAACCAAGTAAGATTAAAGATGTAAAGAATTAACATTTTCAATCACTTAATGATTAATTTAATGTGTTTACATTTTCCCTTAACTTATTTTAGTGATGCACAATGTGAAACTACTAGAGTAAATTAGATGCAAACCTAACTATGTATACACACTTTATCTTTGCATGTGAAGATTGATTGTCTAACATGCCTTAATGTAATAAACCTTGAATAATGCCACTGAAGTTATTAATCTTTGAAATTTCCTATTTGTAATTTGAAAAGAGAGAAAAAAAGGAATATGCAATATAATTTCCATGTAGCTTGGAGATGGAAGAGTGTACATTCTCCTATGTTGAGGCATTTAGATACATGTTGAAATTGTGTCTAATTTAGAGTGATCAAGTCTCAATTTGAAAATCATTGAATGCTTTTGAGTTGAAAATATTGTTTTATCCAACTCTCATTTGATTGTATAGAGTACTCTATAAAATATTTGAAGGGGTGGAAGCACAAATTATGGCCTGATAAATATTTAAAAAGTGTAACCATAGACATTGAGTGTCACTAGACTCTAACATATCCCACTTTCAATTAAGGTGAATCACACTACTAAAGACAAATCTATATTTGATTTAAAACTTTTTAACTTTGAAACTTTAAACTTGGGATTTTTTACATTGTAATAGTAGAAATGTGAACATGAAAGAATATCATGCCTCATTATTTGTATTGTATTTAAATCTTATTTTGAATCTGTAATTGAAACTTTCAAACTTTTGAAATTTTCCTCTTTTGGAACTTTTTGAAACTTTGTAACTTGTAACGTTTTGACTTATTTGAAACTTTTCAACTTTACAAATTGTAATGTTTTGAATTATTTGAAACTTGTAATTTTAAATTATAGTGATGAGTGAACATACATGCCACATGCCACCATAATATAAAAAAATCTAAATCATATTTCTATTTGAAAATTGTATATTTCCATAAATCTTAAGTTTTTTGCTTGCAAGGCTTGAATGTTTCGAGTAAGCCCAGTTTGATGCCCCTCTTTTGAGATTAGAGAAATAGCATGTAATTCAATTATCTCAAAATAAATCACATGTGAATGATATTACCACTTTGAATATGTGAAATTTATTGCATCATAGTATTGAATATAGAATTGAATTTTCATATGAAGCAGATGTTAGAAAGATATATCATTAAAGCATAGAATTAATGTTTGCATGATATGAATCATGGCACTAAAGTAAGAATAGATTATATAAGTGATGCATGACATGAACCATGGCACCATTTAATAATAGATATAATGCATGATATGAATCATGGCACCATAGTAACAAGTGATTTACAAGTAAGCAACCTGATAAATTTTTGCATAATATATCACACATAAGGCCCAAAGGGATACATACAATGGATGTGTAAGTGTTGTATAACACATAAGGAAAAGGGCCACATGAAAATGGCATGATGATGACATACAAATAATAATTTTAACATACAATGCAAAGGTCCACACACATAATAATCAAACAAAAGCCTATATCAACATGCAGGAAAGGTAAAATGCAAATAAAAGAATGTAGTAGTTAAGAGAAGTATATATCCATCATATTCATGAATTTAAATATTATAAAGTAGCATATTTCATGTAATACATTTTTAAAGTATGAGATATTTAGCAATAAATTTATATGATATGTTTCTCAATGTGGTAAAGAGTTCGTGAATAGATACAACCTGTTAAATTATTCATGGATAATATGCAAATGCCCTTAGTTTAATAAGGTTTTTGGGTAATAAGGGAATCCTAAATTAAAATAATAATGTGAAATTATGTCATGTATCACATTCAATTATGTCATGAGAAGTTATATGTATTGAAATATGATATATGGTATTTAATTAACATAAAATAAACAACATATGAAAAGAAGTAAGCTGGCAACCTTTTAAAAATATTTTAAGTCCTAATTTTGAAATATATGCATGTTTTTGAATTTTTAAAATATATGCATGTTTTTGAATTTTTAAAATATATACATGTTTTTATAAAAAGAGATCTGAATAGATGTTATAAAAATCAAAGTTTTTAAAATATAAGAAGTAAGAGGGATTCAAACAATCCTCAACAAGGTGCAAAAGCATAATATAATAGGGAGGAAGGACAAGCAATGTGCCCCCAATGTGTTTTTAACTTTGAGTCATAGTGATGTAACATAAATAAGTAATACATGTAAGGATGTACATGTTCTTTAAATTTGGAAGAGGTTATATGTGATCATGTATAAATATGAGATCATGTAAGGGACATAGGGTGAAATATATGCACGAGTAAGTATGTGGAGTGTCAAGGAGATAAGTGATTTGGATTGTTTCAATTAGTCTATAAATCAAGAGGGTAAGTACCCAAAGTAAAAAGTAAAACCATTCGCTAGACAGATGCTTAGACAATTTATAGAAGAATTAGTATTGAAATAAAAGAAAAGAAGTTATGTACAAGGAAAGTGAAAGTAGCTAACCACTAATATCAGTGATGGGAATGCATGCATAACCCATGGCATGATATGTAAGAGTGACTTCTTATGAAGAAGAAGTATTAACTATAGGTGCATATGAATCTAAATAGGAGCCAAATGTTGTAATATAACCCTATGAATCACTACTCATATGTTCATATAAACCTATATCCTCATGTGTATGATAAGATGATGTAGCAAACTCTACCTATTCTAGAGATGAAATTATTTGAATAAATTGGTGTGCCTTAAGATATGTAGGCCTATTTATATGTGCCACTTTTTGCTTTAGAGGATGTGCCATGCTTTATGAAAGAAATGGAATATGCTTATGTGTAACTGTATCATGCTCATAAGTAGATGGGTAAACTAATTATTCAATATTTCAATACTCTATAATAGGTGAAAAAACTATAATGTGCTTTAAAAGATGTAGATCATTCTCTTGAATAGTTTTGTAAACTATTTAATTACCATGTTGCTTAATAATTGTACTAGGTAAATTTTCTAGAGAATAAGTAAACACCATTTATTTTAAAGGATATTCATATTGGATTCCTTGAATTTTTACCACTTTATTATCATGAATGTATTTGAGACATGTGTGCACTGTAGAAGGTATTGCTTTAATATTTTGTATCCAAGGGTGTCCTAGTAGTATATTGAAGACCCTTGTGTTTTGTATAACTATAAATGGAGTAGGCATTATGAGAGAAACAACTTATAAAGGTATCACTATATTCCCAAAAGTATCTTGTGTATGCCCATAAAATGCTTTGATAACTCTAAAAGTATCTTATAAATCTTATTTTGTATAACTAACAAAATTAAGGCATGTTATGGTGCACACATTTTAGCTTGATCCATTGTCTATCATGACTATGGATGGATTTATTGGAAGCATATGCTCAAATAAAGAGTGAAGTTTTATCTCAATCATCATCAACAACTTCACAATCATTGAATGTGATCATAGGATTTGATGCTTGTTTACTTATATCTATACTAATAATGATATGAAAAATATGTCCATATGTAAAAGGAAGAGGATGAACATTGTATGCATAATGAACTTTAGAATTATCCTTGTGATTTTATTCATGGTTTTTAAAAGGATATTTGTACATTGTGAGATTTGTATTTTCATTTGTTTGTGGCTTAGCCTCTTCAATAGTGTTCCAATATCTATGATATTTTCATCAATGAGATCTTGGATCTTATGCTTAAGCTTGAAAAATATAATTTTAGAATAACCATACATCTATGATAATCAAAATATGTATTGGCATCAAAATTTATAGATTGTGGTATAGACATATTTATTTTCATTGGTGGAGGAAGAGTGATTCAATTGTATTATAGGAAAATTTACATCAAAACATAAGGAGGTGGTGGTAACTTTGAAAATTACGTCTTTGGTGGAGCTTGAGGTGGTTTTGAGATAAAATTAATTATAAATTTTTCTTCATTCTTGTTTTCAACTAGTTTTTTCTTATAATTTGGCTTGTTTTAAAACCATGCATTTAAAGTAGAAGGAATATTTGAAGCATATTTAATCTTGTTCAAAGTAAGCAACTTGACCTCACACTCTTTGACTATATGGGATAGTTCATCAAAGGATTTGAACTTATCAAACATAATGGACTACTAAAGAGGAGAGAGCAATTTTTTTGTAAAACTAACTTGAAGCTGATTATTAGCCATTTGATTTATCATTTTGGTAAGCATGGTCTTGTAATTTAGCACTTATTCATTGATTGTTTCATTATACCCTTGTTGAGGTTTGTAATTTGAGCATATGATAACATTTACCCAATGTTGATATAAAAAATGTGTCAAAAAATGATTTCCTAAAGGATTGAAAACCTTTATTGATTGAAAAAGAAGATTGTTGTGTTGGAACATTAATGCTTAAGTGGTGGTAATAAGTACCCTTAACATTTTACAATGGTTAAATAAATATATTTTATTTATTAATAAAAATTAATCTCATGTAAATAAATTAAATATATTTATTACTATTTTTAGGTTCTTCAGGGAGAAGTTGGACCCATTGGTTACAATGATCCATTTCAACACCACAATATAAAAAGGGTTTTATAACTTTGATAATTCACCATTGTGTGATAATTTGATTATTGTGACATTGTGATATTTGGTATGAGGTAAATATCATAGTGAATATTGTTTAGAGGAGAAGTGAGAAGAGGAAGGATTATGTACTGGGTGAAGTTTCTCAATTATATTGAATATATCAACCCATGAATTTTTACCTCTTGGAGGTTTTCCATACTAAATATTTGTCAACATTGATCTATGTCTTTGCTACTTGATTACATCTCTAGATATTTTGTGTTGTGTTCATATTACATATACATCCATATTCTTTAATGGTATTAGATCTTGGAGATGGTGTGATTGATTGTCAAGTTATTTTTTAAGGATCCATACCCTTGTGCAAATCAAATTCAAGAAAATTCAAATTAATTTCAACCTTGTACTTCCCTAGTATGGTCATGGAGGCATATGATTTGGTTTGAATTTTTTTTGGGTTATTCTTTGGCCTGTTTGAGCAAACAAACACTCAATTCTAACATTCAAACCTTTATCAAAGTAATTAGAGATCAAATTTACACACAAACTCAACCTATATAGTTTGGTATATCCCATTATATGCATTTATGGTGGTTTTGGAGCCTAAAAAAATATAAATGTTTATATTTGGATCTTTTAAAGCCTATTTCTAGGGTTTAAACCTCCAAAAACACTATTATTTGCAACTTAGACTATGTGTAGAGCCTATGAAGGCTTCACGAATCCCCTATAAATTTTTATTACTCACTTGAGCAAGGACGTACAACTTAAATAGACACAAAAGTCTGAAAAGTCATTAAAAAAAAAAAAGTTGTAGGAGTTCAATGACCTACACAAACAATTTTGAGGACATTTAAAGTGTTTCAAGGTTTATTCAGGCTTCCTCTAACTTTATTAATGCACCCTAGTTCTCCTAGTCTGCCATTGATACCTAAAGGCTTTCATAAAGGTAAGTATAATGTTTTTAAAGTATAATTAATAAATGTTTTAGATACTTATTTCAAATTTTCCATGCAACATTGTAGAGGGGCCCACCTTCCAAATTGGCTTTTATCCAAATAGTAAAAATCTTGTAAATTGATTTTACATGCACATAATATTTTTGACTTTTTATTTTTTAAAGCAATAAAATTCAAGTAAATACACTTTAAAATCAATATCTTGCAAGTATTATTTCACAGCTTTAGAGAAAAAGAGTTGGTAGTATTATTTTTGCTAAAACTTGCAAGAGGGGAGGTCTAGTGTTCAAAAAACTCTACCTTTATTTTTTTGATCAAATTATTTTAGGAATTTTTTTTAAAATAATTAATTTGAAAATATTTTTTGATTTGCACACTCTTGCTCACATTCAAAACACTATGTTAACTTCGACACTTGACTTTGACAATCCTTTTATCAAACATGGTCATATGACCAATAATTTTCTAGGTTTTGGCATATTTTAGATGCATTGGTGTGGTCCATTTATTTATTTAAATCCTCCTTATAAATTTTTTGCATCAAAATTAAAAATAATGTTTATATAGTTATTTTTGTGCAACACTTACAATACTTAATTTAGTGCAATATTTTAAAAATTTCTCAAATTATTTTACATATATTTGAATAATTATTATTTTTTTACACTAGAAATTAATTTATTATCAAATAGAGTATAAAAAACATTAAATAAAATAGTTTGTTTTTATAGATTTTCTAATACCATAATTCAATTTTAAATGCAAGTAATGGCTTCTCTTAATTTTATGTTGGATAAATCTCAAATACTTAATGGATCTAACTATAATATCTTAGAAAATCACATTAAAGCTGAGTTTATGAATCCTAAATTGTATAACGTTATGGTTAGGATTGAAAACCCCTGTTAGGGAGAAATGTCTCGACTAAGATTTCAAATGCATTTCAACGAAAATCATAAGAATCTATGATTATTATTTTATGAAGTGTTAAGTATGAATTCCTACTCCATATTGGTAATCAAGAGTCTTCCAATGATGCCTAGAAACATCTTGAGTTTATACACAAGGGCACTTGTCTCTCTAAGATAATTAAGTTTATTCTTAAATTGCTAACTACATCTATGAAAGGTGATGATTATTTTCTAATTTTATTGAAAAATTAAAAACATCAAATCTTAGTTAGATAGATACAATTTTAATTTAATTTAATATTTGTTATTTTATTTCATTATTTAGTTAAATATTCATGAAAAAATTACAATTTTATTTCAATTCTTAGTTCAAAATATCAAACATAGCATGATATCCCTGACCTCACTATCGTTTATGATCTTCTTATTTTAGAAGAAGAAGTGATGTCAAATTTATATTCTAAAGAGAATTTCACTCAAGATCTTCTCACACTCAATCATATTTTTGAAAATAAAAGAAACCATATATCTAACCCTAACTCTACTAATGGCAAAAATGGGAACAAGAAATCTAGTAATAAGACTCATAAAATTAAGTTTAATGGGAATTGTAATTGATGTGGTAAATTTAGTCATAGAAAGAAAGTTTGTTATAAAAAAATAGAGATAATAATAAAACTTTTAAAAATAACAAATAGAATAAAGGTTCTAACTAGAATCATCTAAAGAATCAGAATAATAATCAGAAACAAAATTCTAATGTTATTGCTTTATATGTTATTTTATTTGTTTCTAATGAAAATGAATGGATTTTATATAGTGGTGCATTGCATTATATGAATTGCTTTTCAAATAGTTTATCTAACACTAGAGATGTGTTTGAAGAGATATATTTAGTTGATAATTCATTTTTAGAAGCTACCAAGCAAGGAAAAGCAAAATTTGTAAATGTTGTTATAAAGATGTTTTTTATGTTCCTAAACGTAAGAGAAATATGTTATCTTATTCTTAAATTACGAATGATCATTTCATAATAAACTTAATTAAAGATAAAATTAATGGTCTATATAAATTAATTTAGTTCTTTGATTTCTAAAATAATTTAACAAAATATTTTATACATATTTTCTTCTTATTCTACATATTGTCTTTCATTAAAAAGTAGGAATGAATCTCAATTATGACATAAAATATTAAAAATTGTTAATTTTATAAATTTATTTGATATGTCTTCTCATAATATTTTTATTGGTCTTCCCTCTATTTCTTCTCATCATGAAGCTTGTGAGGGTTGCTTACATGGTAAGCAATATACTAACCATTTTCACAAAAACCATGATGTGAATTCCTCACATCTTTTAGAACTTATTCATAGTGATGTTATAGGACCACTTGAAATTATATCTCATAATGGTTTTTTTATATTCTATTACTTTTATTGATGGTCATATGAGAATGATTCAGTCATATTTTATAAAGAAAAAATCTGAACTATTATCTGAATTCAAAGAATTTAAATCTAATGTTGAAAATGCTTCTAATTAATCTATTAAGATATTAATATCTGATAATTATGATGAATATATTAGTAAATAATTTAATTCATTTTGAATTATTTATAATATCCAAAAATAGTTAACAACTCCATGTTCTCCATAGAAAAATGGTATTGTTGAAAGTAAAACTGCACCATTATTGAAATGGCTAGAATAATGTTGTATTTTATAAAAGTTCTCAAATTCTTATTAAAATGGATAGAACAATGTTTAATTTTGTAAAATTTTCTAAATTATTATGGGCCTAATCCATGAATATAGTTGTACATATTCTAAATAGATTCCCCACTAAAATTTTGCATATTTCTAATCCATTAGAAATATGATTTAATAAGAAACTCAGTGTTGCTCATTTTAAGATATTTGGTAGTATTTTTTCCATCTTTATTCATAAATAAAAAATTAAGAAACTTGATCCCACCTCTTATTATGCATATTTATAGGTTTTGGAGTTAAAACTAAAGGATCGTGCATGATCTATATAAAAGACAAATAATTGAGAATATTAATGTTTTGATCATTTAAAAATATTTATGAACCTTCTAAGGAACCTCATCAATGTTCTTCTTATGATGAACCTGAATCTCATATTTCTCCTTATGAAGAAACAAATGTCCTAGAATATTTTGACCCAAGTTTGTATGACTTAGGTCTGAGGAACCTTATAAATTTCATGATCAATATAAAAGACCTAAATGCATTGAATCTTTAATTTAGACATCTAATCTTGATAATATTAATAAATTGATTAGGAGTCAACATTATTATCATAATTTAATGATTATGTATGAATGTGAAACTCAATATTTTGAAGAAAATAATCAAGATGATAGATGGAAAGTTGTTATGAAATCTGATTTTAATACCTTAATTAAAAATTAGACTTGGGATCTTGTCCCACCTCTACCTAAAAGGCAAATATTTTTTTGTAGGTAGCTTTATAAAATAAATTATAATTCAATTAGTAAAATTGATGGATTTAAAGTGAGATTAGTTTTTCATGGTTTTACTAAAAAATCCATGATTGAATATATTTAAAATTTTGTTCCTAAACCAAAAATAAGTACTATTAGATTACTTATTGCTCTTGCAGCTCAAAATGGTTGGATTATACACAAAATAGATGTCAAAAATATTTTATTAAATATTAATTTAGAATAAAAAATTATATGACTCAACCTAAAGGTTTCACTAAATCTAAAAAATAACATTATGTTTGTAATTTAATTAAATCACTTTATGGTTTAGAATAAGCTCCTCAAGATTGATATTCTAAAATCACTACTTATTTTAAATAATTATATTTCTCTAATTGTTATTCTAATAATGATTGCTTTGTTAAACTTGAAAATTATAATTTAATATTAATTTTATTATATGTTGATGATCTTCTTATTATTGACAATCTAATTATTTTAATTCTTAAATATATAAGTAAACTAAGTCAGACTTTTGAAATGACTAATCTAGGCATTCTTCATCATTTTTTAAAAATGACTATTTTTCAAGATAAAAATTCAATTATTTTATCACAATCTCAGTATGCACATATTATTCTTGTTAAGTTTAATGTTCATGACTATAAGCCTACATCTACTCCTATTGAAGTTGGTGTTAAGATTGATCCAAAACCTATGTGTGACAAAGCTAACCCCACTCTTTACAAACAACTTGTTGGTAGTTTGGTTTCTCTAACCATTACTAACCTAGATATTTCATATGTTGTAGGTGTCGCTTCCAGATTCAAGGAGGATCTATATTTGGATCATTGAAAATTAGGGAAATTAATACTTTGGTATATCAAAAGAATTATAAATTTTGATTTATTTTATTCTTTCATTGATAATGTTAATTTATATGGTTATTGTGATGTTGACCATGATGATGATATTATAAATCACAAATCTAATTTTGGATATATGTTTATGTTTGGTGTAGGAGATATCACTTGGAGCAATAAAAATAACCTTACTATGTCTATCTATTCTATAGAAGTCGAGTATAAAAGTGTTATGGAAGTTGTTAAAGAAGCCATGTGCCTATGAAAGTTATTAAAAAAAATTCATTTAAATGTTTTTCACTGTAACACCATTATTTATGATAATCAAAGTTGTATATATTTTTCAAAAAATTTTGTGAAACACCAATGAACTAATAATATTGATATTCGTGTCCATTTTATCCAAAATAAAGTCTTCAATGGTGATATTTATATCTAGTTTTGTCTTATGGATGGAAAAGTGGTAGATATTTTCATAAAACCACTTGGTGCTACCAAGATTTGTTAGTTTCATTTAATTTTGGGTCTCTCAAATTTGTCATTGAGGGTGAGTGTGCATGATAATGTCACTTCCTAATGGCCATGTATTTCCTTCTTCTCTATATTTTCTAACTATAAAGCATTGTAATAAGTTCTTGTATGTGATTTCGGTAAACTTCATAATATTTGAGTTTACAATGTACCAATACATAAAATCATATTTTTTAATGGAGCTCATTATGTTATAAAAGAGTCCAAAAAAATTCTTGGTTGATTATTCATGAGAAACTATGAGATGTAGTCTCATGATCATGCTAGTCCAAACTTACTTTAAGTAGTTTATGAATTATAATTACTTTTGTTTCAAAATGTGATATTGGCACTATGAAAGTTTTTAAATTCTTCAAATTTTACATGCCTCCTAAAATTATTATAGTTGATTCATGGAGTATGATTCTTTTATTAAGGTGACTATGACATGTATTTTTCACTTAACATTAAGGGGGAGTGTTGGAATAATAATACTTAAGTGGTGCCAATAAGTACCCTTAACATTTTACAATGGTTAAATAAATAAAATAAATATATTTTATTTATTAACATGAGACAATATCATGTAAATAACTTAAATATATTTATTACCATTTTTGGGTTCCTTAGAGAGAAGTTGGACCCATTGGTTACAATGGACCACTTCAACACCTCAATATAAAAAGAGTTTTACCCCTTTGATAATTAACCATTATGTGGTAAGTTTATTCTCATGACATTGTGATATTTGGTATGTGGAAAATATCATTGTGAAGATTTTTTAGAGGAGAAATGAGAAGAGGAGGGATTATGTATTGGGTGAATTTTCTCAATTATATTCAATATATCAATCTGTGATTTTTTACCTTTTTGAAGTTTTCTACATTAAATATTATGCTAACATTAATATTTGTCTTTGCTACTTGATTACATATCTAGATATTAAATGTTGTGTTCATAATGCATATACTTCCATATTATTCCACATAGAAACCTTCTAAGAGCATATTCTTTTAGACTTCCTTGGAAAAATATTTGTCAATAATTTATCATTATATGCATAGTCTAGACATTTTTCATGGAAGGCACACAAATGTTGTTTAGGGTCATCTTTGCCTTCATAAATAAAAAGATTTAGATCCACAATCCAATTGATAATGAATAAGAGGTAATTTTGGGTGTCAAAGGGTTATTTAACAAAGAACATGAGTCCATAGAAGGGCTAACATGATAAATAGATTGCTCAATATGGGCCAACTTATGTTTTAATGATAAAATGGTATGTTATAGAGTAGTATTTAAAGAGGTAATAGGTGGAGTATAAATAACATGAGTAGGCATAGGCATGGAGTTATTTTGAAGACCAAGTGATGTTCTCAAACTAAGAGATGGGCCTATAAATGTATGTAAATATGTAGAAATAAGAATGGATATAATAATATAAGTAACAACATTGGAAGCAGGGGATTTAACAACCTAAAAAATATGACTTTTTTAGTTTTGGTGTGGATAACTTAGCTTGATACTCATATTTTACTGCTAGAATAAGACTAATAATCTTAATCACTTTATTGAAGTTATATTGAATAACTTGATGAAATTAAAATAATTATTTAATTTTATTTTAATATAATACATTAAGATTTTTTGGGTCAATATGAGTGTCGTGTTCATTATCATAATCTTCTCCATTACTTTCATTATCATTTTCAATATGAACCTCATTTTTATGAGCCCAAGGAATTTGAACAGTAGCATTTTTAGAGAAAATATTTTGACTTGTCATTATAGAAGAAGACAACGGGAGTTTTATATGTGAAATAGAAATACCACTTAATCTAACACTACTCCTTAGAGGCATATAATAAAATAGGAATTAAGTAGTGTTAAGGACTATGAATATAGTACAATGTGAATCAATCAATGCTAATGACTATGAATATAATACAATAAAAAATGAAGATATGAGGGTAATTTAGACAAGGGTTTGAATGATTTTGATGCTCTCAATTATACTTATTTATTCATTGATAAGTGTTAGCCCAATAATTCACAACATTAACTATAGAAGGAGAACCATCTCTATGGCCCACCAACCCTAGTTTTGAGGGTACATTAAGAGTAAATTCCCTATGAAATATGATCCTCTCATGTGCACCACAAATCAAATAGTTAAAAGAGGTTTCTTATATTATACGTAAGGTATCCTAGGTATTTTTGATATATAGTGAGGTACATGAAAACTAAACTCCATGTTTAGTGTTATATAATAGATATGAGTATTGGATTATACCCATCATGCCATGATGTCTATAAATAGAACACCACATATCCCTTCACAATAGTCATTAAGTAGTTTGAATATTATTGGAACACAATTTCGAAAAACAAGTTAAATAAAAATAAAATAAAAATAAAATATTTTTACTTTCATATATCAAGTAAATTTCAATCTAAGATCAAAATAAAGAGCTTTTGTATCAAAATGATCTAAGGTGACAAGATAATTTCTTCAGTGAAAAAAAAAAGAAATGTTCTAAAAATAGTGGGTTCACCTGAATGTTTAACTATTTTAATTTAAATGTTTTTAAACCAATGGAATTAAACTATTGAAATATAAATGTTGATATTTAATAATATGATATTAAAATACAATCAATTACAATATGCTTCAGAATTTATAAAAATATTAATTCTACTAAAAATAGTAAATTAGACTATGGTTAAAGAGTGTCAATCAAAATTTAATATATATAACTATGTAGGTTATTTTAAGTGAAAATTTTATAGAAAAAACTAAAATCACAATCATGATATAAAACATTAATTCATAGTCTTCTAGGACAAGTCTATAGGAGGTGGATAGGGGCACATTATGGCCTTATCTAGCTACTACGGTCACATCCTAGTTGAATGTATTCCTAATTTTTAGATCTGGATTTGTGTGATCGCCTACAAGGGTTGATTTTTGAACTCTATGTTTTGTGTTGTTGTATGAAAGATCTTAAAAAAAGAAAACCCTAGACCCTAAAAAATAATCAAGATAGAGATCAAATCCAAAATGGGGGAAATGTGTAAGGGGAATAGCCAAGCTAGCCGTAGAAACCCCACATAACTATGTGTTTCATACATATCCCAAATGGGCCTCATGTCAATGTAGCTCTCCTTCCTAGAGTGATTGTGTGATCCATAATTATGAAAATAGAGTGACTATAGCTATAAGATTGATTGAAATGCTTGAAAATTGATCCCTGGACCTGCAATATATAATATTCAAGCTTGGATTATGATAATTATAATTATACAAAGTTGAAATAGGAATAAGTAGTTTTCATTTGCTTAGTGTGATTTATAATTGTTAGATATATCTCATGGGGGTACAATGAGTGGCCTTAATGTGCTTTTATATGATAATATTTGGAATAATTTCACTAACCAACATTACTAAATGCATAAGAGAACCATTTTTTAAAATTTCAATTCTAAAAATATATTTTTGGAGTGTGGGAGACAAGACCACAATAGGGGACAAGGATATGATACAACCCTATCAAACAAGTGCAAACTTGTTCTAGAATACTAGAGATAATTGGGATAAGGTTGACAAGGGCCTATTGAATCAATAGGGATTAATGTACCTAAGAAATTATGTTTGTATCATATTTAAAGTTCTTACAAGATAGTGAAATCTCTATTATATATTTTGAGTTAGAGAAATGATGAATAGATTAAGGGTAAGGATATCAATAATAAACATTGTCAAGCACTTTGATTAACTTTATGTCTATAAATAAGAAATATCTTAGATATAAAAATATAAGATAGTAATTATATGTATCTCATGGCTAAAAATAGGAAGGCACAAAATAATTAAATGGCCAAAACAAACAAAGATAATGAAAATATATTTAAAATTATAGAATTTAATGCACCTAACTATTGTACTAGTTTTTTGAGTCTATAACAGAGATTTGGAAGTCACCATTATTAATGGGATATAATTTATGTTGCAAAAAATGTTTAGCATACCAATTCTACACCTTTATTGTTTCCAAATTTGTACCCTCCTCTATTTATAAATCTAAAAACTTCTAGATATGTGTGTAGGCTAAATCTGAGAAGATTTGTGCAATCACATTTCTTAATTGGTGGGGAAAAATCATTTGATTTGTCATTTATTTTTATTCTTGACCTAATTCACCATAAATTCTTTCAAGAGGAATGGAAAATAAATAAATGGTTAGTCGTCTCAACAAACCTTTGAGAAGTTGAAATTGTATCATTTTTTTAAAGTATTTTACCCATTAAAATGGTGAATTATTTTAAAGAGATTGTATGGGATGAAAGAGGAAATTCTAAGTGGAATATAATATATATGTATCTACTCTTTTTTTTCCCTTGTATAAATATGGTTTCTCAAGAAATTTTGAAAGGATAATCACCATAGTTTTTGTAATTTAATCTCGATAAATGTATATATGAATTTATCTATAAATAAATAAATTTTTATAGAAATTATTATCAATCATGAAGCTCAAATTTATGTCTAATAACATGTGCCTACATTTTAAAGCTCTTAACAACTTGACAATGAAAATATAAAATCTACCCTTCGTATTTTTTTTTCTACATGAAGTGTCATGCCATTTATCTATATATATATTCAACTTATGTATTTTGATTTATATGGCTTGGAATACTTACAAAAATAATGAAAGAAGAAAGAGATCCTTTGTGGAGAAGAAAACTTTTCAAATCATGAATGATTTAATGTCAAGTATTTTTTTGTGTTATGGTTTATGTATAGGTAATGTGTTAAATCCGTGTAAAAATCTATTTGAGTTCAAATTAGCATAATATAGAGGCATTATGGAATATTTTATTTATATGTAAAAATTATCAAAATTTGTACATAAATAGTTGTCAAGTTTATCATGGAAAGCAAAATAATATACTAGACAAAAGCAAATAAGGTTGTTGAATGTAATAAAGTATTTAATAGGTTAAAACATTTCACTACCAGTGGTGAAAAATAATCTTCACAATCACTTGTAGTGACTGAATAGAAATTCAATCCCTTATTATGCCACAACTTATTTAAGAACTACAATGACTACTTTTTATATATAAAATTGAAATTTTTAAAAGTGGTTGTGAATGTATTTATACAAAATATCTAAAATTTTGAGATATATTATGTTAAATTATTGGACAAGTCATTGAATCCCACCCAATTAATCTATATAACTTAAACTAATGTCTGATTGAAATAATTTGAGTTATTTGGGCATCTTTATTCACATGCAAACATGACTAGTTGACATTGACAACTTAAATTTTGTTTTTCCACCACTATATTACATATTTAGAGATATGTAAAAACTCCTTATATACTTTATTTATTCCATTATGTATTAAATATTAAATATTTATTTATTATGTATTAAATCTAATCATTCAATACACAATAATTTTTTGGTCCCTATATGTAAATTTGGAGCATGATTTGAAGGAGAGTACAAAAATCTAGAATCTAATCCATAGTTGAATTAAAATAGAAATTAATTTTAGTATTATATGGTTGAATAAATTAGACATTAAGTTTAGAGTTCAAAATATTATAAAGTAAAAAAATAAATATAAACATAATTAAAATAAAATTCACAATGATATTAGGGTGAATCACATGTATATGTGAACGGGAAAAGTACGTTGGGATGATTGCTAATTCTTTAGTTTGTATATATTAAGTGTTTTGATAAGGTAAACATTTATTTCTTTGTCATAATATGTAATGGTATAATTAGGAAAATGATAAATTATTTGTAGGATATGGGAGTACTTGAAATTTCATTGGAAGCAATTTGTGATAAAGAATTAGAAGATTAAATGTTCTAGGAGAAGGTTATGGAGATAATATTTTAACCTAAAATTTAGTGTAAATGTAGTGGAAGAGATATTTAACATAGTATTGATTGATATTTTGTTTAATATTAGAGTGTATAGTGTTAGTGTTACATGAAAAAAATGTTACATGTGAGAGTCATAGTCAATTTAAAATCTAGATATAGTCTTTACATTAACATGTTGAAATTATAACGTGGATGATATTAGGTCATATATAGTACATAGAGAGTTTTTATATACTAAAATAAATTCCTTATGTGTTTCAAGGTCAAACAAGCATGGTTCTTCCCAAGCATATATTTTTTTATACAGGGTTTTATTTATATGTCAAGTATTCTCATTATAACATCTCCTTATTTATGTAAATGAATGAGTATATTTTATTCATTTCAGTTGGTGTTTAATGTGTGTATAATTTAAACTAAAATCCTTCAAAAAAAAATCATATGTTTTTCATAGTCGTTTACTTAACCAAAAGTCTTGTTTAATGGATAATCTTTGCCTTCATTAACATATTGAAAGCCTTGCTAACAGAGATAAAGTCCTCTTAGATATCAATTTTTATAATTTTATAGACTTAGTGTTTACGAGTGATGGATAGATAGACCATAGATTTAAAAAATTTCCATGAGACCAAAAAATTCTTTAAGATACTGAAAACTAAAAATGATAGCCAAAGGAGCAAGAAAAAACCCAAAAATAGAAGATTTATGCACTTGGACCCTATTTTGAATCTTTACTATTGTATTACTTTTGAAGATACATTATTGTGTTGTAAATTTTGATAATAAGTTGATTTTTTCAATGTTTTATTTTTTGAATATGGTATACATATACCCTCTTGATATGTCATCTGTATGGCAAGGTTTTTTTAACACATATTTTACATTTACATTCAAAAACCTTTGATTCATTTCAGTATATTTTTTATTTTCTTAATTCAATTACAAGATATTTACGAATCTTGTAATGAAATAGTATATTTTTTTTGACTTGTTGTGAAGGATTGATAGATAAATAGATGATTTTTTTAAAAAGGAGTAAGAAACTATTTTAAAAACTGTTTGTACTCTTGGACCCTACTTTAAATATTTTTTATTAATCTACTTTTGAATGAATTTTGATCATAAGTTTATTTTTCAATATTTTATTATTTTATTATGGTATACATAAACCCTCTTGATATTTCATTTTTAAGTGTTTTACTAATACATATTTCACATTTAAAAAAAAAACACATCCTTGCTAGCATACTTTATATCCTGGGAGAAATTTCTAGTATTTAATATAGTGAATGTATGAATGTGTTTATTAATGTCAATGAGACCAAGTAGTCTATGGAACAAAATTATAGTGAATAGAAAAACTCACTAAAATATATTGACAAATAATTTTTGTATGATATCCATTTCTTTAATGACGATGGATCTTTTTCTATGTATCTTGATAAAAAAATGGTTATTTTTGCTAATATCTCTTCTTCAAACAAGGTAGTGAAGATGTAAACTTTTAAGATATCAATGTACTTGAATTGGATATCCTTGTAATCCATACACTCCATGATGTATTTCCACTCTGTCTTCACCAACCTCAAAGTAAAAAATGACATATTCTCTTTTCCCAATCTTCTTTAGATGTTTTCCACCTGTCAGTCTTGCACTTAAGATGATGTGAGCCAATCCTTAGTTTTTATATCAACATATTCACCTTATATTTGATTTAGGGTCCTATGTATGGTTTTTTTATTATGGACATATGAGGGATTGAATTCTTTGACATAGTATTCTCTCTTTTTCCTATGATACTTTCACCACACAGTTACCTTGACTTCTCTCATACAAATTGTATTTCCTCATTAGTGTTTAGACACTCTTGTATGCTAATATCCCATTTACTCGTCCACTTTTTATTTTGTTTCATCTACGTATTATTTCTTCTTCTTAACTCTTCCACCACTATTATGTTGGGTGAGTATTTAGTCTCCATTTTCTCTATTTTCTTTAGGCAACTTAGCATATATATCAAATTTGATGTCTCAAACATGAAAGTTCCTAATCTTAATAATAATATATTATAAATAAATAATATTTATTTTTGATAGTACTTATGATTAAGTTCTTGGAGATCTCATGATTTATAATTAATTAATTAATTAATATATTATCAATTTCCACAAGACCAATGAGTATATGAGACTAAGAGTGATAATAAATTTGTTCTACACTAACACACATGCTTGACATAAGGGATGCTTTAGTATCCTTGAAAAAATTCTTATCTATTTTTTATGCCATAACTTCTATTATGGATCTTGATTTAGAAAATTATTATTTTTTGTAGCCTCACATCCTCAAACAAGTTTATTAGGTTGTCTTCGTACTTGATACAAATATCAATATAAGTTGTAGGCTCTATGATGTAATGTCATTCTATCTTCGTAACCCAATTGTCATAAAATAGGCATGTTATCTTTTCTTAATCCTCATTAGGTGTTTTTCACCTACTAGTCTCACACATAAGATGATTCAATCTATTCCTTAACTTATCCATCAATATTTTTTCCTTCCACTGGATTTATTCTCATATGTAGGCATTTTTATCATGGTTCCATGTGGGATTAAAATCTTTGATATATTTTTTCTTCCACCTTAGTTTATTTGTCCACATGGCTATCCTAAATTTTTATCTCACATAAGTTTTAATTTCTTCATTAGTGTTTGGACACACTTACATGTTAATATCCCATTTACTCATCCACCTATTTTTATGTTTCATCCACATGTTTTTTTTTTTTTACTCTTTTTGTATAATCATTTTGTGACATCAATGAATCTCCATACTTTGTTTATTTTTTAAAATAACTTAAAATTTGAGTCATTATTGATGCATCCAATGGTAAAGTGCTTATTTTATCTAATAGAATCTCATTATTCTACTTATGATTAAATGTTTTCACATTCTCTCTATCTATCTCCATTTTAGGTCTAACACACTTCTACTTCAAACTTTGCATCTGTATAGGATCATTGGTATGACAAATAGGCTGAACAAGTTCTCTTGGTTTTTTCATCCCATAATTCTACATTATTAAATCTATTTTTTACCAAATATAAATCCTTCCATCCCCTTTTATTTTTAATTCCATGCAAGTCTCCCAACTAAGCTTGTTTTGAAATTCAATCCCAAGGTACTTGTATTATTCCACTACTTCCAACAAGTTTCCTTTGAAAAGGAAGTTAATTTGTTTTTTTTTCTCTGTAGTGAAAATATCATGACTTATTTTTTTATAAATATTCACTTTCACTCCAACCTCTTAGCAGAATATCTCTCAAACTATGCATATGTTTTTACAATTAGAATAATATCATCTTCATATAATAGTAACTTTACTACATACCTAGCTATGTGACATTCCTCTCCACATTATCTATCCACTCTTATAGCTTATAAATGTATATCTCAAACAAAGAGGGGGATAGTGGACATCATTTTTTTAAATTCATTTCACTTCAAAAACATTGTGACACTCCTTTACCTATTATAATTTTGCCCTTAACTTTATCATAAAGTCTATGGATATTTGCTCTATACTCACCTAGAACTTAGAGCTTCTCTATCTTGCTCCAAATATTATCTCTAAGTACCATGCTAAATTATTTTTTGAAGTCAAAAAAGAAACACAAAGCTTAGTCTCATTAATTATATCATACTTTTTTGATCTAGTGCCTACGAGTGATGTAATGATCTATAGTGATTACTTCAACTTCAAACATGCATGCCATTTTCCTCTTTTTCCTTTTATTTCTGACTAGATGCTAATTTTGTGCTCTACCATGTTATTGAATAGCTTTCAAAGGAGGGGATTAACCATGATATTGTGATAGTTATAAAAATTGTTAATATCCCCACTTTTATAGAGAGGGATAAGGACTCTAGTTGTGTAATCTATCAGGAAACCTTTCTAGATGATACCATTGAATATAATTTTGATGTGTAGTGTAAGGATTTCTAAACCCATTTTTATATTATACTTGAAACCCATTTATTTATTATGATTTACCCCCTACTAGTATCTTTATGACTTGAGTAATATCTTCCATAAATAAAAGATCACTTGTTGTGTTAGTGACACAAGGGATGTCTTTATATTAAACTCATTCATATAATAGCTTTGCGTACTCTAACCATTGGGTATCTATGATATTTTAATCTATTTTTTTATTTTTTATATAATTAACTATAAAATCCTTTATGGTAGTGTGTTCTAAGATAAATTATTTATTTTCTTCTTGTGTTCATATAGATTTCCTTTTTAGATCGTATAAGTCTTTCATAAGCCTTCTTATTTTCTTTTTCCATCCCATGTTTTCCTACATACTCTTTGCTTCCTTTCACTCTTCATCATACCATGGATGATAGAGAACTACTTATATTACCTATCTTAGGTCTATATCATTTGCATGCACTTACTAATCTATGAATTAAGGTAATCAACACGTTGTTCTTTATGATAAAACTTCCCATATATGTATTATTCTCTTCTTCTTAAAAGTGTTGTTCAAGGCCTGATTTTAAAAGTTACCTATTATCATGAGTCATGAGAATTTTATTAGTAAGAGGCCTTATTTTGTTTTTAGTGGGATTTTTCTCCTTATTAATTATTTATGTGTATGTCAAAATTTTAAACATATTGGATTATGATTATCATATGATTTCAACTCTATAGGGAAGTCCTAACCTTCTAACTCCATTAGTCTTGATATATAGCTATGTGATAAAATAAAATAGTCCACCATGATATGACCATTTTAAGTTTTATAAGTGATATTCCTTGAATCTAGCTATGCTTTCATGCTATTTCATATAAAAATGTCATACATAATTACTAGGCCCTATAATTCTTATCCATGGAGTGTAACACCCCCATTTCCATCTTGTGTTGTCTTTTCCAAAAGATGGACTTCTTCATCTTAAAACCACAATAGATTTATTTTCATTCCACCCTCATTTCTCAAATTAATGCCTTGGTTGTTTTTTATTTTTGCATTTAAGTCTCCTATTATAAACACTTCCCCAAAGGTGTTGAATACTAAAATATCACTTTTTAGTGATGCATAAGGGTATTCAAAATCTAAATTCCTCTTCCTATATGTTTTTGAGCCTCTCGATGCTAAGTTGCAGGCATGGATCCTAATTGTTAACTCATTTTCCAATATTTTTAGTAATATTTACTATTTACTTGGATTATCTTTCTCTAATTTTATAATTCCACACTATGTTTATTTGATTAGCACCATAACTCCTTCATTCCCCTAACCAATTTTAGTCCTTTCATTATAAAATGGTATTTTCTTATGTCCCTCAAAATTTGGGACTTTGAAACCTTTATGCTCATGAGTTTCATTAAGAATCATAATGTATATCCAATATATTATGGGCCCTAGCCCAAGACTTATCCTCCAAGGGTAAACTCTACAATTCCATATTTACATGATTGAGTGCTCCTAAGGGGCCTCAAATACCTATTTAGTATGCATCATTTGATGGTTGATTTGAAATTTTCCATTTTATAACCATACCCATTTTCATTCATCTCTTGATGCCTTACCTCTCTCCCATTCTTTTCTTATTGTTTCATTAATATGTTTTACCCTAATGAATTTCACATCGGGTTCACCAATATGTTTTACCCTAATTTAGATTAATGAGTTTATTAATATAATTAATATATAACTTTGAAATATAATTTAATTTTTTACCCTATTTTTTATTTTAAAATAAAATGATATATAATTATAGGTTTAATATAAAATATATCATAATTTTAAATACGTACAATCAACATTCTGATTTTGAAAATTTTTCAAATATGGAAAACTTCTATTTTTGGAAAACACCAAGGAAAAATATAAATATCTCACACACATATTTTTATTTCTTGTTTTTGATGTCTAACAAAGTAAATAAACAAAAGAGGTGATTATGCATGCCTAAGATAAGGGATATAATTTAAAACTTCTTCTATAAAATACCATTGTAAGTGGACAAGAGTGTAGGCCACTCATGTTCATTGACTACAAACTTTTCCTAGTTGAGTATGATCTTTGACTGATAAGAAAATACATAAATAAGAATTTTGGAAATGAATGATGAGAAATAAAACCTCATAATATTTTTGGATATGACCACTGTAAGTGGAAATTAGCATAGGTTGCTCAAGTCTGTTGACCATAGACTTGTCCTTGTTTATTATGATGAAACTATGATTGTTACACTACTTGCACCTATCTTAATTATGGTTGGTGATGCCCTCTCAAATATAGAATATCATGTGAATTACCTAAAATTAAAAAAAACTAGTTTTCTAAACATAAATCAAATAAATATAAATTGGGGGGTGTTAGGTGAAATTGATTGAGTTGGACTAACCTTGGTCAATCCATGTTGAATGACCAAAAATTCCCTTACATTTCCAATACTTTGAAGAGGGATAAAATTCAAATGTAGTTCTCCCACTTACATGTATGTGTAAATTTGTGAATTCTAGTATAGATGTTATTTATCATATTTTACCCTTGGCACAAGCATGCAAATGAGAATTCAACCTTTGAAAATATTGAATCTAGCTTCAAAAAATCTATAAATAGAGCATGAAATTCATTAAATAGATTTTGATAGTGATCATAACCATCCTTAATGCCTTAAATTCATTATATTTATATATTTTTTGATTTTTAATTTAGGACCTATTAAAATGCAAAAGTTGATCCAAGATAAGGCCTAATATACAAAAATAAGAATTAAATGCTCAAAATAAGTTTAATAAATTATGCCTGGATAAGTTCACACTTCACATATAAGGCCTTAGGCTAGCCCTATCTAGAAACCATGAAATTATCCAAAATGGAAAATGACCATAATTGGGGATCCCCATGACCAAATGGCAAGGTGAAAAACAAATAGGCAAACTCACAAAATAGAATAAATAAAGACTCAAGTAAAATGTGCTAATAGATACCATAGTAATTTTTAGAAGTCTATATGTGCAAAATTACAATAGATGATATTAAATATGGGCTTGCACAAAATTTTGGTGTATTATAGAAATGAAATCATAGGAGTAAAGGAAAGAGTAACACCTAAGTGTGTAGATATAATTTATCTTGTGATTTGGAATTTTTGATTGTGTAGAATATTAAATAATAGAACACGCAATAACACATGTAGTGTAATTTTTTGAAACTCAAAAGGGTAAGGAGAAAGGAGAGAGTAAAATTTTATGCATGTGGTATCATGTCACCTAAGTAAAATGCTCATGCTACACAGATTGGAGAAAGGATGCTTTTTGGTCATGTTCATTTCTTGGCTATGGAATGAGCAATCCCTTGATTGATAAAGGGAAAGTAATATATCATACGATGTCACTATACCCATGACCATATTGACTCAAGTAACCAATCTAGATTTGATCCCATATATTGAGATAAGAGGTCAGAGAAAATGTGCCCCCTTATTTCAGCACTTGGAGAAAGTAGTTTCTTATGTTGAATTATTGACTAATTGAGAGTGATTAAGTCTCAATTTTTAAATTTAACTAATTAATCCCATTAGTTAGAAATATGCCTTATTAAAAATATTATAAATGAAGAATATTAACCCATGTACAAATAAAAAAAAAGGTGGAACTATGATGGGTTATTTATAAGTGATTGCAAGGTTTTTGAGTATCACTATACTCAAACGTACATCACCCATAATACAAAATGGAATCACACATTGGGTTCACCAAAATAAATGCCAAGTCTATTAAATGTCACTAGATTTTAATGCACATTACTAGAAAAATATCAAATCATGTTATTGTATATGGATCTATATTCTACTTGCATGTTTGAAAGGAAATGAAAAATATCCATGCCCCCATCATGACCACATTTCTCATTATTTTGAATTTTAAATAAAAATCATTTACCTTTGAAATTTTAACTTTAAAATTTAAAAATTCATGAAAATGTTTCATGCCATTTGAAATTTTAAATTGTAACTTTCAACTCTGAAAGTGCATGATCATGAATTACTGTCATGCTTCCTGAATCTCATGCTAAGTGATATACAATGTCATGCACCTATAAGCTCAATTATTACTATATTTTCAACTTGTAACTTTGATATTGTAATTATTTTTCATATGCATATGCATACACATTAAAGTATGTATGATTTTGTATTTTGAGTCTTTGAAATGTGAGCACATATGCATTTCATATGCCCCCATAATATATATGAATGTGTCAATATCTATCATGTGTTTATTTTTTAAATCTTTCATAACCTATACTCTTTTATAACATTTGATATTTGAATTTATCTGACTTGTTAAACCTTTTATTTTATCTTTGAATTGATTTAGAGTGAAGTTTCATGTCATGTGGGCGCAATATTTATGTTACTTTTATAATCTTGTCAGAAATGTGTCATGAATATGTAGTATGTGACTAGTTTGAATCATTCAAAATCTTGCATAATGTGTTTAAATGTATCATGTGATAATCCCAATGTATGTCCCCCTTTTGATATAAGGGATGACATTATTAAGTGTGTAGCATCAAAATAATAAGGTGCACATTTTAAAAATATGTATTAACAAATTAGCATTATTTTGTATAATATCAATTGAATTTTTACTATTTATACATATTATAATTTTGACCGTTTGTAAGAGAATAATTGCTATATTATGAGCATTACATGATAAATATAATTGAAGGTAATAATTAGAGGGAGGGCATTTATAGATAGCCAATAATATGCTAAGAACTCTATGCATAGGTGAGCAAGTGTTAAATTTTTTATTTTTGAAAAGGTTTATTAGCATGATGGAAATAGTACCTCATGAAAGATAACATTACATGTGTTTTAAAGCAACTCACAAGGAGTGATTTCCATATGTATCACTTGAGATATTGTTTGCACAAGTTTTAAAGGAATTAGTTAGAAAGTTTTAATTTTTGGAAAAAAAATCAACGCATATAAATAAGTTGGTTGAAAAATAGACTATAATTCATTTGTATATCGATAATTCATGAATTTTAATATTTGAGAGAGAAAATGCCATAAAAGAGATCACCTTGGCTGACAAGATTCGATCAGGTTGGGGCCAACTTGTAGTCTAAGGATGTGCCACACTTGGTAAGCTAAAAAAATCAATTTTTAATACATGTAAATTTTAATTTTTTTTTTCATTTTTATTTTTTCTAGGTCATTTTCATGTTAACATTTAAAGATAGCCTAGAATTATATGCATAGGTGAACAAGCATTAAATTTTTTTATTTTGAAAAGGTTGATTGGCACGATGGAAATACTACCATGTGAAATAGAACATTACATGTGTTTTAATGCAACTCATGAGGAGTGATTTTATATGTATCGCTTGAGATATTGTGTGTGTAAGTTTTAGAGGAACCAGTTAGAAAGTTTTATTTTTTGGAAAAAAAAATGGCCCATATAAATAGGTTGGTTTAAAAATAAACTATAATTCATTTGTATATCAAGATTTTATGAATTTTAATCTTTGAGAAAGAGAAAATGCCATAGAAGAGAACATTTAGGCTTATGATATTTGAGCAGGTTGGGGCCATCTTGTAATCTAAGGATGAGCCACCCCTAATAAGCCAAAAAACTCAATTTTTGATACATGTAAATTTTGATATTTTATTCATTTTTATGCATTCTAGTTCTTTTTCATGTTGCCATTTAAAGATAGACAAGAATATGTCAGGAGTTTTATGCATAGGTGAGCAAGAGTTAAAATTGTTATTCTTGAAAAGGTTGATTGGAATGATGGAAATAATAACACATGAAAGATAACATTATGTGTGTTTTAACACAACTCATGAGGAGTGATTTTGATACATATCACTTGAGATATTGCATGTTCAAGTTTTGTAGGAACTAATTAGAAAGTTATTTTTGAAAAAAGAAAAAAAATAGCCTCATATAAATAAGTCAAATGAAAAATAAACTATAATTCATTTGTATATCGATAATTTATGAATATTGATCTTTGAGAGAGATAAAATGCCATAAGAGAGAGAACTTAGGATTATGATTTTTGAGCAAGTTGGGGCTAGATTATCATTAAGGATGAACCACCCTTGGTAAGTCAAAAAACTCTATTTTTTACACATGTAAATTTTGAAGTTTTATTCATTTTTATGTATTATAGGTCTTTTTGATGTTTTATAAAGCCTCTCTTGTAGGCACCAGTCTTGTCTACACCCTTGTCAAAGTTTTCAAAGGAGGGCACAAAGTTTTCCATAGCCTTATCTGAATAAATGCAAACTTGTCTACAGACCTGTTTGGTTGGTTTAGGACCTATTAGCATAGATTTTTGACTAACCATTGTGTCCAAGAAAAATTAATATTTTAATAACTATTATGCTTTGAATTTTTTGATTGAATTTTATATAAAATTGTTTATTTTGATTTTCTAAATTTATGATTGTAGGCGGATATGTGAGCCCAAGAGTTTTTGGATTTTGATTTTTGAAAGAGATAAAATTGCATAGACGAGAGAACTTGGGATTATAATATTCAAGCAAGTTGGGGATATCTTGTAGTTTGAGGATGAGCCACCTATGGTAAGCAAAAAAACTCAATTTTTGACACACGTAAATTTTGAAATTTTGTTCATTTTTATGTATTATATATCTTTTTCATGTTTTATCAGACCTCTCTTGTAGGCACTAGTCCTATCCAAACCTTTGTCAAAATTTTCCAAGTAGGGCATGGAATTATCTATGGCCCTATTTAATTAATCACAAACTTGTTTGTAGACCTGTCTGATTGGTGTTGACCCTGTTACCCTACATGTCTAACTAACCATCATGTCCAAGGAAAATTAATATTTTAGTAGTTATTATGATTTAACTTTTTTGATTGAATTTTATATAAATTTGCTCATTTTGATTTTCTAAATTTGTGATTATAGGTGGATAAGTGAGCCCAAAAATTTACATGTGGTCATATGATGGCCTATACTAACACTACCGTTGACTAATGTTGAGAGGGATGCAATGGATGTCATCGAGCTTGGGGATGTTGGGTAGTTTCATTTTTTTCCTTATAACATGCATATGATGACAACCATGATTGAGTGTAAGGACTCAAACACTTGCACTTTATGGATCCGAATAGGTGAGATGGTGATTACATTAGAGGATGTATGGAGGATTTTGAGGTGTTTTATTATTGGGAGATGAGTGACCTTACAAGGTGGTGGTGGGTTAACCCATAGAGTGCATGCACACTTTTATATGATTATTCATGCTTAGAGTGTTCATTATGGCACATATGAATACCATTTTATTTTTAAATATTGTACTAAAAAATGTTATGCATTTGTGAATGTTTTTTTATGCTCTATTAGATTCATTTATTGTAGTAGATGATTATGGTGTGTTAATTTAATACTGGATACATTGATTTTTAAGAGATATATATGACCAAAACATGTGGTATTATTTGGTTTGTACCATGTTATCCCACTTCTACAAAGACTTGCACATATTCACCTGAGAGGGGTTTGGATGAGGATTGGTCTTAGACACTCTATTACATTGTTGGGCCTATAAAAACATTATAGTGATTCATCCTTTAGGATTTCCACATGGTGCATGTGCTCAATTACAAATGTATGATGAGATGTTTCTAAGTCTAGTCTGTGTTTTGAGGAATGGAGATATGGAGTGTTATTAGATATTGAATCAATTATTTATGGGTGATATTATTGGTGTCCATATCAGGTTTTGGAGGATGGCCAGAGGATATGATGTAGCTCAGGAATATTCAGGTGTGTTGTTGGCTAGATGACTAATGGCCCATGTGTATTATCACTTCCAATTTTAGCATGTCACACACTAGTTTGGCTTTCCACAAGATGTTCCACTATCACCTTATGTGTGGATATGACCTATGAAGGATCCAATATGTGATGGAGATAGGGGTAGACCTAGTTCTATGCAATTGGCTCCTATTCCATTAGTATAAGTGGACCAACATATACATGATCATGGGCAGCCCACAAGTGGCCTATTTTGTTTCCATTTGTAGTATAGGATCCCCTTAAGGCTTATGGTGTATTGGATTTAGTTGGTGTGGTAGTTTTTGGTCCTTAGGTGCCTCCTACAAGTATGTATATGTATATTTATATTTTATGCATAATTTTACTTATTTTTATAAATTTGATATTGATATCATGTATTATTTGTTTTGTAGGGGATGATGATTACTAGATGGTCATCATAGATACATCCCTCTAGGTATTGACATGGCATGTTCCTATTGAGGTAGTTTGTAGTGGTCTTTTAGAGCATCTAAATAAAATTATGGATGAACACATTCCTAGTTTTAATCAAGTGGAAATAGATATTACAACCTACATAATAATGATAGTTTAGTGTGATGATGTGATAATCGAGAGATATGTGGTGATCATTAAGCATAATCAGCTCAAGGTAAATCTTAATAGCCATTATATACCCCCTCCCACTCCCTTGGTAGATATATATCAGAATGTGTTTAATGAGTACATGTAATTAAATCAGGAGTATGAAACTTCAAAAGCATGAGTGGCCATCTATGAGGATCGCAAGATGAGTTGATATCACTTGTGATCATGACCAGTTGATAGTGGATACTAATCTTCTCATGGTAATTTATTAATAGAGGGAGGTGGAGAGGCATGGGGTGATGAGCCCATTATTGAGTGACATTATATGGATATATACTTGTATCATGTAAAATATTTGATATATATATATAGACTTTGATATATTTTTTATTGCTTTGAACTTATGTGGTATTTTATACTATACATGTTATTGAAGATTTATTGCATTGGATAATTAAATTAATGTGACGACATTAGGATTTATTATATTGATATATTTAATTATGATCTTGAAAGTGAAATATGTTAATGATATTACATTTTAATTTGAAATGAATGTGCATAATTGATTTAATTGAAAACTATAGAACATGTTAACCATCCTGATAGAACTAAAAATTATGCACCATACTTATTGTTATTTATAACTGCCTTGTGATACTATATTTGTGGATCTATATTCTTAGATATATTCTCACCTATATTGGTTACCGATGGAATTTGTAGTTGATATTGTTCATGCTATTTTTATATCTTTGAATTGTGTGTGACATGTTCATATCTATGATCTAAATTTGTATGCTTTTACTTTGGTATCCATTTATGTGTAATTCTAGATGTATTTTTAACATGGATCATGGTGTCCATGATTTTTATGTTAATTTAAATTGTTAATAGGCCACTTTAAAAATTAAAATATAAATTTTTATTATCCTTATTCACTATTGCATTCATTTTTTATAACCAAGATTATCCCAAAAATACATTTCCCTATGGAATAATATGTTGTACAACAAATAATGTGATCATTCTCTTGACCTAGATTGATTATTAAAATAATATGGACTATATTGGATCCATGTGTATGTTTTAAATATTGAACATTTTATCCCACACTTTGAATAAATTCTATTGTGCATGTATTATGTTATTGCATGTTATCTACAACAAAATATCCTTTATGTGTGATATTGATAAGTGATTGAATGATTATGGGTTATTTTTCAAATATCTTTAATTTAATATGAGAGGATGAAGGATTTGATTATGATACGTTATATTCCAATTTTGAAAATTTGATTATCCCTTTATCTACAAGTTGTGTTATATTTTCATGCAATGCATAACCATCATTAATGTGATGTTCGTTTATGCCATGGTTAGTGTAAAATGGTTTTCATTTTACATATCCAAGACAATGAGGAGGATGATAGTTATTAAGATGAAGAGTGATTATCTTATTATCCAATAATGTATGTAAAATATCATGAGGTCAATATTTGAATATATCAAACTAAGGTGGTGGTGTCTTACTAAAAGTATCTTTATTTACTTTAGGTGGTACTTTGTAAACTAATTCCTTAACTTTATCAAGTACATAAATTATTATTCCTTGATTACAGTTTTTGATAATAAAAGGTAGTAAAACAAGGGGCCAAACTATTACAAAACACCCCAAAAAAGGGAGTAAAGGATCACGAATAAGGATCCACAACCAACAACTACATCATAATCAGTCGATAAATAACATAAAGTAAATAAGCAGTCTGATAGCAAAGAGAATCAAAAATCAAGAAGAAAAATCTGATATTAAACATCTTCCTAGAATTTAGATAGAAATTCATGAATCTCATCAAATTATTTGGCCTTATCTTCATATGCACCATGCTCTAGGGTATCATGTTCCTATAGGAAAGAAAGATTCAACATAGCCGAGTGAAAAAGTATTCTATTGATGAAGCATTCAAGGGATATGATATTTTGCTCCAAGGATTCCACATAATTCCTAAGAGTAGACATTACATCCTCCTAGTTGGAATCTACCACATTATCCTTCCCCTCATCCTTCTCCAAAGTTATCCCCTCCCCATATTGGGTTTGGTCACTAGGCACACAATCCCCACCATAAATGTCCTCAGCTTGAAAATCATTTTCTTCCACCCCTTCAATTTCATCTGAAATATCCTAAACTTAAAAGTTAACACCTTTAGATGGTTCTCCCTCTTGAGTGGACCTATTTAATTCACTCTCTGAGTATTCAATTAGTTTCACTTGAGGGGCTAGTTTGCCTACAATTCTACCAGATCTTCTAACCCCTGAAGTGTTACCTTAAGTCTTTGTTTTGGTAATTTTAGTTTTTGACTTTTTCTAAGGTCCCTCACATTCACTTTTCTAATTCTTATGGCCCCCCATATCCTCTCCTGAGTCAGTAGTAGCTTTCACATCCTTAAGAAGCCATTTCTTTGATTTCCCATTACCTTTAGAAGTAGGAGTATGAAAGTCTTTCTCAGTAGTCTCTTCCAAGGGTTCAAAAAAGGTAACCTCTTTCAAATTTAGGGTGGTAGGGGTATAAATAGTGGGTTTATCAAAATTGGTATTAGACATAGAGAGGTTTTCCACAAGAATCTCAATAATGGTGAACTAAATGAGTTTTAGTGGAGATAAAGTGAGATGAAATTTGTATAGGCAATGAATAAGGCCATGGTGAAGGGGAATATGCCACCTTAAGGGATTCAAAGAAAGTTTAGCGTTTACATGATGAATATTATATTCCAAAAAAGACATCAAATAAAAAGGAAAGATAACAAGACCATTTTTCCTAAATGATTAAGGAGGGGAAGCTGATAGTTGTAAAACCTGGTAAAGTGGCCCTCTAAAGTGAAATAATTAATCATCAGGTAACACATAACATCCCATGGCTCTAATAACTTAGCATGATAAAACCCTCCTTGATAAGGAACTAGCTCCTCCCCAGCTCCAAGAAATAAAGTCTGATTATGGTGGTCCGTAACCTTAGCCTTTCTCTTCAATTTCATGCCTTTAGTGGAAAGACCAGTAGCCATAACAATAACCTTCTTAGAAACATCGAACCCCACATTACTAATTTGGACCCTAAAATTATGCCATGAAAGGGCAGACTGCATAGACAAATTTTCATCATGGCCACTAAGGCATTCTAGGAAAGGAATAATGCCTCCTTCTTTGTAGCAATGCCACACAAAGGAATTATCATTGAATTCACTGCAAGTGGTGGGTTTAGTTTAGATTCTATCCCCCCCCATGATCACATTTTATTCAAAACCAAAAAAATAAAAAATCACTAAACTTCTCAAAATAACAATGGCTTTTCCTCTCCTCAATGTGCCTCTTACAAGAAATATCTTCACTAGCAATAGGAATCAAAATAATGAAGAAATAAATGAGGAGAATGGTTGGTATCCTTAAATTACTTAGAAACACCTCTATATTCCCCACTCTCTACGTGTATTTCCCATGCTTTAAAATATTCCCTTTAAACCTCTTGTCAACATCAATTAGCCATCTCATCTTGGCATGGGATATCATCAGTTCTAAAATGGAATCAATATAATTAGTCATCCTTAAAATGTCCTTAGTTGACCACCTCATCTTGCCATATGAGATAAGCATTGCCAAGCTAGCATCCATAATAACAATGTAATTCATCTTCATTAAGAAGTCCTATCTTTTTGAATTAACTCCTTGATAACTTGGGGGATATTATGGCATTGTCACCAATAACACCAATTTTTAAATTGCTGACCATGATTGGCAAGGGTGTTAGCAACTCCATTCCCCTCCCTGTAAATGTGGGAATAATCAACCATAGGGATACCCTGTATAAAGGTCTAGATGTCAGTGATGATGTCCTTAAGACACCACCCACACATAGAGACCTTAGTAATGGCATCAATTATGAGTTTTGAATATCCTTCTATGTGCAAATTATAAATACCCAAGGTGATCACCAATTTAACACCCCATAAGAGAGTTGAGGCTTCAACAAAATTATTAGTTTGAAAACCTAATCCCCCTACAAAGGTAGCTGTAAGCTCCCCTCTATCATTATTGATAACCCCACCACCACTAGCCTTACCATTCGATTTTTAAGCCCCATCAAAATTTAATTTGAGCCAACCAGTCCTCGAGGGTATCCACCTAGTATTTAATCTCTAAAGTTGCTTTGAGTTATCAAGGTAGCGGTTTGATTAAGAATCCCCTAATTAGCAGCTATACTTTCTTCATGTTGAGTGAGAGGTTTGTCAATAGTCTTTAACATGATAATTGGTCACACTTTCAATAAGGATCTTAGAGAGAGAGAGTAATAGATGTGAGAATGATCTTTAGAAATCTCCCTAAAATTTTTGTTATTCCTTTCCTTCCATAGGATCCAACTAATAAAGGGAAGGGATTGGTTAAAAAGTTCCACAAGCCAAGGTTGAGAGAAAGGAGGTAGCTAGTTGGAAATCACTTCCCTAATATCCTTATTACAAACCCATGTAACCCAAAATTCAAAAGCACTCTACTCCAAATTTCTCTAGCAAAGTCACAATGCAAAATCAGGTGAGGAATATTGTCTTCTTCCTTGAGGCACATGACACATCTATTAACCAAATTAAAACCCCTTCTTTGTATATTATCTTGGGTTAAAATTTTATTATGGACCATTGCCCACCAAAATAAATTGACTTTAGGGATAAGTTTATGGTTCCAAAATTTCCTCTAAAGCTCCTCTATGGTCTGTGTTAATTAGTAGATGGTAAGTAGATTTGACTAAGAAGCATCCTATCTTATCTACAACCCAAAGTAACTCATCAGGTTTAGGAAAAATGGGCATCTGAGTTCCCAAAAGCATCTATTGTATAACATTCATTCTAAAAACAAAATTTGGTTAGTTGTTTCAACATTCAAGCAAATTCTTTCATTGTCTAATACCATGGCCTTATAGAATATAGTGACAAACTTTGGTACCAAAAAATAATTTAAAAATGCCCACAATAGCATCATTACCCTCTTGAGTGGAAAGAGCTTTGTCAACCAACCAAGGATCTTCCTAAAAGTTTATGAGACTACCATCCCCATGTTTCCACTTTAATCCCTTCTTAATTAAACTCTTGGATTTGATCATTTTATTCTAAATCACTAACCCTTGTGGGACTCCCTCCTGATAAATAAAATTATAGTTGTTAGAACCCTGTAAGTATTTGGTTTTCATAATTTCCCCTAGTCTTTATTATTGTTGGTAAGGTTCCAATTTATTTTAAATAGAAGGGCTTTGTTTATATTTTGGATAGTTATAATATTCAAATCACCATGAGTTTTAGGGAGGTAAGCATTCTCCCACTTGACTAGAGATATTCTCTTCTTTTCTTCCACTCTAGTCCACAAGAAAGTCCTTTAGATCTACTCCAGTTTATCAACTAAATACTTGGGCATTTTGAAAAGAGAAATAAAATAAGTGGGGATACCATAAAGGGAGGCTTGAAGAAGTTGAAACTTCCCAACACTGCTCAGGAGCTTTCCTTTCCAACCCACCAATTTCTTTTGGGTTCTTTCCAAGATGTTATTCCAAAATCCTGGAATAACTTCCTTAACATTTAAGGGGAGGCCAAGGTAGATTGAAGGTAAATCCACTATTTCAAAACCAAGGATTTTTATGTTTTGCCTCTTTAGGTCCTCCTGAGTGTTAAAGAAAAAAACATTACTCTTATGAAAGTTAATGTGTTGCCTAGAATCCATGGCATAGTAATTGAGGAGTTCTTTCTAGCTTTGAGCTTCTAATATAGAGGAAATGCCAAAAAGGATGGTGTCATTAATGAAATATTGTTTAGTCATAGGTGGGAGAATAGAAGCTAGCTTTATCCTAACTATTTCCCTAGAAATTATCTTTGAATAAATAGACCTCCAAAAAGCTTCGACCAACATGATAAAGAGGAAGGGGGACAGAGGATCCCCCTGCCTAATGCCTCTAGTGGGGGAAAAGAAACCCCTTAGAGTCCCATTAACAAGAACTGAGAACTTATTAGTGGTAATAGCTTACCGGATAAGGAGGGACACTTTTTCATTGAAACCAAACTTTTGAATTAAATAGGAAATGTCAAGATACTCTATCATAAGCTTTTGATATATCAAGCTTAAGAACCATACCTAGGATCCTACTTTTTTCCATTGAGTGGATAGTTTCATGGGTGGCAATAATCACATCTAATATTTGTCTTCTAGGAATAAAGCCTTTTTGAGAAGAGGAAATAATTTTATCCAGCAGAGGTTGGAACCTATAAATAAGTAACTTGGTATATATCTTGTAGACAATGTTACATAGACTAATAGGTCTAAAATTAGCAAGCAATTGAGGGTTGGGCTTCTTAGGGACCAACAAAATAAAATTGTTTTTGAACTATTTTAGAAGTTTTCTAGTTCTATAAAAGTCTCTAATAGCAGTTGTAACATCATATCCCACTATGTCCCAAAACTCTTCTAAAAATATAAGAGGGAAACCATCAAGGCCTGGGGATTTGAAGGGGCCCATAGAGAAGACAACTCCCCTAACGTCTTCCTTAGAAATAGGTTTTAGAATGTTAGCATTATCTTCCTCAAAAATGAAAGAGGGAATATTCTAAAGGAACTACCATTACTAGCCTATTATCAACATTGGCATCTTGTTTCGATAACAAATTCTAAAAGAAACTAACTACATGATTACCAATATTCTTATCATTAGTTATTTCACTACCATACTCTAAACACAACTTGGATATAGTATTAGCTTTTTTGTGTTTCATAGCTAAAAGGTGGAAAAAGGTAGTATTATGATCTCCTTCCTTAAGACATTGAACTCTAGACTTCTATTTCCAAAAGAGATCCTCTCTGTTCATAATATTCCTCGAATCCATGATTAATTTATTCTCTATTTGAGTAGAGTCACTAGAAGAGTCCCCTTGAGCTATTCTAGTTTAAATATCAGCTAATTATCTAAAAATGATATTCTTCTGGGCAAAGACATTCCCAAAACTCTACTTATTCCATTTATGGACCCTCTCTTAATGTGTAGGAGATTTTGGGATAGCCTAAACATAGGGGTTCCCTGGACTAAAATCTGCCACCATCTAGCTATGAGACTTCTAAAATCCTAGTGTTTAATCGACATAGCCTCAAATCTAAAAGGGAAAGGTCCCCTTTTTTGTTGTTTAACCCAATTGATAAAAATAAGATTATGATCTAACCCAGTCCTTGGGAGGGTAAAAAGCTTAAGAGTGAGAGTGTTGTCCCAATTATTGGAGATGAGGACCCTATCTAGCTTAACTTGGATCAGTTGATCTCCCCTTCTTCTATTAGTCCAGGTATAATTTTGATTATGCAACTCTATATCCAAGAGCCCAAAATTATTTATGAATTTAGCTCAGTCAAGCATACTATTAGAGTAGTCAAGAATTACCCTAGTCTTCTCAAAAGGATAAAGAGGGGTGTTGAATCTCCCACTAGAATCCAATGGGAATTAGGGGTAGAGGAGAGGTGAGCAGATAGGTCCATTTATTGAGTTTTCCTCAACACCCTAGTATTTAGGGCATATATATATTGACTAAGGTCCAATTGAAATTAGGCAGGGAAATGTTAATCATAAGATAATGTTTATTAAGAAAGGTTAACATACCTCCAAACCTTGATACATTCCATATTTTAATAATCCCCCCTAAGGCACCAACAATAGGGCTAATACAATAGGTGACATTCGGCCAAATCCTAGCATCAATTATTTTGAAGCTCTCTTCTAACATTTTAACTTCCTAAAGTAAAAGAATATCTATTTTGTGATCTAAAATACAATTTTTAACCTCAAATTATTTTTAAGGGTTGTTAATACCCCTCATATTCCATGACAAAATACTCATTTGGATAATTTTTGGGAGTGAATCTCTTGTGTCTTTTGTTTGTCATTGGCTATCTCCCTAGTTGCTTCCCTTTGCCTTGTATCCCTTAATGATGGCCTTCCTGATCTAGGATCTACTCCCACATCTTCCAACTTCTTCAGCTTGTGACTCCTTTTCTTTGGAGTATTCCACCCTTCTTGGTCACTATGTGTTTCACTGGGCCCTACTCCAGGGGAGAATGGAGTTGTGCCTTGCTTCTGTCTCAGAGATTTTTAAGAGTTCATTCCCTCTTTTAAAAAATCTTCATTTTGAGTACCTCCAGAGGAGAATTGAGTTAAACTCTATCTTTGTGAGAGTCTCCCATTTTTATCAAGAATAGACTCTTGATCTTGAAATATGTCTTGAGGGGGGGAACATTTGAATGTGCCCCAAAGTTTCCACAATCTTGAATCTACTCTTCTGAGTGAGTCTCATCATCTCCAGTGTGGATATCTCCATCTTCCAAAGCTGGTTGATGGTTTTCTTTTGAAAAATACTAGATATTTTGTTCCCCATCACACTCCATCACCTAGGGTTCTAGATTATCTTCCAAATTCTCATCCATAGATTGCTTTGAGAGGCTAGAATTATTATTTTCTTTGTCTTAATTTGTGGGTTCCTCAACTTTCTTGAACTTTTAGTGGGAAATTAGATGTCCCTTTTTTTTATAGAGTTGACAAAAGGTAGTAGAATTTTCATAAAGTATTGGCTGTGTCCAGACCCCATACTTTGAGTTTAAGTCAATGAATGTGGGTAGGGCTTTGTGGACTTCCACATTAACATAAAATATGGCATAGACAAATTGGGATTTGGCCTGAGTAGTATTGTCCAGGGTAACAAACTATCCAAAGGAGTCCATTGACTTGTCTACCTTATGAATAACTTTAACTGGATTCTTTATTTTGGATGATAATATGAACTTATCATTTTATTGTGAACCTCTCTCTTAGGTGAAGATGATCCTAACTATGTTATACTAGTATCCATATGTGTTATCATATGCATATTTTAACTCATCCATATATAATTTATAAAAATAAATGTAAATCTTATGTATGTATTTTTATTTGAATGGAGATAAGAAACCCCTACTGAAGATGAACTACTTTTCCAAATCTAAGGGTTGATAAGTTAGAGAATGCAAAGTATTTTTTAATCATAAGATGTAATATTTGATAAGCTCATCATGACCATATTGAAAACCTTGTATATGTTTTAATGTGAACTTAAGTAGAATGTGTTAATGATAATCTAATTAAAATGCATCTTATAACCTTTTAAAATTAGTTAAGGAGCCACTAAGTAAATTTTAAAACCAGTCTGAAGCATCTCTTGTGAGACTTATATAGAAACTTTTAGTAGAATATGTCCAACATTGCCACATTTTATGAAATTAAGTTTATATTGATTTAATTGAGTATGAGAATCTCCAAAACCATCAAACAAAGGCATAAAAAAATCTTTTAGATATGGATGCTATTATAGAACTTATGTAAGGATTTGTCTTTAGATAAAATTATTTTTGATATTTATAAAGATCAAGAACTTTATTTTGGAGTTCACCAATAACATTCATCATGGATACAATATGACTAATAAGAATAATAGTAGTTTGGAAAGGTGCATACATGAGTTATAATTGATAATTTACTTTAAACATTGGTACGAAAGGATTATGACAAATACCATTATGTGGTTAAGGATTTAATTCTAAGACATCATCAATAAAAAATTGGGAATCATTTATTATCTTATCACTTTGAATTTGTATGGAAGTAAAAAAATCACATTGTTTTTGATTGGATTATTTGACTTAGAAGATATGGAAAAGCCATCACAGTTATTGTTATCGTAAGATTCACTTTATATGGATAGAGAATGACTATTTTGAGAATATTTGTATAATATTTCATTACCATCACTTTGAAGGTCTGTAGCAATATTATCACTTTATAATTATATATAACATTTGTTTGCATCCTTATTATTTTCAACAAAAGGAGAAGGATTATAATTAAATGTTATAATATTATTTGTATCTTCCAAAAGAGGAGAAAGGATTTCAAAATCTTGTGTCTTTATCCATACTTACATTATAGAGTGGTAAATCATATGCATTGACATCATATACTTTTTTTAGAGAGAGAGGGACTAAAATATTTATTAATATCTTCTACAATTTCTATGCAAGGGATATACTTTTATAATTTATTGATTGATGTGATGTAATACATTAAAATTTTTAAAAGGTAAACAGGGTACAGTAATCATTGATTCTTCACATTCACCTCCTTGTGAGACATTAATGGAGAGATGACATTCATTATCAGTATTTTTTTTGTTCTGCTTTATAAAAAAGGGAATACACGTGAGGGATAGAGGAAATTAGTTTTTTAAATGCTAAATTAGTATGCTCACTTTCTTCACTATTATACCAATCATCTTTATTTTAATAATCATATTCATATTTATCACAATCATGTTCTTCATTAAGGTTAGAAGCATTAGAAAATATACGAGTGTGATTCTTAGTCCATACATTATCATAAGCAAAAGGTATATCATTGTTAGATATAATTAAACTAGAGGATGAACACCATTGCATATTCCATAATTAGAATCCATTTTATATTTGTTAACTAATAATATAGAAAATATGACAATACCATGTTTACTACTAGCAAACAATATATCATACCAAGAAAGGATAGATGGAAAAAGGTGCAACTAAGCAAGTTGTTTTTCTTTTTAGGTTATTAGATATACTGATTCTAATTTTAAATAGTGAACATGACCCAAAATGGCACTAACTATGGAGGATTATAGTGTCTTTTAGTTAAACTATTCCATATGTAGGTTACACTGAGAGTAACTTCCTAGGGATAACCACTTACCAATGTACTAAAAGAACAAATGGTCATAGAATTTCCATGGATAAAAAATGAAACCCTAGGAATTTCTAAAATACAATGAGATACATAAAAACTAAAATATGTATATAGTGTTGTCTAATGGCTTGAGTATTAGGATAGTACTCCTCACTCCATGGCTCAGGTAAAATTGAATACATTTTTTTCTAGAACAATAGCTCTTATGATTTTTAGAACTACCATAACACAATTTCTAGTAAAACAAATTGAAAAGAAAATTGAATTTGAAAAATAAAACCAAATCAAAAAGCAATATTTTTGGGTATAAAAATTATAAATGAATTTGAAATCTTAAGATAAAAATAAAAAAATCAATGCTTGAAAAAAGTATGATTTAACCAATAATTTTACTCTATTTTTATTTAACAATAAAATGTTGTGTAATTATAGGTGTAAAAATATAATATATCATAATATTAAAGATGTACAATAATCAATAATTTTGATTTTGAAAATTTACTAAATATGAAAACTTCTAATTTTAAAAAACACTAAGGATAAATATTCTTAGCCCACACATCAATTTATTTCATGTTTTGGATGTCTAACAGTGAAAATCAACAAAAGAGGTGGCTATGCATGCTTAGGATCAAGGATAGAATCTAAAACTTCTTCAAGGTAGGATTGATGTTTATGGATAGGAACACATGCCACTTGTGTTCATTGACCACTGAATTATCCATGTTGACTATGATATCATTCTTATTTAGAAAAAATGGACTTGTCTAGAAGGACAAATGACTAAAATTGGGGATCCCCCTGATAAAATGGTAAGGTGAATAACAAATAGACAAACTCATGAACCAGAATAAATAAAGACTTAAGTAAAATAAACCAATAGATACATTATTCATTTTTAATAGTATATATGTGCAAAGTTATAATAAATAAAATAAAATATGGAATTGTATCAAATTTGGATGTCTACATTCATATCAATAGATATGGCATTCAAGCGTACATCTAAATGTAAAATACTAAGATGATTCTTCTAATTTTAAAAGGGTGTACATTAAATAGATCATGATACTTGAATTTTTGGTTAATAGTCACACTTCGACTATATTCTAGAAGCAAAAATTAAGGATAAGTATTTGTAGACATTATTTTTGAATTATATAGCACATCAATATTATATACTTGGAAAACTCAAACCTTGGTTGTTCATCTAAATTTTGGACCTTTACCACTTTTTTAAGTCTTGCATATACTCTATTTTTTGACCCTTATCCTATCTCTTAGTTTAATTAATCTTATGTTGATGACCTAGGCCTTCTATCTTTCCTAGATTGCTTAAAACTTGCTTATCTTCCACCTCTACAAGTTTTAAGTTTGTACCTACTTTCCTACTCCCTAGAAACTAATGTTTAAGATAGAAACCTATGTAAATGTTAATGTATTTACATGATACAAGTGTTCAATTCCCTAAATTCATCCAATTAAAAAATGAAATGTATCCTAATGATCAGCCTAAGTGATTTAATGTGAGTTATTTCTTCAAATGGATTGATATAAACACAAGATAAACCCTTATTCATTCCTCACCTACAAGACCTATAAAATTATTACCTACCCACCAGGTAACTTAAAAAAGGTATTATATCAATAATTCAATAAATAAAAACTTCCCTATTTTCTCCTATTTCCATATCAGTCATAGGGATAGTACATCTACAGGTCTAAAGTACTAAAAGAGTAGCCTAAGAGCTATATTTTCCAAGTTACAAGTTAGGTCAATATTATACATTCTTATCACATATTTCATGATTCACACATAGACAAAACATAGGGGAGAACTACATAAATTTGAGGCCCTCTTCAGAGTATTAACTATGTAGGTATCACTCATTGACATAGGGGTATTTGAAGTTAGCTCAACACCATGTGCCCACTAACCCATTTTTTCTCAAGGTCAATATGAAGATGAATAATTGGGTTTTTATAAATTCATGAGTGATAATCCATGACCTAGATATAAATACACTAGAGTTAAAGTGAATAAAAACTTAGAAGTGTCTATACGGTTACATATTTTTCTAATAGGTATTTCATATAAGACACTTGTATCGAGTTTAGATAGTAGCATTGACATAACTATCCTAGGCTAAAGTTAGTATTTAAGGCTCTAAAAGTATCTGAATCATAATTTGATGACTATTCTAGAACCATCTTCTAGTCTATTTCTTTCCTTTTCTGGATCTAAAATTGTATTAACATTAGTGCAAGCTAAGTATATTACTTCTTTGTCATTTCTATATCTAGCATAGTTGAACTTATTCTTAGTATAACTCAACATAAGAAATTCAATGTATGTTTATACATGAGGTTAGCACCTAATTGGCATGTTGTATATCTAATTATCACCCTTGTGCTTATTCATTTATATATACTCCATTAAGAAGTATCTAGGTAATTTTAAACTATAAATACTTTTTTAAGGTTAAATATTTGATGAACCTGATGTGATTATTTCTTGAGTGTGATACAGGCATACACATATACATGATATATTCTTATTTTAAATGTTGGGCCTTCCCTCTAATCATATCATATGGACATTAGGGGCATCCACCTATATTATCATGATACTCATAGGTTATATTATTCTATGCTTACTCTACATTATCATGTTTGAGCTCTTATGTAATTACACATGCCTTTATCAATGAATATATCTTTCACATAGTACTTGACATGTTATGCACTTGAATTTTTTTGATAACACATTTAATCCATGAGCTACTATGATATGTTTATATTGGTTGCTTATGCTTTCTTATATATGCTTCTTTGAGTACCTTATCTTGCTATTATCTTTTTTTATTCGAGCATTTGAATATGTTCCTTTGTTTGCGGCCCCCATGCCTATATGTGTGCCTTATTTGACATTTAAATATGTCATTGATTATTATATATAAATTTGAATATGTAATTCTTGATTTTATGGACATTTGACTAAGTCATGTCCCTTCGATTGTGTGTCATTTGACCATGCCCCTTGTTTGTCATCTCCTTGGACCACTGCCTTTTGATTTGATTTTGAGTGCTCTTGTGTGTGTACTTGATTTACCTATTGAGATTTTACAATTACCATCTATAAATTTCCATGATCATTATCATGTATCTTATCCATTTTCATAATGACATTGTTCTATGTGCTTCAATTTTATATTTATCTAGGCATGTCCTTATTTATACAACATGGTTACATTCACAGAATATTCAGTTGTCTTATCCTTTTGAGGTGAGGTAACTACTAGTTCTTGTTATTCCCTCACCTCAAAGGGGGGAATATCAGTGGGGGAATTCCATAGATACATGTTCTTCACATTTGGCATAGTTTCATATTCAGTGGGGGCATGTTTGGGAAGCATGTTATCCACACTTATTCAATGATCAACATCTCCAAATTATAGTGGGGGCATGTTTTATAAACTTGTTCTCCACATTGGTACTTATTTTAGTTTTCATATTTCTCAATATATAGTGGGATCATGTTTTAGAATCATTTTCTCCACACTTTAACATAGTTATTAAATTGGCCAAAGTACATGGTTATATAAATTTAAATTCATAGTTGTGGTAGAATTCTATACATTGGTACCATTGTTATACATAAATTTAGCATGACACATATCTAAAGTGCATATGATATGTAATGTGTGCCTAATATTGAAAAATCCAAATCATTTTTAGATTTCAAAACTCTTCTATAGACTATTACCATATCATGGACTTTTACATACTGATACCTAGGGTATACTTTTAAGAACTAATTGAGTCAATCCACTATAGTAGTTGGTTCACTTTTGATATGGTTGAGGTGATTAGATCACTTAATCTTTCTAAATTTTTAGGTTGGACTTGATTTTATCATTCAACCTTACCAAGTTATAAGTATCATTATGTTGTATAATTGAGCTAATCTCAATTTCCAAGTGGCAACTCACCTTTTTGCCAAGGTTGGGGCATCTGCTATCCTCTCTCTCTCTCTCTCTCTCTCTCTCTCTCTCTCTCTCTCTCTCTCTCTCTCTCTCTCTCTCTCTCTCTCCCTTTAGATATATGCACTTTCTAGATTTATATATATTTATTGTGATCTTAGTTTCAAATCCTTATAATGATACATATTTCAAATCAACTAGTCAATAGGCAAGGTGGTTACATTAACACATAGGTGTGCTCCTAAACTTTGCTCTTTCAATTCTAATCTTTCAATAATTTCAATTTCAGAATATATGCATTGATGATGTACTGTAATATGTTCTTGGTTATAAGTTAGTCACTAGAAAATCACTCAATTTGGGTTCACACAAAGACAAGGTGTGTTATATACACCCAAGTATGCATTAATTTCCTTAAAACTAGTAATTTAATTACTAGATTAAAGGGGATGAATGTAGACACTATTTCTAAATTATATAACACCTCAATATTGTACACTTGGTTATTCCTCTTAATTATAGACATTTCTTGATTTTTAAAGCCTCACATCTACTCTATATTATTCCCCTTATCCTATCTCTTAGTCTATATAATCTCATGTTGATGACCCAAGCCTTATGTCTTTCTTAGAATGCTTAAAACCTACTTATCTTCCACCTCTACAATTTTTGAGTCTATACCTACTTTTTTGCTCCATGGACACTAACGTCCAGGATAGACACCTACATCAATGTTAGTGTCCAATTCCCTAAAGTCATCCAATGTGTAAATAAAATGTGTCCTAATGGTTATCATAAGTGATTTAATGTGATTTATTTCTCCAAAGGAATTGATATAAATACAAGATAAACCCTCATTTATTCCTCACCTATAAGACATAGAAACTTCTTACCTTCTCATCAGGTAACTTATAAAAGGCATTCAATTGAGAAAAGTTTCCCTATTTTCTCTTATTTCCATATTAGTCATAGGGATAAAATATATACAAGTTTGAATTACTGAAGAAGAAACCCAAGAGTATATTTATCAAGTTACAAGCTAAGTCATTATTTTACTTACTTATCACATATTGCATGATTCACACATAAGCTAACATATAGGGGAGAAATACATCAGTATAAGGCCCTCTTTGGAGTATTAGTTATGTAGGAATTTCTCATTGATAGAGGGATATTTGAGGTTAGCTCGACATTTTATGCCCACTAACCCATTTTTACCCAAGGTCAGTATGAAAATGAAGAACTAGGGTTTTGTAAATTCATGAAGAACATGAGTCCATGTCCCAAATATAAATGCACCAAAGTGAAGGTGAAGATAAACCTAAGAACATGTAGGTGGTCACATAATTTTCTAGTAGGTATTCCATACATGACACTTTCATTGAGTTCAAATAGGAGTGTCGACATAACCATCCTAGGATGACATTAGTTTCCACATCTCCAAAAGCATCCAAAATAGAATATGATGATTATTCTAGAACTATATTCTAGTCTACTTACTTATTATTCTAGATCAAAAACTATATTATAATTAGTACAAGCTAAGTACATTACTTCTTTGTCATTTTTATATCTAGCATAGTTATATGTATTATTTTTAGCATAACTTAGCATAATAAATTAATTGTATGTTTATGTTTGAGTTTAACACCCAATTGGCTTGCTATGGATCTGTTTATCACACTTGTGCTTATTCATTTATATATACTCTTTTAATAATTATCTTGGAAACCTCAACTTAAAAATACTTTTTTAGGGTTAAACAATAGTCTTATGGTTCATTTGGTTTTGAAACTAATTTGTTATTTATGTTAGATCAATATCATAGGATTGATTCAATATCATTGATAAATATTAATTGGTGTTGAAGTAGGGTGAAATAAATTTATGAAAACATATAGCTATCTTTTTTCTCTCTATGTTTATGATCCCAAACCCTAATGACTTATGTAGATCCAAAAGGTTACCTCATTTGCGTCAAAACCTTATATTTTCTTATGAGGGATAAAAATTGGAAGAAGGGGAAGAGTAATGGTGTTTTAAGATTTTAAGGTTTAAATATGTAAAAAATATTAATTGGTGTTAAATTAGGGTATAATGAATTTATAAAAACCTATGACTATCTTTTTTTTATTTGTGTTTATGATCTCAAACCCTAGTGACTTACACAGATCCAAAAGGTTACCTCATTTACGTCGAAACCCTATATGTTCTTGTGAGGGATAGAAAATTGAAGAAGGGGGAAGTGTAATGGTTTTTTAAACTTTTAGGGTTTAGATATGTAAATATTATGTTTGAATAAAGGGGTAAGTAGTCTAAATTAGTGAAATAATATTCAATAAATAACAACTGATTTGTTAAATTTTTTTTACTTGCTTTAACTTTCTAAAAATAATAATAAATATGTGTAAATAAAGACTTATATGGAAAACATCTAACATGAAAGATCTGAGTACTAAAAACTAGGATACGAATAGGTCTGAGTGTCATCCATAAGATCCCTATGTCAAATCCTCTCCTATATAATAGTGCCACACTTTCACAGTAGCACGATGTTACTCTAGTGTCCTAAAAATGGTGCTAGTGTCCTCTGTTCAAGATTGTTCCTAAATTTTGGGTGTACATGTACCTATGTTTATGGGTTCCATTCTTGTGCACAAGAAGTTTGAAAGTTTGTATTTTTCCTATTAGCTAATTTATGATGCAAACCTTAATCCTCTTTGTAATTATAAAAATGTGTGTTTGTTAGTAAGATAGGCTAGACATCCTCAACACCTTATTGTAAAGAGAGTTGCCTACATACCAATTCTCCAAGGAGGGATCAAACTCAATGTAGTTCTCCCCACCTAAGTGACAGTGCAAGTTCAAGTGTTGATAGAATGATAGTGGTCTTGAATGTCTTGAGTGTGCTTGAGATTGGAAATCTTGAAATTCTAGGCTTAGGGTAGTTTTAAATGGTAGTATGTAGAAGTAGGGAAAAATAGGGATTAATAACCTCGATTTACTCAACTTGTTTTGTGTTTGTATAGTTATTTTACATCTATTTTCTATCTAGTGGATAGATGTCTAAAATTCATGTATTTATAGTGTTTTGTAGCTTGTGTAGATAATAAAATGTGCTTAGACCAACCTTAGGAGGGTTTAAATTTTGAAAATATATCTATTTAGGAGAGTTAGGGTAAATAACACTAGAATCATATTGGTGACACTAGCACCATGTGGCTTTTTTGTCCTTAATGTGGTGCTAACATCCAGATGATAGGTTGTTGGGCATGAAGGGCCAAGATCTAGGAATGAAGGTATGAAATTATGTTTTAGCTAACTAGGGACACCTATGGTACACACAAAGGTTGTAAAAGTGTGATAAAAGGCTCTAAGATAGGTCTAAGGCTAAGTTATGTAAGTTATCTCAAGTAGCACTCTTAGAACTCAAATACCTCTTTTAGGTGATTAAAAATGGACTAAGTTGAACCCAATCACCACCCCCTAATGAATGAATATTGCCTATGTATTCAATACTCCAAGGAGGGAAATCAAACCACACTTAATTCTCCCACCTAATATCATTATGCAATTGTGATCCTTCACTATGTGTATGAAACTAATGACTAGACCTAGTACTTTAAAATTATAGATTTGACATAGATTTTAAGTAATTTAGACTTTTGTTTATGACTACTTCGATTGATATATATATATATATATATATATATATATATATATATATATGCAAATTGGGAGGAATGGGGTATATTTTATCAATGTGTAATAGTGTATATATGTATAATAAATAAGTGCCAAATTAATTTTGAATGAGACTTTAATTTATTTATAGATGGATCTAATTGAATAATTCCTCATGTCATACATACATCAAGATTACGTTCTAACCCTAAGGATGGGTTTGATTTTATAAAATAATCATTATTGGGAATGGGTTGGTTTCGACTAGGTCAAGTTCGTATCGATTGACAATAAAAATTGTAACTAGTAGAACCGACATGTGTACAACTGGACTAAACTAATAGTTTAGATATGTATGTGTGATTTATTTAGTAGGTTTGAAATAGATAATGAGGTTATATTTGTTGTATAACATCAGAATGGAAGAGTTTAATCATAATATAACATTCAAGTGTGAGAGGATGGAAAATTATGACCTTATTTATGTGCTCAGGTCATGTGTGGTAAATGTGTGTCAATATTGTCATTGTCAAGTACTAAATACCATATTTTGATATCTAAAAATTCCCCTATTTTATTATAAAAATGAAAATACTAGAGTAAAAGGATAAAATGTACTTGAGTTTGTACAACACACTTTGACTTTGGGGAGATGACTCCAAATGTATAACTTTTATCCATACAAACTTGTAATGATAATGAACTTGCCAATGCCCATATGTGAAATCTAAAATCTAAAATTGAAATTTTGAAAGAGGAAGGGTTAGAGTACATGTGTTTTTGTGAAAACCATGTTACCCTTGAAACTTGTTGGAGATGATGCTTTCTTGTTTAATCATTGGAGATTTGGGATGATTATGCCCCAAACTTATGTCACTATGCAGGATCTTGAGTTGGGGAAGGAAACATACCCCAACCCTGATGAATGTGAAGAAAAATACAAAATGTAATAACCTAAATAACTATGTATAAAAAGAGAAAGAAAACCATGTGGCTCGGTTCACCTCAAAGAAACCACTATGCAAGTAAATGAAAAACTGATCAAGCAAGGTTCACTCAAAAACAAATCAACCACTACATATGTCTTATAAATTCAATTTTAATGTTTCACCCTAATTTGATCAATTTCAATCCATGTACAAAAAAATTCATGATCACAAGGGAATGAATAATGTCCATGCCCCCATCATGTATGTAGGTTTATTTGTGTAGTTTCACTCTATGTAAAATATAATGCATTGTCAAAATAGAATGGGCCATGCCCATTCCACCATCATGACCAAAAATATAATAAGTGTGAAGTGTATTGACAACCATTCACCATTCAATTGTAATTGTGTGTTTCTTTATGTATATGTGCATGAATTAGTATCATGACCCCTGAATCTTTACTTTTGATATAGAATGTTATGTATCTATATGTTGAAGTTGAGAAATTATATCTAAAATGTATGTGTATATGAATTTTTTTAATATTATTCATGTAAATTATTATGCATATGCTCCCAAGTGTGTATGAATATGTGCTCAAATGTCTATAAAATGAATGCATATGCCCTTATAACCTTATTAATGTGCCAATATATGTCATGTATCTAAACCAATTTGATATTTAAACCATTTAAAACTTTGAAATTTATGAAATATCTAAAACATGTACTTTTCTTTGATTTTATGCTCATGGGGGCTTATGTCTCTATGATAAGCCCAATGTAATATCCCAATTTTGAGATGAGGGATGCATCCTATAAGTCATTAATGTCAAAAAAATACATAACTTATCATTTTATGTGTAAATATAATCATGTAATATCATTTGATTATGTAGATAATATGTCATCATAATTATGTATGTATTGTTCAAGGCATGTATGTAACATATGAAATACAAGGCATGTAAGTGTTATGTCTAGATAGGTGTATCAATAAATCATGAAGTATAAGTATCTATGAATAATACTATGTAATAATAGTGAAAGATATAGGTCATACACCACTCAATGTTAACAAGCTCAACAAATGTAATTTTTAATGTTACACATAAGCCAAAGGCCACCTATAAGGGACATAAAATGTCACAACAAACAAGGCCAAGGGCCACACACAAGATGACATAAAAATGTCACAAATAAGGGACATTAAAGATGTCACATAAATCAAGGCCAAGTTCCACACACAAAATAACCTATCATGTAAAACAATAATAACATCAATGGAACATAGAACAAGGAACTAGTTTACACCTGTATGCACTAAATTATGCTCATCCAATTAATTATATTAATTTTTGATAATTTAGTCTAAATTCCATATTTCCTAGCTAATAACTAATATCTTATTATCCACATCCCATTCTTATATCCCATAAACCTTTATCCCATCCTAAATCAATTAATCCCCTCATTAAACCCATAATAGAACCTATTACCTACTAACCTATTTCTTAAATCTATTAGCCAATTTAAAATTCAAAAATAGTCTACCTACCCATCCACCACCCTATACTAGCCTCTCTTAAAGCCCTAAACCCTATGGGGATATTTATAGAATTGGAAAACTCTAGAAATTTTCCCCAATCTAGCCCCTTTCTCTATAATTTTCTAATTCTAGAGATTTCCATGGAATTAAAAATTCCATGGAAATTTCCTAGACCTTGATATCAATGGCCCAAATTTTAATTTGGACCATTGATTTTTCCCTCTTTTCCTATAAAACCAAGTTCTCCCTCCACCATCAAACCATCTACCAAATTCATAGAGCCTTCATTCCCATTTAACCAGCTAGAATCTTCATTCCAAATCTATGCCCAAGCATCCTTGAATCAACCATCAAGCAACATGCCATCACTATGTCCAATCTGAGTCTAATATGCAATCACAATCCCTGGAATGGAGTTGTAAGGAGGTAAGAAAGAAGGCGAGAATGTTCTTTTTATTCTAATTTGTCTCTTTTATCCATTCTTATTAGTGTCATTGAGTTTTTGGGTTTTGTTACTAAAATTAGTAATATAGATTAAATCCACAAAATTTGTGCACATAATGGTGACCATGGTGGGAGTGACCTTCCTCTTGATTTGACCTACTTGAGTTATTAGTGTGGTGATAAGCTTGCATGTGGGAAGGAGGAGGATTGGTGGCCATTTTTGAACTTATTGATAGATATTTTCTTACAGGAATTTGAAAATTTTTGGTTTGTGTCAATATCCACATTTTTATAATAATTAATATTAGCACTATATTCACTTTCAAAATCCAATAGTAATCTGCATGTTTGGTCTGCATATTTTTTAATTTTTTTTAAATAGAGAAATAATAATAATAATAATAATAATAATAGTAATAATAATAATAATAATAATAATAATAATAATAATAATAATAATAATAATAATAATAATAATAAAAGAGAAATTTGTAGTTCAAATCTGAATTTTTTACTAACCCTGATCATTTCAGATACCGTAATTCTCTCAATAAATTTGTAGGTACACCTTGAAATCCCCCTATGCTTCTTATCACAAATTTAGTGGCTCCAAATTTTTTTGATTCCTTATCCAATTTATTTACAATTACTATTGACGCTATGGATTTCACCCTTTAAAAGAAGGCTCAACTCCTTTCTTCCACGCAGCACAATGGAGACATTCCTCTTGTTGTGGGATTGGCAAATTTGAGGAATGAATCTCTAGATATAGGCTAGCTCCCCATGATGCATCTTTGAGGCCCTTAAATACTACTATTAATAATGGGGGGGGTGAAAAGAGAGAAAGATATAATGAAAGCAAAACCTATCTAAAATGATGATGTACCAAATGATCCAATCTACTCAGCTTATTCAACACTTTACACCAAAAGAATGAAATACACAATTCATCTAAGAAAAATACCAGACTACATGGGTAATTTAATAAGGGGTTTAATGGAAATACAAAGAAAAAATAACCTACCATAGGTGCTATAGAAGCACACTATCAGATAATTGCTCTTATGTCTCTATGTTCCAACTTGGGCACTTCCTATTAACCTGTAGAGATGGTCTGGGATATACTAGATATGTTGGTGTCAATCTATGAAAGCATCAAGATGAAATGACTAAACACAAAGTTGATACATATACATATTCAAAATTATAACACATCTGATAGAGGTAAAACATGTTCTTTTGATTAAAAGGTAAAATTTGGTAGGGCTTCATGTTACACAAGTGAGAGATACTTTTTCAAGTTGAGAGGTTATAATATATAGCATTAAGGAAAAGACTCCTAGTCTCCCAAAGAATTGGCAGCCCATATTATATTAAACACCTAGGAAAGAGGAATTCATTCTTGCTATTGTCATCCTTCCATAAATGGCCTAAAAGAACCATGCTGTAGATGTCACAAATATTAACTTTGCTACTTAAACTATATTAAATGTTCCTACTAAAGCATGGGTCGCTTTGTTGTTTGAAAGACAAGGCCGCCTCTCTATGAAACTTATGTGACTATCTACTTATCAATGCTAAATGAAGAAAAATAGGCCACACTATTGAATGCTTGCACTCCCTTTGATGACCACTTGGTGGGGACTATTTCATCTATAGCAATAACTTCTTCTGCTGACACCTTCTTTGCCACCTAGATTGCTCTATTCATTCTTGGGCTACTTATTTTCTTTTCCTAGTAACTCAACTCTCAGGGCTATCTTTCATCTCCTCTTGGCTCCTTTCCTAGCAAGTCATTGAGTCTATCTTTAGGTCTTATGCCCTTTAAATTTCTTTAGGCCTACGCTCATGAGTTCTTTCATTCGCTTGTCTGAAAGAACTTATTCTTTAGCTTCTCTTCAAAAACTGACACATCCCATCAAAATTGACGTATGTGGGCCTGTCACCATTTGAAAACCAATGGCTATTTTAATATCTTAAATTTGATGTCTACGAGCATGTCACCAGATGTTTGAACCTCCAATGGCTAGTTCGCCATGCTGAAGTTGACATTCTCAAGCCCATCATCATCTTTAGTAATTCTTTTGGATTTTTGAAAAATGAACCTTCCTGAAGGGAAGGTGACCCTTAAAAAAAAAGGAGAAGGTCCCTTTTGATAGCTATGAGCCCTTCGCAAGGGCAACTACCTTTTAGGTTCCTTTGGGTTCCCTTGACTTTTGAATTCCTTTAGAAAAAATGTTTGAAGGAATTCCTTCAGACATTTTTCCCAAAGGAAATGTGCCTTCAAAGTTGTTGGTTAAATATTTTGTCGATCAACATACTGATAAACAAAATAGGTCTGATCAGCCAAAGTAGGAAGATTAGTCATCCAAATGTGTAGGTTTGCCACATCAGAAGGGGACTATTCTCTCCTCTCATCAAGGGGAGGTTCCCTATAGATAGGCTATATAGATATATATACAAAAAATAATACTCAAGGGTAGGACAAACCATCCATCTCTCTGTCTTCAGAGATGATGTGTGTGGATCAAAGGAGAAACTCAAGGAAAATGACAGAAAGCACTCCTCTTCTTTCAGAAGTACTATTCAACAAGCCACAAGAATACTCCAGGTAGTAACACCAAAATGTAACAAAGGATGTAATAACTAGCAAATCAAGATGCAGCACAAAGTTTACCCCTGAATTTCTCAAGAGTAAGATACGAAGGATAATGAGGGCACAAAGTCACCCCAAGGTCCTTTACACAAAAATGAAAAGAAAACACACTAAAGGCAATTATGGGGGCACAAAGTCTCTCCACAGTTGACTCTTCAGGACACCTTCTTGACTATTGTCACTAATTCTGCTTGTTGAATTAAAGGAATAGAAGATATATTAAGGAAAAAGACATAAGAATAGTTTCCTTAACAATAAAGATATTATAGCACAAAGTCTGAAAAACCACTTGCTTTCTTATTCCAATAACAAAATATGATAAACAAACTGAGCTCAAAGTATCAGAAGTGTCTTTCAATTTGGGCAGAGTTTCATTCTGATTATCAAAAAGAGATACTTTTACAATAGAAGAGAGTCCCTTATATAGCCTCTTCAAGAAGGACTCGGGAATAGTAACACATCATGTGGCATTGGAATCTATTAAGAAGATAGGTTGGAACTTAGGGGCATTTACCCATTTGATTTTATAAATGTAGAGAAACAAGTCACACTATTGAAAGTTTGCAACTTTTAATGTCCACCTGGTGATCTGATCCTACCTTGATCGTTCTTCCTTTTCTAGTTAATTGAATTAGGTCTTGGATTCAGTTTGTTGTTTTATTCCTTCCTTGCTTTCTGCTGGTCTTGGCCTTGAAGTCTATGAATGCATTTAGGTCTGTAGGTTCAAAGGATCAATGGCTATTTTATGAGCTTTAAAATTGACGTTCATGCACCTGTCACTATATTTTCAATGGCTAGTTCACTATCTTGAATTTGACATCTTCGAGCACTTCACCCCTTGGTCCTTCTTTAGCTTTTCTATTTTGCACTTTTCTAGAAAGAACTACCCTTTCAGGCCTTCAGAAATGATCTTTGAATGGCCTTTGGGATTCTTGTTTTACATCTTCTCAAAGGGATGGTGACCCTTTGGCTTCAGGAAGTGTCCTTTAAATTGGCAGCCAAGAGTCCCCCGCAAGGGTACCTGCCCTTCAGGGTCCTTCGGCGGCCTTTTCCTTAGTGGACTATTTCTCGAGTTTTCCTGCAGACAATTCGCATGAGTATTTTCCTCAGGTAAATTCCTGTGGACAAAAAGTCCACGGAAATTTCTCGCTCACTTTGCCTTTATAAAATCCTTCGGGTTTTTTCTGCCTGCAACTTGTCTGAAATCTTTCAAACTTTTTTTTTGAAGTAATTCCTTTGGACAAAAAGTTTGAAGAAATTATTTCTTGCCTTAGTCATTTTTAAATTCTGAAAGAATTACTTTTGTGACCTTATTTAAAAATGACCCTTCCAAAGGGTACTTTCATCGACCAAGTGCCCTCTATAAGGGCACTTGTCCTTCGAGAGGTTCTTTGAACTTTTACATTTAATCGCTCCTTTGAACCAAGTTGTTGAACCACTCTATTGAACCAAGGCATTGAACCACTTGGTTGAACCAAATGTTGAACCAAGCTAATGAACCAAGCTAATGAACCAAGCTTTAAACCAAAATGGTTCAAGCCTATGGTTCAATTGAATGAACCAAGCTAATGAACCAAGCTTTAAACCAAAATGGTTCAAGCCAATGGTTCAATTGAATGAACCAAGTCGATGAACTGCTCCATTGAACCACAAGACGTTGAACCTCTTCATTGAACCAAGGCTTTGAACCAAAATGGTTCAAGCTGATGGTTCATTTGATTGAACTAAAGCGATGAACTAATCGTTGAACCAAAAGACATTAAACCACTTGGTTGAACCAAATGTTGAACCAAGCCAATGAACCAAGCTTTGAACCACTTTGTTGAACTAAGGCTTTGAACCTCTTGAAATTGACCTAGTGTTAGAAACTGATTGTTTTGGTTGAACCCACCTGTAGAAGCCTTTAAACTTGTAGAAATGAACCTGCCTATAGAGTCCATAAAAACCAAGTCCATAGTTTTCTCTAACCTTGAAAGATTCTATAGATTTCAACCTATAAAGCTCATTGAACTTGGCTTGCAAAGTCTGTAGATTTTCTCTTCTTGTTGAGTCCGTAGATTCAAGCCTATAGAGTCCATAGATTTAATCCTGTAGAATTCATAGATTTAAGCCTCCAGAGTCTGTAGATTTTTGAGAAGCTTGAAAAATGAGGAATTTGAATGCCCAAGACAAATTTTGAAAATGGGGAACTTCTGTCAATTGCAAAAAGAATTGAGAGTAGAATCTAGAATCTCTAGTGTCTTCATGTGTACCATTGGGTTACAGAGTCATGCTACCCAAAAATGAAAGGCATAAAAAATGGAAACAAACAAAACAAAATAGAAAAAATTGTACAAATATACATATATACAGATGCAATGATCTGATACTTCAAGAGTTGAAGTGTTTCAGATGCTGCCCAGTATGAGATAGTAAAAATATTGCTCTATTCTGATAAACCAGAAAGAAGACATTTTTCCCCCAAAAATGGTGATGGGCAAATGGAGTTCTCCACCAAGAAACTATTTTTTTGCATCTTCCCCTTGGCTTTTTCTTCTTCTTGTCCCATGGCAGGATGTGGTCTTCAAACTAGAAACCATAACTCCTTACTCTCTTAGTGAAGGATTCCTTTGCCTGATTTTGATTTGTAGTAGCATGGTCCATTACCATAATTGATTGTTCTTCTAGTTCAGTCTAGTATATGATTGGATTGTCCACATCAAACTCCTTACAAACTATTAGCTTAGCATCTCCTTTGATGTGAAGTAGTTTGACTTCTTCATCTTGAGCAATTTTCAATCCAAGAAACAGAGATTCACATCCAGCTGTGTTGTTAGAGTTGCTAACTTGCAAATTGCATGAAGGAAGAATATCTCCTTGAGGAGATATCAACACAGTCCCAACTTCATCATTGGTGGAAGAATTTTTGTTATCATCAGAAGCTGATCTCCTATCAGATTTCTCTTCATTAGAGATGGAAGATCCTTCCTTATTTGTACTGTATCCTACCAATTATCCTAAAGTCTTGTTTGGATCAATTCTTGGATTGTAAACTATAGGACTTTCATTTGTATAAACATGTACATCCTCTGTGGTAAAAAAATAATTACTCCTACCTGAAGACTCAAACAAAATTTGTGCTGCAGGGGCTGATGTTTGGATGACCACGTATTTTGCCTCCTTTTCAGGAAGAAATCTCTTCATCACGCCTTGGACAGGGATCCTTGCCTTAGACAGATCCATGCTTAGTTCTCTTCCCATATCCTTGCAAAAATTTCATCCAAGAAAAATGCCATAGGATGTTGGGATGTTAGCCACCAAGATAGTCATCATAATTCTCTTGTTTGGAAAGGCTACCGATACAAATTGGGCATATTTAATTTGCCCCAGTAATGGTACTTGCTTGTTCTCCATGGAGAAACATCTCCCAAATGTGTTGGTCAGTGTGAGGCCCAGAGACTCAGCTATTTTAGTAGGCATGACATTGTCAGATGCCCTAGAATCAATGATGTAATTATTGAATTGATAACCATTTATTAACAGGGAAACATAGAAAGGTTCTATTTTCCCAGGGGCAGTTGGAGGGGTAATGACAAGATTATTTGGAATGGGCATGTTCTTTGAGGAATCAGGAATTATATTTTTAGCTTTTTGCCCTACAGGGATGGTTTGGTTCTTGATACATTGGACTAACTTATCCAATTGATCAAGATTGGACTGCAATTATTCAAATTCAGACATTTGTATTTTGGTCTTTTTGACATGATCAATTATGTCAAATGGCTGAATTGAACTAGGAACAGAAGAAATCATTTCAACCTTTTGGGTTTTAGGAGGGATTGGAAGAGGGATAGTTTGTGAAATGGGAGTAGAAGGTGAAGGTGAAATTGATGTATTTGCCTTTTGGGTAATTGCTAGATCCTTTGACTAAAAAGGCAGAGTAGTTCCATGCTTAGCAATCATGACTGCTGGCTATGGTTGCTCTTTTGTCTTCTCTTTATTAGCTTGCTGGACTGATTAGTGTTTGGACCTGGTAAACACTACATATGATCCATCAAAAGCTTCTTCTTTGCTTCTGGGTTCATCCTGGTAGTTCATGAAACCAATGTGGGAGTCGCCAACTGATTCTTCTTGATTGTCTTCAAGGAGATCAATGTCATTTTCTTGATTCAATTCAAGATGGAAAGAGAACTCTAATTTTTCTTCAAGATATCCCATTGCTGAATTGGCTGGAAGAGCTTCCACGACAAGTTTTCCTTGTGGGGGAGGAAGGTGATTCTATTGCCCTTGATTCCTGGCAGCATTTCCCTAATATGGATAATTTGGGAATGTCTTTCTGTATGGAGCAGAAGACATTCCTTGAACCATTTGCTTTTTGAGAGCAAGCAACTCATTTGCCAATTTCTATAGCATTAGATCTGTGGTGCTTGTAGATGCATATTCAAAATATGATGAAGCTCTATTTCTATTTAGATCTCTTCTTATCTTCCTTACTAAGATGAGATCATCTTCAACTTTAGTGGCCAAATGTTGAGCTATAGCAAGATATATTTGACCAGCACGTCTTAAGAGAAAACTTACTTCAGGTAACTAAGAATTAATGAAAAAGCATTTAAGATTCTCAACTGTAGGTCGAGCTATTACAGGAATTTTGTTTCTCAGTTTTTCAAATTTGGCTATGAAATCTCTCATAAGCTCATAAGTCTCTTTTTTCATTTGTGTAAGTTGAGCTAGAAGTGCATGTGCATCTTTTGCAAGTTTGAATCTAGCTTCAAACTTATCTTTGAGAGTATTCCAATCAATCACTGACTGAGCCTGTAAATGATAAAACCAATTTGCAGCAACACCTTGTAGTGTCTCCACAAAAAGCTTGACTGCTACATCTTCAAATTCTACTCTGATTACTCCACAAGCTATGCTGAACGCTGCAATGTGTTTATTAGGATGAACTTTCCCATCACCATATAATTTGGGGAAATTCTTCCTTGAACTATGTGTAAGCTCATGTAGAGGTGGAGTAAGATTGAGAGGACCAAAATCATTACCCCAGGGGCCTTGAACTGCCATTTTAGGATTATGAAAAGGAGGGATAACAAATCTCAGAGGGGTAATTATAGGCAAAGCTTTATTAATAGCAGAAGTAGATACTTCTCTTGGAAATGGAGATCTGACTTTAGTAGGAGGAAAGCTCTTGGTTCACTGGAGATGAGATGGTGAAGGAAACAGATCAAAATCACTTTATTGTACTAACTCAAATATAGGGTCAACAATCCCTTTAGCCCTTTGGCTTCATGTATACCTTTAATCTGCCAGATTATGAAACAAAAATGGAAAAGAATTGACCTTACTTTAGTTAAATCTTGAGGCTTTAAATTGTGCATTATTTCTCGATTAGTGTGGAGGTGAATGGTAAGATTATAAATGGATAATGGATTTTATATCCCCAGCAGAGTCGCCAAAAACTATTGGTTGAATATTTTGTCGATCAACATACTTATAAACAAAATAGGTTTGATCAGCCAAAGTAGGAAGATTGGTTGTCCAAATGTGTAGGTTTACCACATCAAAAGGGGACTGTTCTCTCCTCTCATCAAGGGGAGGTTCCCTATAGATAGGCTATACATACACACACACACACACACACACACACACACACACACACACACACACACACACACACACACACACATATAAACATAAAATAATACTCAAGGGTATGATAAACCATCCATCTCTCTTTCTTCACAGATGATGTGTGCAGATCAAAAGAGAAACTCAAGGAAAATGACAAAAAGCACTCCTCTTCTTTTAGAAGTACTATTCAGCAAGCCATAAGAATACTCTAGGTAGTAACAACAAAATGTAACAAAGGATGTAATAACTAACAAATCGATATGCAACACAAATTCTATGCCTGAATTGCTCAAGAGTAAGATACGAAGGACAATGAGGGCACAAAGTTGCCCCAAGGTCCTTTACATAGAAATGAAAAGAAAACACACTAAAGGCAATTATGGGGGCACAAAGTCTCTCCACAGTTGACTCTTTAGGACACCTTCTTGACTGCTGTCACTAATTCTACTTGTTGAATTAAAGGAATAGAAGATATATTAAGGAAAAAGACATAAGAATAGTTTCCTTAACAATAAAGATATTACAGCACAAAGTCTAAAAAACCACTTGCTTTCTTATTCCAATAATAAAATATGATAAACAAACTGAGCTCAAAGTCTCAAAAGTGTCTTTCAATTTGGGCAGAGTTCTGTTCTGATTGTGAAAAAGAGATACTTTTACAATAGAAGAGAGTCCCTTATATAGCCTCTTCAAGAAGGATTCAAGAATAGTAACACATCATGTGGCATTGGAATCTGTTAAGAAGACAAGCTAGAACTTAAGGGCGTTTACCCATTTGATTTTATCAATGCAGAGAAACAAGTCACGCTATTAAAAGTTTACAACTTTCAATGTCCACCTAGCGATCTAATCCTACCTTCATCATTCTTCCTTTTTTGGTCAATTGAATTGGGTCCTGGATTCAATTTGTTGTTCTATTCCTTCCTTGCTTTTTGCTGGTCTTGGCCTTGAAGTCTGTGAATGCATTTGGGTCTATAGGTTCAAAGGATCAACAACTATTTTATGAGCTTTAAAATTGATGTTCGTATGCCCATCACTATATTTTCAATGGCTAGTTTGCTGTCTTGAATTTGATGTCTTCGAGTGTGTCACCCCTTGGTCCTTCGACTTTTCTATTTTACACTTTTCTGGGAAGAAAATGCCCTTTTGGGCCTTAAGAAATGATCTTTAAATGGCCTTCGGGCTTCTTATTTTACATCTTTCCAAAGGGAAGGTGACCCTTCAACTTTAGGAAATGTCCTTTAAATTGGCAGTCGAGAGTCCCCCGCAAGGGTACCTACCCTTTGGGGTCCTTCAGTGGCCTTTTCCTTAGTGGACTATTTCTCGGGTTTTCCTACAGATATTCCCGCGGGTATTTTCCCTGGGGTTTTTCCACAGGTAAATTCCTGCAGACAAAAATTCCAGGGAAAAATTCCCGCAGACAAAAAGTCCATGGAAATTTCTCACTCACTTTGCCTTTGTAAAATCCTTCAGGTTTTTTCCACCCGCGACTTGTTTAAATTCTTTCAGACTTTTTGTCTAAAGTAATTCCTTCAGATAAAAAGTCTGAAGGAATTATTTCTTGCCTTAGTCTTTTTTGAATTCTGAAAGAATTACCTTTGCAGCCTTCTTTGAAAACGACCCTTTTGAAGGGTACTTTCATTGACCAAGTGCCCTTCGCAAGGGCACTTGTCCTTTGGGAGGTTCTTTGAACTTTTACATTGGATCACTCCTTTGAGCCAAGCTATTGAACCACTCTGTTAAACTAAGGCATTGAACCAAATGTTGAACCAAGCTAATAAACCAAGATTTGAACCAAAATGGTTCAAGCTGATGGTTCAATTGAATGAACCAAGTCGATGAACCACTCCATTGAACCATAAGATGTTGAACCTCTTCGTTGAACTAAGGCTTTGAACCTCTTCATTGAACTAAGGCTTTGAACTTCTTCGTTGAACCAAGGCTTTGAACCAAAATGGTTTAAGCTGATGGTTCATTTGATTGAATTGAAGTGATGAACTAACCATTGAACCAAAATACGTTGAATCACTTGGTTGAACCAAGCCGATGAACCAAGCTTTGAACCACTTCATTGAACCAAGGCTTTGAACCTCTTGAAAATGACCAAGTGTTAGAAACTAATTCTTTTAGTTGAACCAACCTATAGAAGCCTTTGAACTTGTAGAAATGAACCTACCTATAGAGTTCGTAGAAACCAAGTTCATAGTTTTCTCTAACCATGAAAGAGTCCATAGATTTCAACCTGTAAAGCTCATTCCATAGATATTCTCTTCCTACTGAGTCCATAGATTCAAGCCTATAGAGTCTATAGATTTAAGCCTATAGAGACCATAGATTTTTGAGAAGCTAGAAAAATGAGGAATTTGAATGCCCAAGACAAATTTTGAAAAGGGAAGAGATAGTTTTGGTTTGTAGGACCAAAATAGTCCAAATGTTGTCCCAAAAATGAGTGATATTTTTGGGGGACAACAAAAGTCTCAGCGTTCTCTTGGTAATTTCCTCAGACAAAAGTCTGAAGGAAATCAACATTTTGTCTGAAGGAATTTACCTTTGGTTTCTCCATGGATTTTCTTTAGACAAAAAGTCTGAAGAAATCCTTTGTCTTACCTTATCACTTTTTTTGAAGGAAACTTCCCTTTTGGCCTTCTACATTGATCTCTTTCAAATGTTTTCTCTACCATCCGTAAGGGCACCTTGGGTCCAAAGTTGTCCTTTGGAGCTTGCTTGAATAGTCCCATTTTTCACCTACCTACCCTTTGCAAGGACACTTGACCTTCGGAGCTTTGTGAAAGACTTGCATCTCTTTGAAACTGGCCTATTCCTTTGCCAAAAAAAGGCTTGTCTAAGGTAATTACTTAAAGTGATATAAGCCCCAGATCAACATGAAAACCTATAGGACTTAGATCACTCAGCTCTTTATAAGAATAGGCCTATTACAAATGGAAAAAATCCACAATTGTAGTAAGGTGAAGACATCAGAGACTGACTGCTTAGGACAGTAGGGAAAGAAAAGGGAGATTGATTTTTGGCCTATAGGGCCAGAATTTGGTCAACAAATTTAGTGATTCACAGGGGAAGCATACCTATTATGATTAAGAAAACTGGTGGCTTACAAGTCCATTGGGCATGGAGTTAGAATACAGCTTGAAAGGTTGATAATAACCTTGAGGAACTTAAGAATCAACATGAAGCTTTTACCGTAAAAGGGAAAGAGACACACACACAAGGCTAAAAAAATATACACACATGCACAAAAGCACATAGGAAAAATAGGGGTAAAAAGAGAGAAAATATGTACATAACAAGAGAAGGCTCAGTGATAATACTTAAGATATATCCCATTAACTGGGATATGTAGTTCCTTGCCATCCAACCTGGAGAGTTAGAATGCGTTATGTTGCTTACACTGAGTGATGATATATGGACCACTCCATAAGGCATCAAACTTCATGTGTTTTTCAGGTTTAGCTTGGTCCTCATCCCATTTTAAAATAATGTCACCTTCTAAAAAGCCTTTTGATGAGGGTTTCTTATCAAAATGCTTCTTTGTTTACTATTGATGACTAGTCATGGAAACCATGGCTTGGTCTCTTGTCTCCTAAAGCCCATTAATTCACAAAGTCTGACCTCCATGCTATCAATTTATTCCAATTGCAGCTGGTGGACAAGATCCAAGGCTAGCAATCCAAGTGAAATAGGAAGTTTAGCTTCCATTTCATACACAAGTGTGTATGGTGAATTACCAACTATTCTTTTTGGAGTGACCCCATCTACCCACAGGGCTATGTTTAGCTTGGCATGTCAAGTTCTCTAATTTTCCTCCATTATCCTTGTTGACCATTTTTGGTCTAATAGGCCAAAAAAATTGGTCCCCTTCTTTCCTTGATATTTTGAGCCAGTTCATTTCTTGATTTTGCACAAGTTTGGAAATTTCTACGGACTCTGTAGGGATTTCTACAGACTCTGTAGAGAGTTTCTACAGACTCTATAGAGAGCTTTTACTGACTTTGCAGGTAGAGACAAGTTTCCACTTAGGTGCAAAAATGGACCATTCCAAGTGCCCTTGTGGAGGGTAGGGAACATTTGCAAGGAGCCCAAAGAAAAAGCCAAAAAAGTAAGTTTCCTTCAGATTTTTGTTTAAGGTAAAGAAGAGGATTTCTTCAGAAAAAATGTCTGTAGGAATTCCCTCAGACATTTTGTCTAAATAAATCCTTCAAAAAGGTTCCATAGAAATAAAAAAGATGAAGCAAAAGAAATGAATGATTTCTTTTAGACTTTTTGTTCGAAGGAATTCCTTAAAACAAAAGTTTGAATAAATTTGGGAAATAGCCGAAGAGAAAAGGCCACCAAAGGACCCCAAAGGGCAGGTGCCCTTGTAGGGGACTCTCAGCTACCAAAAGAAGGGGACTTCTCCAAAGTCAAAGGGTCATCTTCCCTTTGGGAGGGTTCAAAACAAGAAGCTGAAAGAAAGATAAAGTCTGAAGAAATTTGGGAAAGGGCCGTTGGTTTTCAAATAGTGACGGGCCTGCAAACGTTAATTTTACACCAAAAAATCCCAAAAGTGGAAGCTGCCAAGTGTCATCTACTGGGACACATGATAATTTGCCTCTAAAAGTAGTAGAACATGCCACGTGTCCCTTGCAAGGCTTGGTGGGAAGCTGGCAATTGTCAACATCTACAGTCTCTCCCTTTTGGTTCCATAAAGACTATGGTGGGACCCATACGAACTGCTAAAGAGAGCAAAGGCTACCAAGTGTCATCATCTATGGTGAATCTGAATGAGTCCTGAATACTTCTATATTATTTTAGAAGCTCAATGGAAGCCACCATGTGTCCTCTTCTGTAGGAATATCAAAAGGTGTTTAAAGCTTATATAAACTTAGTGGATGTTGCCACGTGTCCTGCCTATTTCAGCAGTGGAACACGCCACGTGTCACTTGTTGAAATTAGTGGAAAGCAACCAAAACAAGCCAAAAAGACATGAATAATTAGCCGAAGATAGCCCCAAGGGCCAAAGGAGTTAGCAAGAGACAAAACTAGGAAAAGAGCCAAGTGCATAAATGGACAAAACAATCTATGTGGCAAAGAAAGGTATCGACTCAAGGAGTTACTCCAGTGGTTGACACAGTGTTTGCAAATTGGTCATCAAGAGGCATGAATAGTGAATGACGCAACCCATTTTATTCACTTTGCATTGATGAGCAGATAAGCCACATGAATGCCTTGAAGAGAGTAGTTTGTTTGTAGAAAAGAGGTGCGGCCCATGCTTTCTCATTAATGTTTGAATGCCAAAGTCAAAGTAGGAGTTGACAATCAAACAGCTTCCTCTTCCCAAGGATTAGAATGCATATGGGCCACTTGAAAGAAGAGTGCCAAAGTCTTTTCCTTCTCTCGATATATTTTAAAATTCTCATTTTGAGGGGGGATCCATTCTCTTAGCCCATAAGGCAAAGCTCTACCCCAAAATCTCTCAGGCTTGTAAGGCATAACTCTGCCAAATTTTACCTTGAATCAAGACTTAGCATTTTTACCTCCATTTAAACTTGCACTCATGCATATGTCTATGTTTTCTTTTTGTGTTAAGTCATTTTATTTTATGCTTTCACAAAATGATTCCAGCATTTCTAGTGCATTGTGAAGTCTCTTCTTCTATAGGTCTGCTAGAAGTGTCTATAGTAGGAATATAGGCGCATGTGAATAGGCTACCAAAGTGTGTCTCAGAACACCTTTAATAGTTCTTCCTCCCTGTATCTCTATAGACCCCAGACTCACTAATACAAAAGAGTCTCCCACATCAAATGAAGTGTATGGGAGCTTCTTCTTGGTGAAAAGTGTATGTTTAGGCTGAGTGGATCAACTTTTTTGGTGCATCACCTTTTAGTTTAGGTCTAGGTTCTATTTTCAACATATTTCTCCCTTTTCATCCCCTCCATTTTTTTTTCTTAATTTGTTAGCAATAGGGAATCCAGGACCTAAAAGATACATTAAAGGGAGCTAGCCCTTATCTAGAGACTCTCCCCCCAGCTTTGCCAGTCCCACAAGTGAGAGGGGAGTTTCTATTATTACATGTGGAAGGCAGGAGCTCAGCCTCCTATCTAGGGTGCAATCCACTGCATCAATAGTTTTTGGCACGCCTGGTGGTACCAACTAGGACAAGTTTTATCCATAGAGTTGAAGAATTTTTGGTGTGTTCTTCAACCAACTAGCCTTTGGAGGATTTTTTTCATCAACACCAATGGTGACTCTGAGTTGAATCAGTTGGTTAAGTAGTTCTGGTGCCATCAAGAAATATCATTTTTTGTATGTATAATCCCATTGATAACAATCATGGTCTTTGTTTTCCTTCGTATGTTTTTGATCAAGCTCAAGCTATTCATGCAATCCCCTCAAGCAGCTCTCCTAATTGTCTTACAACCATACAGGAAGTAGTGCCGGAGTTTGAGAAGTAGGTAATAGAGATAGACAGATCAGATGAGCAACATAGATATCAACATGAGATGATGTACAAAGAGGAGTGTTTGTTCAGGCAAGCTCAAGCCTTTCCATCCATGGAGGAGGAGGTAGTAAAATGGAAGAGTCCATTCATTCAAGGTAGTTAGCCTTGTGTGCCCCCTCCTATTCTAAAGAAAACCCCCTCTTGTGAACCAAATCCTTTCTATCAGATGGCACTTGCTCATTCTAGCTCATCTGATCCATTAATCAATTCTGCTCTTAACCCCATGCACCTAGCCTTCAAACATCAAAGGGAACAAGAGCAACCTCCCATGGAGATGAACCTTCTAAATTCCTTAAATTGTGAATCTTCCTTTGGAAGGAACATTATGAACCAAAACATCTCTCTTGAAGCTGTTCCTACTCATCATGATGATGCTGGTAACCTCCAAGAAAGGCTTTTCCAAGAAGACATAGCCAAGAGAATTGCAAAGTTGGCATCCAAAGTGAGATTCGTCAGCCAATGTGTGATGGACCTATCTAAACACACCCCATCTACACACCTCCAAGAGAGATAGCAAGCCACACTTGATATAGATGAAGTGGTGGCCAAATGGAAAGAGGAGAATCATTTGATTCTAGCTCAAGGACTGTCTCCTCTTCCACATGGTTTTTCCACTTCACCCCTTCTCAAGGAGGAACCTATTTTGCAGGAGGTGAGTGAGGAGTAGAAGATCCAATCTGTAGTTTCCCAAGAGGATATCATGAGTGATAATGAAGATGAAATCATCATGAAGTCTCCTTCAAAAGACATTATTAGTAATGGAGAAGATGTAGGTCTTACATACATGCAAATGTTCCAACAATATGAGGAGGAACGTAAGCATGGTGAACTCTCTCCTCCCTTGTTTGATGAACTTCCTTGTTGCTTCGATGAGGAGGATGACTATGCCATGGAGCCTAAGTTGGAGGAGGACCAGATGAATATATTTGAACAAATAGAGACTCTAGTATTTGAGCAAGAAAAGGAGAGGCCTGTCTACCTTGAGGAAAGCTTTGAAGAAGAGAGCTTTGAACAAAAGGGTGATGTTTTGTGGGATGACCAATCAATTTGTGATTCCATTTTAGGCATCACAACAATCACCCTTCTTCAAGAAGGCCATGAAGGAGTAGAGGATGAGTTTGATAGGGTCTTCAATGAGGCAGAAGGAAATGAGTCAGACCATGATGCATTGAAAAGGGATTGTGCATATCAAAGGGCTTATGGTGATGAGCCAATAGCCATTGATTTCTTGGTGAAACACACCAACATGAAGGACCAGTATTCAACAAACTTCCAAGAATAAAAAGAGTACATGTATGTTGGAAGCATGTTCGATTCTGATCCACTCGGATGCAAGCCAATCCAGGTGGCAGGCAAGAGGATTGGGTCACCAAGTCTCCATTCCATTTAGCCATTTGTTTTGCACCATAGGTTTCCTTACCAGGATGGGGAATTAAAAAGTTTTCCCTTTGATTTGGGAGGGAGGCAAATATTCCTTATTAGCTGTATATAGTAGTTTGCTTTCAATTTTCTTTCCCTATTTTCCCTAAGTGTAGTTTGCACAAGTAGTGTTTTTAGTCTTGTGTGTGTTTTCCCTTGTGTCTAGGGTAAAAGGCTTCATGATTGATTCTTGGATCTATCAAGGTGGTTGCTAACCTTTTCAATTTATGTTTTGACTCCGTGCCCAATGGACTTTAAGGCAACAGGTCTCTAAGCATAGCAGGCATGCGTCCCCTAGGAGTCACCAATTTGTTGACCATTTTTGGTCCAATAGACCAAAAAAATTGGTCCCCTTCTTTCCCTGCTATTCTGAGCTAGTTCATTTCTTGATTTTACACAAGTCTAGAAATTTCTATAGACTCTGCAGGGATTTCTACGGACTCTACAGAGAGTTTTTATGGACTCTACAGAGAGCTTCTATGGACTTTGTAGGTAGAGACAAGTTTCCACTTAGGCGCAAAATGGACCATTCCAAGTGCCCTTACAGAGGGTAGGGAACATTTGCAAAGAGCCCACAGAGAAAGCTGAAAAAGTAAGTTTCCTTCAGATTTTTATTTATGGCAAAGAAGAGGATTTCTTCAGATAAAATGTCTGAAGGAATTCCTTCAGACATTTTTTTTGAAGAAATACTTTGGAAAAGTTTCACAGAAATAAACAAAGATGCCTTCAGACATTTTATCTGAAGAAATACTTTGGAAAAGTTTCACAGAAATAAACAAAGATGAGGCAAAAGACATGAATGATTTCTTTCAAACTTTTTGTCTAAAGGAATTCCTTCGAACAAAAGTCTGAAGAAATTTGGGAAAATAGCCAAAGAGAAAAGGCCGCTGAAGGACCTCGAAGGGCAGGTGCCCTTGCGGGGGACTCTCAGCGACCGAAAGAAGGGGACTTCTCCAAAGCTGAAGGGTCATCTTCCCTTTAGGAGGGTTCAAAACAAGAAGCCAAAAGAAAGATAAAGTCTAAAGAAATTTAGGATAGGTCCGTTGGTTTTCAAACCGTGATGGGCCTGTGAATGTCAATTTTACACCAAAAAAGCCCAAAAGTGGAAGCTACCAAGTGTCATCTATCAGGACACATGATAATTTGCCTCTAAAATTAGAGTAACTTGCCATGTGTCCATTGCAAGGCTCAGTGGAAGATGACAAGTGTCAACATCTACAGTCTCTCCCTTTTGGTTCCATAAAGACTATGGTGGGCCCCAGATGAACTGCTAAAGAGAGTGAAAGCTTCTAAGTGTCATCATCTGTGGTGAATTTGAATGAGTCCCAAATACTTATATATTATTCTAAATCTTAGTAAAAGCCACCATGTGTCCTCTTCTACAAGACTCTCAAAAGGTGTTTAAATCTTCTATAAACTCAGCGGATGCTGCCACGTGTCATGCTTGTTTCAGTAGTAGAACATGCCACGTGTCACTTGTTGAAATCAATAGAAAGTGGCTAAATCAAGCTAGAAAGACATGAAGAATTAGGTAAAGATATCCTTGAGGAATAAAGGAGTTAGAAAGAGAAAAAACCAAGAAAAGATCCAAGTGCAAAAATGGACAAAACAATCCAAGTGGCAAAGAAAGGTGTCGACTCAAGGAGTTACTCTAATGGTTGACACAATGTCTGTGAATTGGTCATCAAGAGGTGCAAATAGTGAATGGGTGACCCATTTTCTTCACTTTCCATTGATGAGGAGACAAGCCATGTGAATTCCTTGAAGGGAGTAGTCTATTTGTAGAAAAGAGGCACGGCCCATGCTTTCTCATTAATGTTTGAATGCCAAAGTCAAAGCAGGAGCTGGCAATCAAATGACTTCCTCTTCCCAAGGCTCAAAATGCACATGGGCCACTTGAAAGAAGAGTTCCAAAGTCTTTTTCTTCTCTCTCTATATATTATAAACTTCTCATTTTGAGGGGGGATCCATTCTCTTAGCCCATAAGGCAAAGCTCTGCCCCAAAATCTCTTGGGCTTGTAAGGTAGAACTTTGCCGAATTTTACCTTGAATCAAGACTTAGAATTTTTACCTCCATTTGAACTTGCACTCCCGCATATGTCTATGTTTTGTTTTTGTGTTAATTCATTTTCTTTTATGCTTTCATAGAACAATTCCAGCATGTCTGGTGCATTGTGAAGTCTCTTCTTTTGCAGGTCTGCCAGAAGTGTCTATAGCAGGAATATAGGTGCATGTGAATAGGCTACCAAAGTGTGTCTCAGAACACCTTTGACATTTCTTCCTTCCTGTATCTCTACAGACCCCTAACTCACTAATACAAAAGAGTCTCCCACATCGAATGAAGTGTATGGAAGCTTTTTCTTAGTGAAAAGTGTATGTTCAAGCTGAGTGGATCAACTTTTTTGGTGCATCACCTTTTAGTTTAGGTTTAGGTTCTATTTTTAGCATCCTTCTCCCTTTTCATCCCCCCTTTTTTATTTATTTGTTAGCATTAGGGAATCCAAGACCTAAAAGATACATCAAAGGGAGTTAGCCCTTATCTAGAGACCCTCCCCCCAGCTTCATCGATCCCACTGGTGAGAGGGGAGTTTCCATTGTTCCATGTGGAAGGTAGGAGCTCGGTCTCCTATCCAAGGTGCAATCCACTGCGTCAATAGTCCTTTTAATGATCCTAATCATATTCTTATTAGTGGACTCAACCAGTCCATTTCCTTGTGGATAGTAATTGGAAGAATTACTAAAGTAGATGTTATATCCTAAAGCCCACTCACTTGTTTTAATTCCTAAGAAAGCCAATGCATTATCTAAGATGATGGTAGCTGAGACTCCAAATCTTGTCACTAGGCCTTCATAAATGTCTAGGACTACACTTTCATTAGCTTCTTTCAAAGTAGTAGCTTCTGACCATCTCATGAAGTAATCTATAGCAGTCAAGACCCACTTGTGGCTAGCACTAGAAGGATGGTTGATCATTCTTATGAAGTCTAGACCCCATTACATGAACAGATGTTCTACTTGAATAGGTTATAGAGGCATTGTATCCAACCATTGATTTCCATCAAAGAGGGCACATTTCCATCACTTCCATATCTAAGCATGAGTATCTATGAATAAAGTGGGCCAAAAGTAACCAACCCTCATAATCCTTGTAGCTGTAGGTTTAGGAGCAAAGTGGCCACCAACTAGCCCTTCATGAAATTTAGATAGTACCTTGTTGACCTGATTTGAGTCTATGCATCTCAAGAGTACCCCTAAAAAATGATTTCTAAATAACACCCCATCAACCAAGACATAAGGAAGTAATTAGAGCCTAAAATAGCTCTTCTTAGTCCTATCAAGGCCCTATGGGCACTCACGAGTGAGAAGGAAATGAGTCATGTCTTATGCCCAATCCTTTATGACAATAAGTTCCTCTATTACAACTTCATCATGGAGTAGCAAAATGCCCTCTTTCTATTATTTAAGGTCTATAGCGAGTTTTTCACACAACCCTCTTCCCCTTACCAGCTTGGTGGTTTTGATATCCACATCATATTCCATTACCTTGGTGATCCATCCTATCCTTTTTTCATTTAAATCATGGCTAATCAAGAAATTCCTGACACTAGGATGTGGTACCATGATATGAACCTTTTTGTTTGACAACATATGTCTGAATTTATTTAGGATTTGTATAACTACAAGTGCTTACTTTTAAACATATGTGTACCTAATTTCAAAGCCTTTTATACCTCGGCTAAATAGTGCAAGAGGTTGTTCAAGGTTTTCATCATTTGCTTGAGTGAGCATGGTGGAGATTACCTCTTCATTTATGAAGGTGTAAAGGTTGAAATCCTTGGGGAAGTTAGGACTGATCAAGGTGGGAGTCTGGGAAATAGCTTGGTTAATCCCCTTAAAACTATCCTTCCTTTGTGATGTCCATACAAACTTCTCATCCTTCTTTAGCATGGAAGTTAGTGGCTTAACTATCTCAGCAAAATTAGGGATAAATATCCTAATAAAATTTATTCTACCAAAGAAGATTTGCAGACCCTTCTTGTGCTTAGGTAAGGATAGTGCTATAATGGCACATACTCTTTCTATATCAATGGTCAAGCCCCTTTTTGAAACAACATGACCAAGGAGTTTGCCTTCATGGACAACAAACACACATTTATTTGGGTTGAGAGAGATACCAAACTCTTTACACCTCTCAAATATTTTCCACAAGTGTTTCAAATGTTGTCCTGCATCCTTAGAGAAAACTGTCACATCATCAAGATAGACCAATACAATATTATTTATCAGACCCTAAAAAACCATGCCCATGGCTCACTAAATAGTAGCTCTAGCATTTGGTAGTCTGAATGGCATATTCCTATAAGCAAAAGTTCCACACTTGGTAGTGAAGGTTGTCTTATACTAATCATAGTCTTGCACTAGAATTTGATTCTACCCTGAATACCCATCTAGGAGGAAGAAATGTTCACTGCATGTCACCATTTGGAGGATCTATTCCATACTTGGGAGGGGATAGTGATCTTTTAATGAGACTCTACTGAGGCCTCTAAAATTGACACACAGTTTGATCTCCCAATTCTTCTTCCTAATAAGGACTAGATTAGCTATACAAGAAGAGTGTTTGATAGGAAAAATGATTCTAGACTCAATTAGCTTGGTGAGTTCCTTCCACATGAGAGGCTCAATCTTTAGATTGATAGACCTTTGTTTTTGTTTTATGGGTTTCGCTCCTTCCTCTACCTCAATGGTGTGTTAAGCCAAGCTTGGGTCAAAACCCTTCAGGTTGCTATACTCCTAAGTACAAAACATCAACAAACTCTTGGCATAGAAAAGTGAAACAATGCCTTTCATCAGTTGTACATACCTTCCCAAGTGCAAGCAGCCTATTCTTGAATATTTAAAATATTTCATAATTTTCTTTCTTGGTTGTGATGCTTTCTTTTTCATTTTTCTATTGTTCATCCTCAATGAAGATGCTTTTGAGAGTGACCAAACCTTTGGGAAGTTTGTTGTTCTTTAGCTAAACAATATAGCCATCATACTATTGCTGTATATTGGATTGATTCCTAGAAGCAAACTTAGCCTCCTCTTGTAAGAAGAGTGTTATCTATTGATCACTATAAAAAACCTACCAATTGGTGATGTTATCAAGTATAGAAGGTCTTATTAACACTTTTAAATTATGTGGACTATTATCTCGACCTATTTCTTTAGGAATGTCAAACTGAGCACCAACTACTGCTAGTCTATTTGCCTGCTTATTTTGTTCTTTTGGAATGGAAATAATGTTGAGATCAAGGAAACTCTCTACTAGGTCCCACACCCTATGCTTATAAAATTTAAGCAAGGAATTCTTGGTCAAGTTTCAACCTCTCACCTAGTTTATAATTAACTCACTGTCTCCAAAAACTTGCAATTCTTTTATTCATCTTTTCCTTGCCCACTCTAAACCATGAATGAGAGACTCATATTCTACAACATTACAAGTGCAGGAGAATTAAAACCTGAAATTTGAGAAGTATTTCTCCTTTGAGGGTGAAATTAACATTACTCTACCACCATCTCCCAATTTGCTTCTTTAGCCATCAAAGAAGAGTTGCCATAAACCTAAGCTCTCTTGGTTTGCCTTCATCAAATTTGGCATGAAAGTACCTTATTCATGCATGCAATAAACTCCAAGACCTACCTCTTTGATGAAATTGTATGGGTCATGTTCAAAATTGTCACTTCCCCATTCATCTAATAGCAGGTTAGCAACTCCTTCAAGGGAAGAAGATGGAGATTGGTCTATTTGGAATTATTCTTCATCAATGATGGTTTAGTTGAAGTTTGCCACCTTGAGTGAGTATGGCTCTATATGATCTTTATGGATGGGCTCAGACCCAATCTTTACTTTAGTTTCATATTTGGTTCTAAAAACTATGTAAGACCAGTTTACTGCTAAGTACCCACCTATTTTAGACATGAAATCCCTGGATAAGTAGAGATTAAAGTAAGGGGTAACATCTGCCACTACCACATTATGGGGAATAGAGAAGGTTGGATAGGCATGAAGCATTAGATTCAAGCCTCTTACCACTTCTAATGTTTTAGCTAATGATCCATCTAACTACAGGACTCCCTTGGTCATTTCCTCATATTTGAGTCCCATCTTATCTACTATGCATTTGGGCATTACTAAGGTGCTTGCTCCACTATTATTAATGCAATTATGAACTAATAAATCTTCAATGACTAAGGATAGATATAAAAGAGGAACCTTTTCATCTTTCTTTGCTTGACTTGCCATGGAAGGGTGCCCATTCATAATCAACACATTATCAGCCTTTGTTGGGATAACTTGTTCATTCAGCTTGTGTAATTCCTTCTGGAGTATATCCTTTTATCTTGGCATTGCTAAGGAATCCCATAGTGAGATATTCATGTGTAACTTTTTAATCTAGTTGACCACATTGATCTAAGGGTTGCTTCCTTTCAAATTTTCTTTGGGGGCATTTACAGCCTGAGGTGTAAGCCAAGGAGTTGAGGGTGCAATTGACGGCTTGTAATTTGGAAACTTTTGGTTCACTTGTGATGAAAAAGATGATGTATATGCTTGAGTAGCTACCTGTGCTTCTGCCATAGCTCTCTTTTTGGACCTAGTATTGGCTGCAACACAATCACCCTGGTTATTCAGACTCCCCACATAATTGACTGCAGAGAATTTTCCTTCCAGGTGATTCATGAGAGTGGAATCAGACTTAGCCTACCTATTGTCCATCTTAGGTTGTACTGACACCTCAAAACTTAGGAATTGGGCTATTTGATTGTCTTGTGTGTTCACATATTGATTTGGTAACTCATTAGTATACATAACCTAATCTTGACCATACCCCAAGGGTGGAAAATTAGGCTATTCTTGTACCAAGTTATTTTGATTGGGAATAAAAGCTTTGGATGATGAAGGTGCACCTAGATTATAACCTTGATATGGTCTAGCTTGGGTAATCTGACCCTGTTCCTAGTTATACTTTTAAAAAGGCATTCTATTAATTTGTCCAAACTATTAGTATCCTTGATTTTCCTGATAGCTTTGAGCTTATTGCCTTTTGAGATCCACTAATTCATTAGTTACACTTTGTAACAAACTCTTAACTTCATGGAGGTTATTTCGTGAGGTAGTATTCAAATTTTCTACACCATATAGAGGAACTAAAGTACATATAGTAGTTTGAATAGGGGGTCATAATTTGAGAAAGAGAAGCATATGAGGTCTAGGGGCTATCTTTCCTACTTACACTAGACAATTTTTGATGGTTATGGATATTTCATAGGTAGCAGGTAACACTTGTCCTCCCATGGACTGTATCATGATAGCAATATCACTGTTCAAAGCCTTTAAGTAGTAAAGGAAAACATAGCTTGGGGTTGACCTCACTAAAATGGGGATTATGTCCTAGGTCTTTTGGAACATGGTATTAAAATCCTGCATAAATTCATGCAGAGCTCTTTTCATAGTGGTCAATTACTCAGCAAGAAAGAGGTGGTCACTCTTTTCCCTAAATCTATTTGTCAAGAGGATGCCTAATTCATTCCATGAGCCAATTGAGTTCATAGGCAAGGTCTCATACTAGTCTAAAACTTTACCCTTAAAAGATAATGTTAGTAACTTGATGGTTATGTTCGCTTCGGTGACATTATGAATGTTACAAAGGTTGACTATATTTTTGATATGCTCAATATCGGTAATAGGCTCCTCTCCATTGAAAATAGGAACACTCTTAAGGGTTGTCCCTAGGATTGGGTCATACTGTAGAAGGTTTAAAGGGATTTAACCATGGAAGGCTACAAAAGGTAAAGCTGTGGCGATGATAGGGTTCAATTGGGGCCTTCTCATTTAGGTATATTTTATGTCAGGTCTAGGCAATTGATTTTTTTTATAGGTATGTGTCCTTATAAACCTTAGCCACTTTTTTGAGTTTTAGGGAAACTCAATAAACTTGGAAGGGACACCCTTGGTAGAAGATATTGTGGTGACCTTAGGCATGGGATGACAGGATGATCTCTGGCCAGAGACTGGGTTCTTAAAAATGGAGTCACCATATGTTGGGTTAGTTTGCTCACTTTTGCAGTAACAGGACCAACACCAATCTTGAAACTTCTCTAAGCATAAAAAATTATCCCACTGGGCATGCCAAAAACTTTTGACACTATGGATTGCACCCTTTAAAAGAAGGTTCAACTCCTTTCTTCCACATGGCATAATGGAGACATTCCTCTTGCTATGGGCTTGGAAAATTTGAGGAATGAATCTCTAGATATGGGCTAACCCCCCATGTTGCATCTCTGAGGCCCTTAACTACTAATGTTAATAATGGGGGGGGTGAAAAGAGAGAAAGATATAATGAAAGTAGAACCTATCTAAAATGGCGATGCACCAAATGATTTGATCTACTCATCTTATATAACCACTTTACATCAAAAGAGTGAAACATACACTTCATCTAAGCAAAAGACCAAACTATGCGGGCACTTTAACAAGGGGCTTAATGGAGATACAAAGAAAAATAACCTATCATAGGTGCTGCAAAAGCACACTATCAAATAATTACTCTTCTATCTCTATGCTCCAACTTGGGCACTTCATGTTAACCTGTAGAGATGGTATGGGATATACTAGATATGTTAGTGTCAATCTATGAAATCATAAAGATGAAATGACTAAACATAAAGTCGATACATAGATATATTCATAAGTATAATACATCAGATGGAGGTAAAACATGTTATTTTGATTAAAAGGTAAAATTTGGTAGGGCTTTTCCTTACACAAGTGAGAGTTACTTTTTCAAGTTGAGAGGTTACAATATATATCATTAAGGGAAAGACTCCTAGTATCCCAAAGAATAGTCAGCCCATACTATATTAAACATCTAGGAAAGAGGAATCCGTTCATGCTATTGTCATCCTTCCATAAATGGCCTGAAAGAACCATGTTGTAGATGTCATAGATATTGACGTTTTAACCTCCAATGGCTAGTTCACCATGCGAAAGTTGACATTCTCAAGCCCATCATCATCTTTAATAATTCCTTAATCTTTTTACAAAATGAACCTTCCTGAAGGGAAGGTGACCCTTCAGAAAAAAATGAGAAGGTCCATTTTGATAGCCAAGAGCCCTTCGCAAGGGCACCTACCTTTTGTGTTCATTTAGGTTCCCTTGTCTTTTGAATTCCTTCAGATAAAATGTCTGAAGGAATTCCTTCAGACATTTTACCCAAAGGAAATGTGCCTTAAAAGTCTTAGCCATCTCTTGGTAAATTTCTTTAGACAAAAGTCTGAAGGAAATCCTTCAAGAATTTTGTCTAAAGGAATTTACCTTTGGTTTCTCCATGGATTTTCTTCAGACAAAAAGTTTGAAGAAATCCTTTGTCTTGCCTTGTCACTTTTTCTGAAAGAAACTTCCCTTTCATCCTTCTACCTTGATCTATTTCAAATGTGTTCTTTGCCCTCCGCAAGGGCACCTTGGGTCCAAAGTTGTCCTTCAGAGCTTGCTTGAATGGTCCCATTTGTCACTTGCCTACCCTCCACAAGGGCACTTGACCTTTGGAGCTTTGTGAAAGACTTGTGTCTCTTTGAAACTGGCCCATTCCTTTGCCAAAAAAGGCTTGTCCAAGGTAATCGCTTAAAGTGAAATAAGCCCTAGATCAAATTGAAAACCTATAAGACTTAGATAATTCAACTCTTTATAAGAACAAGCCTATTACAAAGGGAAAAAAACCATAATTGTACTAAGGTGAAGACATCAGAGACTGACTGAATAAGACAATAGGGAAAGAAAATGGAGACCAATTTTTGGCCTACAAGACCAAAATTTGGTCAATAGTTACATTTATTTCTAGAATTATATTTTAAAGGTAGGATGAATCAATAAAATCATGTATGGTTCAAATGTTTCAAATATTTGTAATTTTTTAGAAATGGCAAGAGCAACTATATGATTTTTTTATTATATTCAATCTGTGCTTTCCTTTACATCGACATTATAATTTTTTTTGAACCTTATTCACTAATTTGCATAAAATTGTTTACCATTTTACCTCTTTTTTATACCATTAAAGCTTCTATGCATAGTCAGCCTAAGTACTGACACATACTCCACCACTAGTCCATCGTGGGCATATCCTGCAACCATCAAACACAATGCATATTTGAGGCACTTTATCAAATAGTTCATAAAAATAAAAAGTATATACTGGGGACACAATCATAAATTCTACCTCAGTGTAATCCCTTAACTTCACCTCAATCCATCATCTTGGTTTGATCTCCCAACTCAAAGTAAAGGCATCCCCTACTCTTGGTAGTGTTTGATCTTTTGAATCCATCATTAAATTGTCCTTTTGGTATTGGATTTTGAATCTAGACCTTATTTTATATTGATATCATAAGTGTGTTATATTAATCCACTAATATTTTTAGATTACTTCATATTTTTGGTGGGGATTGATTCATTTTCCATCATGTTGTAGGGGAAGTGGGTGACAAATGACAATGTCGCCCTCTATAAGGTGATTTTTCTAGTCTTCTAGTCAAACATCATTGAAGAATAAATAAAACCTCATTTTTATAAATTTTTTAGATTCATCTAGAATCATTAGAATCATCTAAAAGGTGCATCAACATTATACCAATAATCTTGTTAGCTTTGAACTTGCCATGCCCTGATCCTGTTGACCATCCTACCTCAGCCAAAACAATATATAGTCTCAATTTTGAAACCCCTTTGCATCTAGATAGCATGTAGTTTTATCTTCCACATGTAGTTTTTTCCATATCATTAATAAGTATATCATCCCAACAAATCTATTCTGATGGAGGTCCATACCATTTTAAAATTCTTGCGCTAGTAGAGGTTGTGAATTTTAACTTTACCATATCACTTATTATCCTTTTGACTTGAGAACTAGTTCGCTAAATCCCTTAAAAGCATTTTGCATTGGAAGGACTAAAGGCATTTTGGGTATTAAAAATAAAATAAAAAGTAAATTAATTAAATTAAATTAATGGCTCCTAGATTTTTGGGGAGAATTTTCAAAGACATGTAGAACTTTCCAAACCTCCACATCAAGTCTTCATTTTGCATATGGATCTAAATGGTTATACATGGCATGGTTCTATTTATATTTTATTTTAAGAGTTATACATAGTACTCAATAACTTTTATTTTTAGACATGTTAAAGGTTTAAATAATGTCCCTATGAATATTTGTTTTAATTGTACATTATAATATATGTTTGGTTAATGATTTCAAATATAAAAGGAACTCATATTTTTGTAATATCATTTTAATTATATCATTCTATCATAATCATCTAAAAATAAAACATTTTGAACATCTAGATAATATTCTTGCATAGACATTAGTTTTATATCACATAATCTATAAATTAGAAAATTTTGTCATTTTGCACACTATCAATTTATTCACAGTAACGGTTTTATCATTTTGAGTTTTTGTGGTTTAAAACAAAACTATGATATCAATTTTATATATTTAATATTTATTTTGTCAATTGAAGTAGAGATTTTTTATAAATAACCATGGTTTTGTAGGTAATCATCATCTTTTCTTGAAACTAATAACCTTTGCCTTGCAAGACCCATCTCTTGGAGTGCCATAATAAACCACTAACCAATGTGCTTGTAGGATGCCTATCAAATAATCCATTTGGAACTTTAGAAATCAAATTTTGATTATCTATTTTTGTCTTCTACATATCATCTTATTGTAAGTTTTTTTTTTACTTATTTGTGTCTGTGTCAACTTGTCATATCGTGCCCATCACCATATAGGTAATTAAATCAATTAATTAATTGTATCATGTGTTTTCCTATTTTTAAACCCCTCCCCTGTAGGATATCATGTGATATGGATTTGATGACCATTCACATGCTTAATAAATAGGGGTTAGTGTCATAGATTTCACCATCGTGCTCTAACCAAACTCTATGTTCTAGCAGATTATAACAATCAAGGACAATTATTGTTAGGCTAAGCGATTGACCCCATATAGGTCATCCATGAAGGGGAAGAGTTAACTCTATAAACCAAGCATTATATAACACCCTATACAGACTTTGGCCCTAATGTACCTTCATGTATATCGAGGATAGCCCTAGAGAACCCGTTCAACTTAGTATATGACCTTTCAACCATAATAGGTGTACCACTGTAGAAGTCAGTATTAGCTCTAAAGTAACCATCAAGTGAAAAAGTGGGGTTGAGAGGGTTTTGTTGATACTATAATGTGTCACTAGCCTATAACCTCACCCACAAAGTCATTGGGTGGTGCAGACATTAGGTTACACACCCTTGATTTTACTAATCATAGGTTATAGATATCTTGTTTGGGGGTGTGTTGTGCTAAACCCATACTATTTGTGAGTGAAGTCAACATTCACCTATCCATACCTATTTAGGCCTTTTCACATACCATCCTACATATCCTTTCCACATCATCTTATCCCATCATCCTTGTATATATCCTAGTCATCATCCTTGTCATTTTATCATTATACATATTGTATTTATCCTATCTCATCCCTCATATTGTATTTTTCCCATCATAAGATAATCCATTAACCACTTGTCATTAACCACATTCCCATCACCCACATCTTGTCTTGAATACCCTTATCTTATTATATCCTTATCCCATCCCTCATCTCACATCTTAGTCTAACCATATCCACCCATCATTGATCATACTCCTATCACCTCCATCTTATCTTTCACATCCTTGTCATCATCCCCTTTGTACATCCTTGACATATTGTCTTTGTATATCCTTGTATTTTTCCCATTCCATCTCCTATCTTGACTAATAATACTCACTCATCATTTACCACATCCCCATCACTTACATCCTTAACACCCTCTCATACACATTGTACTTATCCCATCCCCCCATCTTGTTTTCATCACCCATCTAGTCTAACCACATCCTTTCTTATCCTAATTGGCTATTTAAGTCACATACGGGTGTACATTATCACCATATTTCCTCCATAACTTCTTAATCTAATAATATCCTCCACCTCATCACTCATATAACCTAATCGCCATCGCATACCTATTATCTATATCCCATCCACCATATCATCTTTATTAATCGTCACTCTTCATCTTAATCATCATATTGTATATCCCAATCCCATCCCCTTATACATAATTTATTCTCTTATACATCTATCTTGGTCCTTTCCCATCTCCTATCTTGACTAGTCATATCCTCTCATCATTGACCACATTTCCATCACCCACATATTATCTTATACATCCTACATCCTATCAACCCCATACATATTGTCTCTTATACATACTTTTATACACTATCTTTCATCACCACCTTGTCATAATCCTCCTAATCAAACCATATCCCCCATAATTGGTCATACCCTTATCACCTACATATCTTAAGTCCACCTCATCTATAATCAATCATACCCCACTTTAACTTGTTTAATCCCATAGCTCAAATTTGACTTTATCCACCATTATTTCACCATCATCCCCATATCATTTTGTCTCAATTTTCCTTCATTTTGTATATCCTTGTCATCATCCTTTTTTAGCCTTTTCATCCCATCCCATGTCTTGTCTTAATCCCATCCACTCATCATAAACTACATCCCCAATATCATTGTCTTGTACATCCTACATCTCATCATTCCCTTGAACATACCTTATTCTATATCTATATAGTTACTTCCTATCCTAGTTTGCCTTATCATTGGTCATTATTCCATCACCAAAACATCATCTTGCACATCTTTATTCTCTTGTACATAATTTTAGTCACATCCTATCCTAGTCATATCCCATCACCTACATTTTTATCTTGCACATCCATCTCTCATTCCCCATCTTGTCTTCATCCCATCCTAATCTAGTCATATCCATCCATCATTTAGTCATCATCCCATCACTCATATCCTAATTGTCATCTTGTATATCTTAGTCTTACCCCCTTGTATATATTTTTATTTTCTTGTGCATCCTACTAGTCATATCATATCCTAGTATCACTTATAATTCATCATACCCTTACCATATCATAATCACATTATCTCTTATACACATCTTGTCCTAAGTCCATACCCTATCACTTATCTTGGCCTTTTCTTCATCACCCATCTAATCATCACCTCATCTTATCCTAGTTGGCTTCTAGTTCACATACGGGTCTAAGCCATCCACCTTTCATTACCCCTTTATCATTTCATCATCACCTATCATCATACTTATCCTTATTACATTGTCCTAATCACCTTCATCACCTAATCCTACCCCATCCCATCTTGAGCAAATTGGTCTAAGGTTTTGAGCTAGTATTATCATCCACATCATCCTATCATCCTATGCCACTATTATTTATCCTTTGGTCATATACTCATACCTAGTCAATATATTGTTAGCATCATTATCACCTTGTCAGTCTCAATCTATCAAACCCATCAATCTAATCTAATCCAATCATCTTGCCTTCTTCATTACTAGCACCCATAATATCATCCTCTTACTAGTTTTGAATATTATGCACCCATCACATTCCAAATCCTTTTGCTAGCTTGACCACTAGGCATTGTTGAAAAGTTGTTAGCACCTATTGCACTATCAATCTGACATTTGATCATAGTCCTTAATCCATTAGTCTATCTAATCTCTATCATTACCTATCATACTAGCTCAGTCCTTTTAATCTATTTTGTTCAATAACCTTATCCAATATTTATCCTACCTACATCATCTATCATCTATCAACCACCTCCATAGAACTAGACCCCGCCTTCATTAGCCAATACATACATGCCAACAAGGATGAGATCCTTTTGACACTCATTATGATGGGTGTACCACTTCTCAAAGGTGTTGATCCCCTTCATCTCTTTTCACCTCCCATCCAAGCCTTGTCATGTGAATGTTATACCAATTGTCCATCACTAACCATAAACCACTGTCTACCCATTCCCACACTAGCAAAGAAAATCCAATCTTGGCCAACTCAAATCCGTCCACCTAGTCATATCCACAACCATCTAATCATAAGTCCAATTCTTCCACATCTAGGTCATAACATGAATTGGGTCCTTATACTACCCTTCCCATATCATTGGAAGCCCATTTCAAATAGCTTATCACCACTAACATGATGGTTTATCCACCTATCTGACATCTTGATCCAACTAAACCCAAGCCCTCTTGGTATGAAGATAATCAATATTATGCATATCACTAAACTTGGGGGCATACCATTAATCAATGTTGACCTTTCCTACATTTTTTTGAAGATGTCATTAACCATGGTCATATAGTAATTGATGATGAACCAGATACATCTACATCCTTGGGTGAACAGAAAGAGGAATGCCAAGATTCCCTTCCCTATCATGACCAAGACCTTTCCTTTCCAAGCCAAGTTCAAGACATCTTATCCCTCTTTCATAATCCCCCCATCATTAAAAATTCCTCCACTAAAGCTAAATATGTTCCTCCTAAGCCTAACCCTCCCATCTCTCATGAATCTATCCATGACCTTATATTTGTTAAACCTATCATTCATCCATCATCTCCCTCTCACCCATCACCTCAAATACCCATTGTTGAGAGGTTAATCATGGACAATGCATTTAATAGCAGCATTGAATTAGGATTAGAAGTCTTATCTTCATCAGGATCATGTCTGACACCCAAATCTAAATCAGATTCCTCATCAAAAACATCATCCCCCATCAACATTATAGTAGATATTAATAATGCTTGTCCTTTAGAGGATACCTATAATATAAATGCCTCCAATCCATCACCAAGCATACCTTTTGGTTCTAATCAATATGATGAAGTCATAATAGAGTTCTTACAGCTTTATATATCAAAGATTTTTAGAGTGAGTCTGATCCTCCTTCAAATGCATCTACTATAACTAGTCTTAGTGATCTTTTTGTTGATCTTGAGGAGATTTTCTTTGATGTAAAAATTGGTTCTCCTAGGAATCTCTATGAAGACTATGCTACCCCATCACCACTCATTAACCTCATCATTCCCTCACCACCATATTCATCCATCATGGATCCTTTTCCCCCTATTGATGATCATTTAATCACTTCCCTCTATAAGGATGAATAAGAGCATGCATTGTTGGACCCTTCCTCAAGAAATATAATATGTGCCAAAAATCCAAAGGCCTAAGACAATATTCTAAAAGTCATAAATCATAATCAAGTCATCTTTTATCCCATCAGTCAAAATCAAGAAGATTTAAATCATCAGCCTATCCAAAAGCATCTCTCACTAGTGAAGCCTAATATCAAGCACTAGGAAATCATCAAAATCATCATAATATTATAAGTTAAGAATCAATATCCTCTAGTGAAGCCCAAAATTAGGCACTAGGGGGTAGTCAATATCAAACACAGTCAAATGCTAAAAATCATATGGTTGATCATCTATCAAATAGTCAGATCAAAGATGAACCACAAAGACAAAGTGTCTTAGACCTCTTGTAGTATTTTCTCGCTTGACACCAATCAAATGAAGAATGTCTAATGTCTCCAATAGTGTATGTGATTTCTAATACTAATCATCCATCACCCATCACACCTTCCTATCCAAAGCCCATAATCCCATCAAGTCCTATCATCCACTCAAGTCTCATCCATCCCCATCAAAACTCATTTGAATCCATACCTCATATCACCCTCCTAGATAGTATTGTCTCTCCTAAGGGTAATGATGATACCTAGTCTAGATATCTGGAGGGGTCTCCATCAAGCATCATACTAGGTCACATGGAACCTAATCCATTCAATAGTGATGACATGGGTCTTGAAATCACACTTATCTAGAATAGGTGTTGGCTAAATAATCCATCTAGTGTTTATACCTTGTATTTCACCCATCATTTAATAAATCGAGATGGCAAATAAAGTCAAAATTCAAAAAAAAATTCATTCATCTAATGTTGAAAACCAATCTTTTGGCACCTTGGGAAAGTGCCATGATGAAAACCAATTTTTAGCACCATGGTAGAATAATATATTGTCTATATTTTTCCTCAACACTTGGGGGCAAATCCATCCCTTTCATATCCTCATCCATCCATCCCTTGTTCACCTTGTATATATCACCCATCATCTTATCCATTGATCCATTGTTCTTATCCATCATCTACCATCATATCATGCATTCTATCTTTTCTTCCTTCCCATCTTGATCTTCATAAGAAAGTGGAAGGCATCTTGATAAATGTCCTTGAACCATCTTTTCATATCCTCCAATGGACACTTGGGAAAATAACCATTTGGTTTCTTCATGATGTGGTCATTGACTATCCTTAATCCATTCATTCTTGGTCCCCATCATCATCATCCTTTGTCATCCCATGCATCATACCTCCATCTTTCTCTTGGTTTTTAGGCTTGGTATTCCATTTTATTGTAACCCTATTTGTATAGTGTACACACATATCCCAAAAATCCTTAAAATTTGAAAAATGTCAAAAACTCTAAATATCATAAAATTTTAAAAAACCTAAAATAGTCTATTATGTCTTGTCTTATGCCTTAGTCACACCCATCTCCATTTTTCTCATATTTTCCCATCTTTTGGATACCACATTTTGTCTTGAGACTAAATTGGAGTGGTCACCCATCCCTTCATATCTTTCATCTCATCCAATTGGCTATGTCTTATGAACATACAACACATTGTCAAAGACTTTAATCTGGCACCCATCACTTCCTATCAATGCCTTTTCATACCTAACACCCATATAATTACCCTTTACTAATATGGAAGGTAGTTGATCCCATCATTATCCTATCATTCTATCTTCATATCTAGCACCCATCCAATTACTCTTTGCTAGTGTGAAATGTATTTGATCCCATCATCTCCTAGTCTCCTTGCTATATTAGATCATTGTAGGGCCTTATATATTGGTAATCCTTAATCATCACTTTTCTAACCACCTTACTTGACCACTTTTCTATTTGATCTCAAGACCAAATTAGTATTCAGAGACCTTATCACATCAACCATCCTAAATTAGGGGAAACACCTCATCTTCATCCTAATCATCATCATACTATCCAAATCCAAGTCTATCCTCCATCCCCATCACATCCTAATTATCCTAATCTAACCCATCATCAAATCACTCATCCTATCATTAGGCAAGACATTATAACACTGCATGTAGATACTTGTGTGCATGTTACTTGTTTGTTTTATTTGTCTTGTTTGCATGTCATGTATATATCTTGTTTGTCTTATGTTTTGTTTACATCGTCACTTTTTATCTATCACTCAATGAACAAGGATGTTATGAGGACACCAAAAGTGTCATCAAGGATGTATAGTTCTCTCTTTTGCCATGCATTTTGGCACAACATCCTCTTGGTCATGTATATATCATGGGGCATATTGTCAAGTTTCATATTTACTAGATTACTTAGACTATGATGAATTTTATGAAATTTATGATGGCTTGACCTCATCATCCTTCTCCCCATCAAAACCCATCCAATTAACATCTAACCTTTTATCCTCATCCCCTCATCTAATCCATATTCTTAAATCACTAACAAGTCTAGTCATATTGATCATCATCATCACTAATCATCATCATCATCATCCTTTATCTACTAGTCAGAACTACATTGGCCTGAGGTCTTTTTAGACTATGTAGGTAGAACTTGTCCACTTTTTAGTGCCCATGGGTAGCTTGGCCACTATCTCCTTTCTTTTTCCCTTGTATGTGTCTTGTCTAGATGCATCATCCCAATCCTTTTAGTCACTTGATCATATCATTTCTTCTTTATCATCACCTACATCATGTCAATTGATTTAGATTTGGGATACACCCATCATCAATATTATCCTAGCCTATAGATCTCCCTCATAGGCATCCTTGCTTGAGACATGTCTAAATATTATGGCCTTTTAATCTTATAATCATTCTTTTATGGTTGATTCCCCCTTGGGATGTGTCTACAACCATGATACCCATCATATCTCCTCCCTGTATGTGTCCTTACCAAGGGTATCATCAATTTTTATCTCATTTCTTGATTCAAATCACTCATTTTCTATCCCGAATCTGACATCCCATCCCCTCATCTATCCATCTCATCCCACCCACCCATCATTTCTTCTTTTAAGTGGCCATCTGGCTCATTCTTCCTTACATGTCCTCTCAAGGGGGTATCATATCCCCTAACATCATCTACTAATATTCATTTATGACATGGTTTTTATTTGAAAGACCATTACTCCTTCCACTTTTTTCTACTCATAACACCCTTTTAAAGAGGGGTAAAATGTATACACTAAATTATGCATATCCCACTAATTATATTAATTTCTACTAATTTAGTCTAAATATCATATGTATTAGCTAAAATAACTAATATCTTATTATCCCCATCTCATTCCTATATCCCATAAACCTTTATCCCATCCTAAAATCAATTAATCCCCTCATTAAACCATACAAACCCTACTACCTATTAGCCTATTTCTTAAATCCATAGCCAATTTAAAATTCATATCCCCTAACATCATCTACTAATATTCATCTATGAAATGGTTTTTCTTTGAAAGACCATTACTCCTTCCACTTCTTCCACTTGCAATTCCCTTTCAAAGAGGGGCATATATATATATATATACATTCTAGCCTATTTCTTAAATCCATAGCCAATTTAAAATTCATATCCCCTAACATCATCTACTAATATTCATCTATGAAATGGCTTTTCTTTGAAAGACCATTACTCCTTCCACTTCTTCCACTCGAAATTCCCTTTCAAAGAGGGAAATATATATATATATATATATATATATAATTTCTCACCTCATTATTGTCAACTAATATTTCTATTAGTTGACACTAATTACACTAATCCCATTTTATTATAATTCATCCCACTAATTAATCCCCCATTCCTAGCCATTTATTCAATATCCCCCTTCAATAATTCTCCATTTCACTATCCTTAGTCTAATCCCATCCCTTCATTAATTCAATCCTAATCCTTATTATCATAATCTAATCCTAGTTATCCATTATATGGGAATTCAAATTCCCATAAGCCAACCTACCCACCTACTAATCTATGCCCTAGCCTCTCCTACACCCCTAGTCACCTAATACTTATCTAATCCTTATCTAACCTTCTTATAATCATCATTAACTCCTAAATAGAGTTTTATAAATCTCCAAATCTATAACTCTCTCTAACCTAGCCCTCCTTTCTAGAAACCTCTAACTCTAGAGATTTCCAAGGAATTTAATATTCCTTGAATAACCTACAACCATTGATCTCCTCCCTCTGAGTTTGAATCTCATCCATATATTTCCCCCCCCTTCCTCTATATAACCAACACTCCTCCTCCATGGAAGGCCATCTAGAAAGCTTGTGGAGAATCTATGTCCAATTATAAATTAATCTAAGCATCCAATATCCAACATCATGCAATCACTATGTCAAATCTAAGTCCAAGGTAATCACTATGAATCTTTTTATTTTTGAATCTATTTGATCATGTTTTAGAGAATTTAGGATTTGAATTTTATTTTGAATTATATTCATCTAGTTTCATTTTGTTCTAATGGCTCTAGAATTTACCTAGTAGTTGTCATTTGGGTTGATTTAATTGCATAGATTTAATCCATACTAAAATTTCACCTACATTTTGGTGACCACAGTGGGTGGGTAGGTAAACTATTTTTGAATTTTTAAATTGGCTAGTAGATTTAAGAAATAGGCTAGTAGGTAATAGGGTCTATTATGGGTTTAATGAGGGGATTAATTAATTTTAGGATGGGATAAAGGTTTATGGGATTTAAGAATGGGATAGGGATAATAGTATATTAGTTATTTTAGATAGGAAATATGGGATTTATAATAAATTAGTGGAAATTAATATAATTATTGAGATGAGCATAATTTAGTGCATACATTTTTCCCCTCTTTGAAAGGGTGTTGTGAGTGGCATGAAGTGGAAGGAGTAATGGTTTTTTTAAATAAAAACCATGTCATGGATGAATGTTAGTAGATGATGTTAGGGGATTCTACTAACATTAATCCATGACATGGTTTTTATTTGAAATACCATTACTCCTTCCACTTCGTTCCACTCACAACACCCTTTAAAAGAGGGGAAAATGTATGCACTAAATTATGCTCATCCTACTAATTATATTAGTTTTATCTAATTTAGTCTAAATCTTATATTTCATAGCTAAAATAACTAATATCTTATTATCCCCATCCCATTTATATATACCATAAACCTTTATCCCATCCTAAAATCAATTAATCCCCTCATTAAACCCATAATAGACCCTATTTACCTATTAACCTATTTCTTAAATCCACTAACCAATTCAAAATTCAAGAATAATATACTCACCCACCCACCACCCTATACTAGCCTCTCCTAAATCCATAAACCCTATGAGGATATTTATAGAATTGAAGGATTCTATAAATCTTCCCCCAATCTAGCCCATTTCTCTAGAATTTTCTAATTCTAGAGATTTCTATGTAATTAAAAATTCCATGAAAATTTCCTTTCCTTTGATATCAATGGCCCAAATTGGAATTTGGACCATTGATCTTTCCCTCCTTTACTATAAAACCAAGTTCTCCTACCACCCTCAAACCATCTAGTAAATTCATAAAGCCTTCATGCCCATTTAACCAACTAGAATCTTCATGCCAAATCTATGTCCAAGCATCCTTGAATCAACCATCAAGCAACATGCCATAACTATGTCCAATATGAGTCCAATTTTAATCACAAATTCTATAATAAATTTGTATTGTGGTAATAATGAAGGTGATAATGTTCTTGTTATTCTAATTTATCTCTTTTATCCATTCTTATTAGTATCATTGAGTTTTATTACTAATATTAGTAATATAGATTAAATCCAAAATTTTGGTGCACAACACCATCCATATATATCGATGTCACAACATAGAGTAATGGAATATCATGTATCACTATGTAATAAATGAGTAACTAGAAAAAACTATGTAAGTGATATAGGTATCTCAACATGGTATAAAGGTCATATAAATATGTAACATTTAATAGTGAAATCCATGAAACAATATGCCCCTAATAGTGAGATGGCTATCAGTAGAGGTGAAACCAACATTTGTATGTCCATGTATAACATGTGTGTATAACACTTATATACAATTAAACTCATGTGTGTATGTCAATAATATGTCATATACCAACCATGTGATAAATAAAATATGTAAATAGTGTAAACTAGTGATCATGTCCTATTTAGGTTCTGATTTTGGATTTTTTGAATACTTAAATATTTTTGTCTTTTATTTTTTATATTTTTATAATATTTGAAAATTTTAAATTGAGGCCAAATGATAATGGTTTCAAAAAATATAATAATGAGAGGGATCTGAATAAACCACAACATGTGTCAAGGCATAATGTGCATTGAATGTGATGGCACAATTTATGTGAAGGACGTGAGAACAAGCCATATGCCCCTATTGTAATCATGGCTCAAATATATACGGGAGGTGGAGGGTAATAATTAGGAATGAATTTACATCCTTGTTTCATAATATGTAATTCAAAAATCATCCATATATGTGTAAGGCTAAGCATAAATACATTATATTGAGATGATCAAGTTCTATACATTATGTTTATGTAATAAATATCTAATTTATGTGGATATGATGGATATATTATCTTATAAATGGGGATGAATGTGAAAGATGTTATAGTTCACTTATACTAAGTGTATTTATTATCGACAGTTGATTATGACTTAAAATATCAGAAGTGACTATGAAGAAAAAGTTAACTTAATTATGTACATGTAGGGGTTGCCATTAGACTTAGAGCAATATGAGATCATTATTTTTGGAAGGTCTGGATTGGGAAAACCATGAAGAGGCATGATTCAAATGTCAAAAAATTGAAAGGATATAATAATGGTTGATGTGAGGGGGTATGTATAAGGTAGAAGGATAACCTAGGATAATCCAATAATCAAGCAATAATATGTGTCATTGCTAAAAATCTACCACCTTAAAACCATATGTGTTATTGGCAAGAGTTGGAGGAAGTAAAAAGATGGAAAAGGATGAGTTTGGATAATTTAATTCAATAAGACTCATTTAAGATTTCTAACCTAAATAACCTATTATGAAATGTTCGCATCCCTAGTATTATCAAAGAATATTAGATTGTTTGGACGGACTCCTTTAATGGTCTGTACAAAGTAAAATTAGGTTATAATTTGCTAGCTCAAGAACCTAAGAATAATGTTAGTTGGGATATTATTTGGGACAAATGGCTCACTCCAAAAATAAGTTTCTTATTATGGGTGGTGATTCATAACAAAATCTTAACAATTCATAACTTTAGACAAAGAGGTTGCACTATTACAAACAAATTTGTGCTTTGTGAAAAGGATAATGAATCGGTATTTCATTTGTTGGTAAAATTCTCATTCTATCACAAGATTTGGATTAATTTATGGACAAATTTAATGTCTCTTGGGTGCAATCAAGGTCTCTAATGGAAGTGTGGTAGACTTGGGATGCCCATTTCAAAATGAGCACCTCAAAAAATTATATAAATTAACTATGCCTCATATCATTTAGGGAATCTGGGGGAATACAATAATAGAATTTTTAGGGGAAATAAATGTATTAGTAAAGTTATCTTAACAAGGATTTTTGATCTCATTAAGGAGAATTATAGTTTTGTCCCTATTAATAAAGGTAAAAGCTTACTCCATTTTGAATAAATCTTGGCCCTAAATTGGTAATTAGATTCCTCTGAGTTGGGAAACCCAGACCTTAAGGATGAAATAAGGAAATGAATGAAGTGGAGACCTCCCCCTAAGGTCTGGATAAAGCTCAATTTTGATGGAGATTTGAAAGGTAATGGAAGTCCAATGGGTGGAGGTGGAATCATTAAATATCATAAGGTTAATTTGATTTTTTCTTATGTCGAAGACATGGGTGTGAGGTCAAAACACTGGGTAGAAGCTCTAATAATTTTTTGGGGGATTAGATTGTAAAAATAATTGAGTGAGCATAATTAACTAGTGGAAGGAGACTCTCTAAATATTGTGAATTGTTTGTCTAGGAAATGTGTGATTAATTGGTCTATCAAACATTAGAGGAAGCCAAAGTCATATTGAACTCTTTTCAGTAGGTTATCATTTAACACACTTATAGGGAAGGGAATGGTATAGAAAACTGGTTCACTAATAAAGGAGTGAATAATATGGGTCTTATGACTTGGATGGTCTATGAGAATCTCCCTAGGGAGCTGATTCTAAAGATTAAAGATGAAGGAAAACATAATGTTCCTAACCTTATTTTTAGTGGTCAAGCCTCTAATGTCTAGAGGTTATGTTTATGGATCTATATTGAGTTAGGGAATCATATGGTTTGTTTTAATTCTTTGTAGTCTAAAGGAGAAACTTCTAGATGCCCTAAAACATCTTCTAGATGGCCAAAGAACAAAATACTCCTACACTTTCTTATGGCACGATTCAGTGAAGTCCAATATCAATAAAAGTTAGAGTGGTTGTGAGGATAGAACTATGGGTCTACCTAATAGAATTGAATAAAAATTGTATCCTGAAGTCAAGAAAAATTAAAGAGTATGGGTAGTGATGCAAGTGGGAGGTTTGCTAGATTTATGGAGAATATCGAAGGTTTTGACAAATATTTCTCTATTCTATTTATAAAATCCTAAGAAGATAGAGTAGTTTCATTCAATGGAGTTACCCTAGATATCATAGAGAAAGTCATCTCTCATGTGAATGGGTTCGTGATTAAGGAAACAAAGAGCTACTATATGCTGATGGATCTCAAATAGGACAAAGAGGCATTTCTTGAGGAGGGAGAGGAACTAGAATAGTTGCATAATGGTTTTGATTGGGAATCCTTACCCAAGCCATATGCAGATATTTCCTTTCATCTAATGCAATATGTTCCCTTGGAAGGTAGGTACAATGTATTTATATGGTCCTTATTTATAATCCTAAATTACTTTAGGCATGGTGTGCCCTTTAGTCTTCCATTTTTTATTTTGAAATCCATGGAAGTGTCAATTATGAAGTTTAAACATGGAAACTATTCAAATCCTAGACATGAGTGAGTTATCTACCTTATTTTAACATATTTTAAGGGTATGAATTAGATCAGCCCAAGAATATCCTAGCCTCAAAAGGACAAAATAGAAGAGTGGCAAGTGGATATCAAAAAAAAATTAAAAAGTTGTGATAAAATACCCTGGGAGTCCGAGCAAGGTTACTAAAAATATTGTGAACACTAAGAAACCTATGGAGAATATAACTAAGAGGATTAGGGAAAGAATCAAAATCCATATAAAAACATCAAAAAATGACTACAGAGTGCTTCTAAGCCTGTAGGGTTGAGTCAAGGGAAACATGGGAATTGGGGACTTCATGACACGTGTAGTAAAAAGGGAGACTCAGTGGGGATTTTTATTGATGTTGAAGAAGGCAATGAAGATCTAGGGGAATGTAAAAAATAAGTGGAATATGGAAGCAAATTAGATCATAATCTAGTAGCTATAAATGTGAATAGGGAGCCTAATAATGTCCCCATAGATAAAGGGGAGGCTTCTCAAAATAAGCATTTGAAGTATCAAAATGAGGCCTTTAATAATTTGGTTACCTCGCTCAAAGGAAAGGAGAACTCAAATAAGATATTGGAAGAGATTGACCTTTAAAAATCAATCATGTAGTGGTTTTTTCTAGAGATCATAGAGATGAAAGGTAAGGTGAACTCCCTGTAGTAGGAAAACACAAGGATGTATCAAAAAAATTTAGCAAGGGAGGTGAATCAACATATATAGAGTTTATCTTGTAGGGTGGAGATTTAAGAATAGGAGAATGAAAAACTTTGCAATAACAATAGTTTTTTAGTGATTTTTAGCAAAGCTACTATGTATGATGGCATACAAAATGTTAAAAACCTGAAAGCTCACCTTAATGCACTTTTTGAGCCTAATGTTAGTGGAAAAGGAAATGGTAAGAAGATGTAAAGCAGTGGATCTCAATATGGCAGGGAATAAAACAAATTATTGATCCATATTGACATGATCCTTAAAAAGATGAAATCTTGTTGGGAGGATGTTTTTGGTAGTTTAGATTTAGACTATTTTATTTGGTGGTTCTTGTTTTGTTTCAGAGCTATTTTTGAACCTGTTTGGTCCTATTTCTTGTTTTTGTCATTGGTTTACCTTGGTTCCTTTTGTGTTTGTACTTCTCCTAGGGTCTAGGGATCTTAGTTCAAAAAAATCCCCCCCTTTAATTGGAATAAAAAATATGTGTCCTGACTAAAGGCACTCATGTGGAGGTCCTATATCTGGTGGTAATAATATCTCATTATACCTATCATGTTTCTTTGATGCCTTTTTAGGTATATCATATTCTAATTTTGGATATTTAATTTGAGTATGTGTTTTATTATATTACCTAATATTAACATCCCTAATTTTCTCATAGATAGATTACCTATTCTTAGTGAGCATTATGTTATGAATTCAGGGGGTTGTCTATTTTTTATATTAGTTATGCTAAATGTGTCTCAAGTTGAATACTATTATTTTCAATAAGATATTATATTTTGTGTCTAAAAATTTAACATTTATTCACTGAATATCCCATATTTTGATGATAATCACAAAATGCAATATCATCATAATTCATTGGTTTAGGCATGTTCAGATCAAACTTATGTGAAAGTATAAGTGTGATAATATGGCATTCTAATAAATTATTTAGTAGCACATGAGGAGGTGATGATAATCATGAGAACTGCCTCTTTAATGGAGCTACCATGTTAGATTGCCAAGTATGTCATGTTATAATTTGATTTGTCCTTTTTATTTCTTTTGTGAGTTATTGTTGGTAATGATGGAATATGGTATTTAAAAGGATTCTTGTTTGGATGACATGTATATAGATGTCCCCCATGCATTAAATTAATGAACACGTGTGAGGTAGATGGTATTGTTTTCATAATATGTATACAACATTGGCCCAACAATAGATTGTAATGTGTATGATGAAACATGATTTGAAATAAGGAATGTACCTTCTTTGGTCCAAATATCACTTCCATTGAAATTGTGCCAAGTGGTTTCCATAGTCGATTTGATTTAGTAATGATGTGATATTTTATATTTAACTATTGCATATTACTCCATAATACATGCAATAATGATATGTTGAAAATGTTTTCAGTTGTTTTAGCATCAATAATAACTCATTTGATGAGATTTCATGATATCATAACTTGAATAACTAATTCATCATTTCCCCCTTGTATATGTGATAGCTACGTTATTTTGTAATTCTCTTTTGGTGGATATAGCCTAAATAGAGTAATCCTAAAAAGTGTTGGACATGTGTGTCAATAAAGTCTTTATAAGCTTTTTTTATTGATTTTATGAAATTAGTTTGTTTGCTTGACCTATTTTTTATAAATTGGCTCTATACCCAAGACCATGTCATCTTTTATTAATACATGTTTGAGTGGGATTAGAAATGCCTTATGTATTCTTATCTGATTCTTTTCATGTATATCCCCACTTTTTTAAATATCTCAATAGAAAACCATGTTGGATCAAATTCATATGACAATCAATTTTGTTACCAAGTGTTTCAATATTCAACATTAAGCCTTCACTATCCTTTTTAAGAGATTGTATATGTCCTTGAAAATCCATGGTAGATGTAGTGTTATTCATGTCTTGGTTATCCTTGAAATGCCCGTTATCTTTTGGGATAGTAGGAACATGGACCTCCATGGAGGAAAATTAGCTAGAACCATATTGAGGAGAGGTGTAAATAAAGTTAGAAGAATCCATAAGAGGATGGTTAGGGCTCTGAGGGTATTTAGGCATATAAAGCATAAAAAACCATAGAATACTAAAAATAAATATAACCCCTAATATCAAAGGGAACATAAATAAGAAATGAAAAGGTTTGAAATATAAAAAAACTCAAAGGGTAAACCTAATGTTTTTTTATTGTTTGATATGTTTACAGATTCACCAATATATTTTACCCTAGTATACTTCACGTTGAGTTCACTAAATTTTTTACCATAATTTGGATTAATGAGTTAAATTAATCTAATTAATATATAATTTTAAAATCTAATTCAAATCAATAGATATAGAATTCAAGCACACATTTGAATGTAAAATACTGATATTGATTATTTTGATTTGACCAGGGCATATGTTAAATATATAAATTACTAAAGAGATCATGATAGTTAGATTTTATGGTTGACTGTCTGATCGTGATTATAGTCTAGAAGTGAAAATTAGGGATAAATAGGCTTGTGGTTCATTTGATTCCAAAACTTATTCTTTGTTTACATTAGGTCAGTTCTGCAAGATTGACTTAGTATCATCAGTCAATATTGACCTACTAGTTAGTACTAACATGTGTGGAAGTAGGGCATAGTATTGTACAACCACCTAAAAATATCTTTGCTTACTTTGTGTTTTCAATCCTGAACCCTAATGATATGGGTAGATCCAAAAATTAGTCTCTTTTACCTTAAAACCTTAGATGTGCTTGTGATGGCTAGAAACATGCAAAACATAGGGAATTGTAATGGGTTAAGTTGACCCTAATCACCCCTCCTAATGATTGGCCTCTACCTATGTATCCAATACTCCAAAGATAGAAATTAAGCCAAATGTAGTTATCTGACCTAGTGTGATTGTACAATTTTTATCCTTCACCATGTGTATTCAAATAATAATTGGCTTTGGTGCTTGACAATGTTTTATTTAACTTAGATTGTGAGTGCTTCAGACTTGGCATGTGACTATTCCTAGTGATATATGTGCAAATTGGGAATAGTAGGGTATATTTTCTTAGTGTACAATAGTGTATAGATGTATAAAAATTAAGTTTCAAGCCCCTTTTAAATGGTACCTTTAATTTTTTACATATGGATTGGTGATAATTATTGTAACTGGTGTAATCAACCTATGTATAAGGGGATTGAACTAAGAGTTTGGATATATTTGTGTAGGATATTTAGTAAGTTTGAGATAGGTAATGATATTCATGTAGGTATATAACAACAAAATGAAAATATTGACTCTTAATATAGAAAACAAACATGAGAGGATGGAAAATTAGGGACTTATTTGTGTTCTCAAGTTATGTGTGGTAAATGTGTGTCAATATTGTTATTGTCAAGTATTGAAGACTAGATTTTAATATCTACACTTATCTCTTCTTATTTTACAAGGGTTAAGTAATATTCATCCAAGTAGATTTTTATACCTCTAAAAAACCTTATGTACCCTAGTATCATGTTATTATTTTCTATGATTTTCATGATAACTCTTACATGTATATCCTTTCCACCTCTTGTCATTTTCCTAACTAGTTGATGAATATGCCATATCCACTATAGTTGGTCTGCAAGGAAGTTTATAGCTATTTTTTTTTTAAATTCTCATCCTCACCATAGTATTTTAATCTTTTAATAATGATATTTTCTAGCCTTGTCATGTCTACCATTTTATTCTCTTAGTTACATCTTGCCCTAATTTTTTATGATCTATAGAGACCCTAAAAATGGGACTCCATTTTTTTTGTTTTTCCATACAAAAAAAGTCATTATTGATTAAAAGATTAAGTTGATTTTGTTGTCTTTGACATAGATTTTGGTTAAGCCCATGTTCATGATGCAAAAAATTATTTTAACATGATCACATTAAAAATACTTGTGATACCCATCATATTTTATATCGACTAAAGTCATAATCCTTTCATTGAACTAGGATGACCAATCTTATTATTATTTTGTTTCCTCAAATAACACATGACAACAAGCAATCTCATTAAGATCAATCTATATTTATATTTATTTGTGACCCTTTTTTACTTCCTTTATATATCATAGTCTACATGACCCATGTTGTGGTTTAACCCAATGATTAATCTTTTAACCGTACATCAAAAACTTGTTCCTAAATCTCAATAAGATTGGATCATTTCACATTTTATCTCTCTATGAGTTAAAATCATTTACATAGTATGTTTCACTTATTATCACTTAAGTCCATGCATGTGAACTTCATCGTATGAAATTAAAGTGTGATTTTAGCTTATTAGGGCTTAGGTAAATGTCATCATCTAATCTTACACTGATTCCATGAAGTTATACAACCCTTCCCTCATTTATTTATAACCCTATATTAAGGCATTATATTTGTATCAACATGATTCTATCACTTAGGGTACACACTTAAATGAAACATCCTCAATATTCACTTCTTAATTATATAATATGAGTATACGAGGATAGTCATTGCATAATATTAATAATATCTTAGTTGATGCCTTATCATTATTAAGTTTTCTTTCACAATTTGATTCCCATAAGTAAAAAGGCAAAGGCTACATTAAAACCTCCTTGATTTTTTTTAAATCTACAACTTAAAGAAATAATTAAGTCAAAATATCATTTAAGGTCCTTTCATTATTATCCATTTTATAATAATTCATATTCAAATATCATTTAGTCTCTTAATGGTTTGTTTAGATTAAAGGGTCTCATTTATTCCCATCAACTAATCTCATTTTGCTCTTATTAATTATGCTCATTTTATTTTAATTACTTTAATATATTGATCTTTCCAACTCTTATTTTTGTTGGGTCATTATGATCCACAGTTATATTTATTTTATTTATTTACTTGATATATTAACTTTATGTTTCAAAATAAAAATTTGGTTCACGAGTTAGATGGATTTCGTAACCACCCATGAAAGCTTTATAAGATTTCATCCTTCTTGTAAATATTATTTGACATAATAATAAATTATATTATGTAGAAACATTGTGTTCATGATGTAATTTCTAATTTTCTCTCTCATTCATGGATCCTTCAGTGGTATTAGAGTGCTAGTAAAAGAGAGAGAGAACATTGAGAGAAGAAGCTTCAATATATTTTGTCAATTATCAAGATTTGTATGGCCCTCCAAACACTTGGAACAACAAGCGTATAGTAATTTTTGAAATAATGAAAACTATTATAAGATAGATAATTAATCTAGCATGCACCATTACAACATCCCTAATGGTTTCATCTCCCAAATAAATCCATATAGTCACCATTGGATATTCATCAAAAAAATTGTGCACATGTACGGTATTTTTTAAAAATCTCTCATTGAATGTCTTCCTAAATTTATTGCATCTGTGCAAATATTAATTTTGAATTAGTCCTCACAAAAATGCACTTGTATGAATTCCAAATGAATTAGAGAAGAATAAAGAGTTAGAGAGTTGTAAATTATTTTATAACACTATTCTAGGAATTTGTACAACCTCCTAATATAGTAATGGCACTCCAATTGCTTAAAATATGATTTGTGTTTTTTTAATTGATACTTAAAAGTTTCAACTTATTTTATACATCTTGTAGTTTATCTTTGAGAAAAATACATAGAAATATATAAATGGATATGGAACCATGAACCAGCTATGTTGTAGGACTATGGAAAATGGCATAGTAATTTGGAGCAACCATTTTGATAAAACTTTACATTTTTTTGTTGAAGTGAGCTCCACCTTTGAAGAAAAAAAGCATAGAAGTTTTCAATTTCAAGTGAATGGTTGGATGTAATTTTTTACATGCACAACAATAACATTTTTTACATGCAACCCATTTTTTTTTTGGATAAAATAAGTAAAATATAGTTTAAATATACAATTTTCCTTAAATATTTCAACAAGGCTTATAGATGGATTAGACAAGCTTATTTCATAAGGCACTCTCCAAAGAATGCTTAAGAATTCAATTACTTCAAAGTAATTTTTTAGTCAATTTTTTTTTTTTTTTTTTTCTAATTTACTTTAATTTTTTGTAAAGAGAAATAGGAGACATAAGGGTGTAAGTCACGTAACTCTTGAGACATTGGTTGTAACTTTTGTGACAAATCAGTAGTTAGTGCGAAGGTGGTCATGTGATTAGCTAATTTATAGTTTTTTAGACATTTTGAACATAATGGAATGGTTTATTTTATGTTTTGAAGTTTCCTTATATGTTTATCACAATAAATAATGAAACTTATGTATAAAGGTGCATTTTTGGTAGAAGCTGACACCTTCAAAATAAAAAATTTCATAATGTCTCATCATGTTTGTGTTATTGAATTTCATATTATTATTTATAGGTCCATCAAGATCCTTGTGATTGAAAAAGTCTAAGTGTTAAACTAGAGGTTGGAGGATCTGTTGGAGGATGGAGGATAATTACCCGTTTATAGTTAATTATTCACTCAGAGTTTGGGTTTAATGCTTGAATGACAATTTTGGTAGTAGTAGTTTGTTTATTTCAGTTCCATCTTTGGCTTTATATCTATGATATTCATGACATAGAACAAACATTATTATTTTATTTTATTTTTATCATTACACATCTTCTCACCTCTCTCCTGATAGGGGGAGAAGTTATAGCATTGGTTTGTCTTCGATCAGTCATCGACGATAGTATGAGTTGATATGGGTTGCTAGCACCATTAGTGTTAAAAAAAGGTCATCAGTATTGGTTAGACAATAGGGAGATGTAACACACATAGTAAAAGTTGGTCACTTTGATATGCTTCTAGGTGGAGCCTTATGTGGATCAATGTAGTTGGACAGGTCTTGATCATGTTCTAATATAGTACAATATGATGATCATAGGTGATGAGCAAGCCTTCATCATGTTTATCAGCCTTTTATTCCATAAATTTCATGGTAGGATTTTGTATGGAGTGACATCAATTTTGGTCAGTACCAAGATGTACAGTATACTAGTCACAATTACTTCAGATTTTATTTGATGACTTTAGAGTCATTGCTACTGTTCTTTCATCTTCCATACCTATGTGGATCAAAGGGGATTTTTTGGTGTCATAATGATCCATGATTATATTTATTTTATTTATTTACTTTTTATGTGAACTTTATGTTTCAAAATGAAATGTTGGTTCACAGGCTGATCTTGTAACCACTTTTGAAAGCTTTATAAGCTTTCATCCTTCTTGTAAATATTATTTGACATAATAATATTTTATATTATGTAGAAACATTTTGTTCATGATGTAATTTCTAATTTTCTCTCTTGTTCATGGAGCCTTCAATTTTAAAATTGATTTGGCCATAATATTATTTGGTTTGAATTTAAATTTTAATGGAAATCATTTTTTTCTTTCCATTTAAAAAATATACTCGAGAGGCAAAACCCTTTGTTAAGGTCCTCCACAATAATTTAATCAGAGGACTCTTTTCTTATGTTTCCTTGATTTTCCTAATGATTCTTTCAATTCTTATAACATTCTTAAAACTTTAGCATATGTTCAATCAAATGAAAGAAATATATTATTTAAGGTTGTACTTTAAGTTGATGTCTATTTTATATAAAACTCAAACATTGAATTAAAACATAATGAAGTTAATTACATAAGGCAGTACCCATAGAAAGGTCTTAAGATTATTAAGTAACCACTTAAACATCTACTTGTCAATTTACAGTTACAATTTTAAACCATTATTCTATAGGTACATACTTATAATGAAGACATACATTTCATAACATAATGATTCCAACCCAAATGTATTAAGGAAAGATCATAAACACTCAAAAAAATCCATATTAGTCTAAACTAACATTTGAAATAACAAACACTTTTTATTAATAAGACAATCAACTCAACTAATACTTTAAGAAAACTATTAATCTTTTAATGCTTTGAGGACTTCAGATCACAAAACTATCACATGTCTTAATAATATACAAAATCAAGATGTTTGTATAATAAAATTTATAATTCTCCTAGTACATACATGGATCATAAATAAAAATCATTACATGCCTTTACAAAATAATTATACAATCAAATTACAATAGTGGCTCCAAAGTTGATAGTCATTTCCATAATTCCTCATAATGGAAAAAACTTACAAGGTTAAACAACAATCTTGAAAGTACATCCAAAAAACAAGTTATTTATAGAATTCAATAGAAACAAAGGTAATCTTTGGTCTAGGTAGAAGGAGGAGCCTCAACTAAAATTATTTTTTACCTGTGCCCATGAAATGGGTTACCATACATACTCACTATGACATGGGATCAGGTCCCGATCTAATTCTTCAGAGTTTTTATATGGATCAAGTAATATTTATTGAACCAAGAGGATTTTTTTCTTGCACTTCATATTAAGTGTTTCATCAAATTGGATAAAGATACGTCAAGTGATCACTTATATGATCACTTGGCATATTTTTGTCAAATTTGATGAGTCATTTGACCCACAACAAAAGGTATAAAACCTTGTACACTTTGCTCGAGTTTAAACTACCCATAAATTTGCATTTATTGATTTAATAAATAAAATGTGAAAGATTTAATGATCTAAGTATCAGTAGATCTAATAAATCTTACTTATATATAAATAAAACTATTAGAGTCTACAAAAATTAGACAACATCTAAAGGCTCCATACTATTATTATAGTCAACATTATGTGCATGATTATTTATAACTAATTAAGAAAAACTTCCATTTTAACATAAAAATGCATGTTTATCTTCTTCTTAAGAAATCAATACAGGATGACCAAGTGCATGTTTTCAAATGGCTCCATTTATAAGTATGTACCTAACCATCCAACTCACAAGTTTCCAAATGCAAAAAAAACTCAACTTGATTTATGCAACTAAATGAAGGGAAAGGGATTGATCATGTTAACAATATACATACTCACCACAATCAATGCATATAATTTTTTTCATGTGTATTAAAATAACTTAGCCATCAAGAAAATTTCATTCATAAGCAAACTTAGTCATCATCCATATCAAGAATATAATCAATTGTCTCAAGTAATTCCAAAATAAAGGTAGAAATATATACCAAGTGTAAGATTACATTTCTCCTACTTACTTTATTATAGGAATAAAATAAGGATACATACCTAGATCAAAATAATAAATATCTAATACATCTATAGTTGTAGGTCTAGAATATTCCTTGTTTATGCATTCACATAAAACTTGAATCTAAAAAAACATTCTACCTCCTCCTCTCCCCACCCCCCAAAAAAACAATTTATCATTTCTAAAATGTAGACAATCATAAACAATAAAACCTACTACTTCTAAACTGAGTTATTTTTCCAAAACCTTTAGTATGTGCAGGCCCAAGCCATGAAAACCATAGTTAATAACTCATTTCTACATTTAACTTAAACATGAAAAAAAAATATTTAAAAAAAATTACCTACCTATAGTAAAAATGGGTTTGGAAGTAATCACAGGTTCAAACCCTACAACCACCATACATAACCATTTTATTTCTCTTTCTCTTTTACTCTCATAACCACCAATCTAAATTTCCAAAATCTCTAAAGAATGCCCAAATTCTCTAACATGGTCACCACCCATAGAGGCACATGGTCCTTTTATAAAATTTTCCATTCACAATATGCAACTACCAATCAAACACAATGTTAAATAAAATTTAAATCCTCCATAATTAAAGTTTACATTCATAATTAAACTTTAAGTTCATAATAAAACTATGAATGTGCTTGCATGAAAAACTAAATGTTTAAATTAAGTAAACTATGAATGAAACTCTGCAGCCAATCAAAATGTGAAGTTTCATTAAATTACCTCTTACCCATAATACTTTCCAAAAAAAGTCATGCCATCAATCATGAAGGTCATTGAATAACAGTCTTGGATTTATTGCATGCATTTTTGGACCAAAAATTTCACAAAGGCTTCATCAAGGCCACGTCAACCATATCCAACAATGATGGTTCAATAAGTCAAAAAGTTTCTTGATTCCAATGTAAACCTTAACTGATTAGTTACTCCCTTGATTCAGGTTGAGTTAATAAAAAATTAAATCACAACACTATTTAATCTGAAAACTTCCTAAGCCATATTTTAAGTTTCATTGGGTTCAGTTTAATGCCACCAATTGTAAATTTCAAGTCAAGCTTTTGGTAAACAAACAATGCCATGGTGGGGAAGTGGTCATTCGAATCTTAGACTAGGGTTTATGTTTTTTATTTTATTTTTTTTCATAGTGGCTTTGGGCACTTCAACAAGAAACACTTCTAACATTACCCACTACTAATGATTATGCCTCTAAGGCATCATTTAAAAAAAAAAACCAATGTTATTGCCTTTACATTATCCCCTAAAGTTTAAATTTCTATTCAGTGGGATATTATACGAAGATGTAAACAAACCTAATATAATGTTAATGTGTCTTAATTAATCGATAAACATTGATAACATGATAGAATATGGATATATACATTATTGACTTTATTAATTATCAATTAAATTCTAATCATATATATATCAATTTAGATAAATAACTCAAGTAAGAGAATGAATTGACATCTTAACTGAACTATAATAAATTATATTCACTACAAGATACATGTTGTCTCAATTTGAGATTAAATTCCATTAATCCCTCAATCATATATGTACTTGAAATCACAAAAACATCATCAACATATGCATGTATTAAATATATTGATACATCTAAAGAATAGATTTTAAAGTAATAAAAGATTTTTAAAAATAATATTTCAATAATTTCATAATCTCAACATGATCTATGAACCATTTAAAAAAGATAACATATGCACATGTAATCATTACAATAATCCACTATTAATGTTTTATTTTCCACAAACAAAAAATTAACAATGAAATGTTTAACAACTTGTATTAAGAGAATAAAATAGAGTTTCCAAATTTAGGGATATGACATCATCCCCCCATAAAAAATGACATTGGCCTTGAAATTTACTTAAACAAGTGAGTGTAAGTACTACACATTAAGATTTTTTTCTCCCATGTAACACTTCTCTCGCTCATTAGATCTCATTAGATCAACACTTGTTGGATATTTTTTACATAACTTAATGTTGTGTCAATCCAACACTCGTAAAGGGTTCAATTCAAGGATCCCATTATCTCCCACTTGTAATTTATGCTAATTAATCACAAGCAAAAGATCAACAACATATTTTTTAAGTACTTAATTATGGGAAACATCACCATTTTTTAAATAAAAATATGAAGTGTCAATTATTAATCCACTAGATTAATTCTCTAAATCACATTAAAAGGTCCAACACATCTAGGAGATAGTTTAGTCATCTTGCCAAATTTAATGGAGCTCTTGCTAAGAAAAACTTTTAAAAATACTTTTCACCAATCTAAATTTATCATTATGTTTTATTTATATTGGCATAGCTCTTTTTCCAATCTGAAGCTTCAGTTATTTTTTATCTTATAATTTGTATCTATGTATCATAATCATGCAAAACATCAGGTTTGTAAGTGAATTTTTTATCCAAACCATCCCAACCAAGTGAATTTATACATTTTATTTCATATAATGCATCAAAAGGTCCCATATTCCATGAAGAATGGTACATATTATTTTAAACAAACTCCACTAATGAAATTTATTATTTCCACTTTGCGGGTTGATCCATTTTTTACATGTGCAACATGTCCTCAACCATTTGGTTGACCCATCAGTCTGCCCATATGTTTGCAGGTGGTAAGCTGAACTACAATTCAATTTGGTGACAAAATTAAGATGTAAACATCTTATCTCTATCTTAAATGATTACTTTAGGTATTCCATTAAGTCTTATGATTTGCAAATGAATGAGAGCCCAAAATTAGAAGTATCATCCTTCATATTCATAAGTATAAAATGATCTACTTTTGTAAATTTATCAACCACATGAAAAATTATACCATGGTGGTTTTTATATTTAGTAAAATATGTTATAATTTTTCCCCCATAATGGAAGTATTCATCTTTTACTCACTGACAATCAAGGCATTTTACCACAAGTTCAGCATATTTTTTCATTCCATGCCAAAATCAGTCAAATTTAGCTCATGAACCATTTTCCCCCACCTAGATGTGCATAATAAGGTGAATTGTGCACTTATTCTAGAACTTTTAGTCCTAAATTACTTGATGTAGGGACATAGATGCTACCTTGAAACCTAAAAAATCCATCTACCTCAAAGGTAAACTTAGGATTTTTACTTTCTCCTATATTTGTAGCCTATTTTTCTTATATTTTCAAGTAAAGAGGATATTTTGGCTATTGTTCAAAGAACAAATCCTTTAATTAAAATCTAATTCAAGATACATAAAATATATGTGCTTGTCTATTGAGGGCATAAACAAAATTATTTTCCTTTCCCTTGATGTATTTAATTTCAACATCATAATCATTAGTGAATTGATGCTCATTATCTAGCATTTATATTATCTTGCTTAAAGATGTCCTCAAGTCCACATTAATCTTATTTGATCATGACATGCTTACCTAACATGTAGTGTCTCTGTATTTTCAATGCACATATTATGACAAAAGCTCCAAATCATGTGCGAGGTATTTAAGTTCATGATTTTTTTAAAAATCATAGTCGACCACATCTATCTTGGGACAACACACCAACTATTCCTTGTTTATAGGCATCAATTCAATTTGAAAATTATCCATTCGGATCTAAAATTAATAGAATAAGCCTTGTTGTAAGTAGCTCCTTTAGCCTTTGAACTTCTTATTCACACTTAGTAGTCCCAACAAACTTATTTCCATTGTGATGTAGTTAATTTATTGGGTTGGATAATTTGGAGAAGGTTTTAATGAACCTCCTATGGTAGTAGGTGATCTGCTCTCAACTTCATGTATATTCTTGAAGGTATACCACTTCATAATGGATTTCATATTTGAAAGATCAATGGACACATCATCCTTGGAGATTACATGGCCCAAATAATGAATCTTACCATACTTAGACACATTTCCAAATATTTTATGTTCATAGAGTCTCTGCAGTACTATTTACAAGTGGTGTTTATGTTCATGTGTATTATTTGAGTATACCATGATGTCATCAAGGAATACAAGCATAAATTGGCTAGGTAGTCTCTAAAAAATTATTCATAAGGTTCATGAAAGCAACAGGTGCATTCTTTATCCCAAAATATAGAAATGTAAATTCATAGTGCCCATACCTTATTCTAATAGTTGTTTTATGGGCATCTTTATCCTTAATATTGGATTGGTGGTACATAGACCATAGATACATATTTGAAAACACTACTATACCCTTTAGTTGATCAAATATATCATCAACGAGTAATTATTTTTTATGGTAACATTGTTAGCATGTAATATTCAATGCATAAATGTAATGTCCTATTATTATTATTATTTTTACGAACAACATTGGCGCTCCCCAAGGAGACATGCTAGGCCTTGTGAACCATTTATTAAGCAACTCTTGTTGTTATATTTTAAAAAAAATAAGGTCTAAGATATTCATATAATAGGGTGATTTTTATGTTATAGTAGATATAGATAATATATTTATTGAAAAATCACTCTTGTACTAGTGGCATTCTAGGTAAGTCTTCTAGAAATAGATCTCTAAATTCCTAAAGTAAGGGATGATCATTCAAACTAGGTTTTTATTCTTTTGAAAACCCAATGATTCAAACCAAATACAATATGTATCCATTATTTGCTACATTTTTTAGTTGCATGGTTGTTACTAAATAAATATTAATGGGCCTCTTAGTACCTTGAAATACTATGGTTTGTTAATGCTCATCAAGGTAATGGAAAGTTTAATAAAAAAATCAATCTTTATATATGTTGTTATGATACATCCATACCAAATATTACATTATAAGACTTGAGTGAGATCACACATATGTTTATTTTTTCAACCATTTCTCCTAAGTCTATTTTTACCTGACTAACCATTTATGTGATATGGCAATGCTTCTTGGTGCCTAGCTCCACCTCCTAATTATCTTTTATTTTTTAGTTTTACGTCAAAAATCATATATTACATCAAATGAAATGAAGTTGTGGGTAGCATCAGAATCAACCAAAACATAATTTTTTTGATTTATATAGTTAGCTTTTAGCTTCATAGAGTGAACTACTTTTCTACAAGTTTGTTGTCTAAGGCTATATACATTTGTCCTATTATTTGCTTCTTAATAGAGCTACCTCATTAATAATGATCACCACTAAAATTCTTGTAGCCCCCATAGGTATTTTTGTCACAATAAGAACTTTACTAGCCCTTTTAGTAGGTGTACTAACAAATATAACATCTTCTTGAGAATTATAGGGTTTACACCCAACTTTTTGTTTCTAAATTCTGGTGGAGTTATTACCAAGATTTTTGTAGTTAATTTTTTATGGTTCAATGTTATTATTATTTTTTTAGGATTCACAACATGCTTTAGTTGCCTAATTTTCTATTTGAACTCCTACCTCACCTTGAATTAGGTATTATCCTTTTCTTCAACTCTGTAAATATATTTCACTGCCTATTACAAGGTATAAGGATTGGCAATATTAACATCAAATCTAATATTATCCCTTAGACCTACTTAAAATTTAAAGACCTTCACCTCTTCATCATGCATGATGTAACGAGCTCATAAAATTCACCTCATATGCAACAATATAAGATGATCACTGGGTGAGAATCTAAAATCAAACATCTTCTCTTTGTGGGCATTAGAGAGATACTTGTAATTGAATTTAATTTCAAACACGTCCCATGTATTCATAGAATCAATCTATCCCTTTTGTTCACTTAAGTTTTCTCACTAAAGGGTTGATTTTGCATTTAATTGGAATACTACAAACATTTACTTCTCATTAGAGGTCATATGTTTTGACCCATAGCACCTTTGCAAAGACACCATCCATGCTTATGTAGCATCACCAACTCCCTTTCCAGAAAATTAAAGTGTCGGTTAATTTTTCAAATCATGAAGGAATGGACTAATGGCAAACCCTATTTCTTATTAGGATTCATGATTACCCTTCCCTTACTGATCATTCCAAAAAAATTCTTTTATTCATTATTTTGGATAAAATGTTGTGTTATGTGATATTTTTGCACAAGCAACCTTACTATAAGGTTGTCTAAAGATGTGAGAATTCTTTGAAAAAATATTGAAATATCAAAAGTGTTCTCAATCCTTTACTCTTGATTATTTTTGAAATTATTATTATCATAATAGTTCTATTGATTCTTGGTAGCACCTCTCCCCATATCACCTCCATGTTTGTTCATTCTATTTCTACCACCCCCTGACCAAGTTATCACCATGATATCAATTACATAATTGATATTAGTTACTGGTGTAACATACATAACATCATTTACTATAAATACCTAGATTTCTCAAGTATTAAAACTCAATTTTTAATACCGGAGGTAGATACCCCAAAAATGAGACTCCATTATTTTGTATTTTTCTGTACAAGATAAGTTATTATTGATTACAAGTGCAAGTTGATCTTATTGTCTCTAACATAAAGTTTAGTTAATTATATGTTCATGACACAATAACTTAGTTTAACATTATAACATTCAAAAAACTTGTGACACTCATATTATTTTATATCGACTAAATCCGTAGTCCTTTCATTGGATTAGGATGGCCAATCCTATTACTTTTTTATTCCCTTAAATAACACATGCCAAAAAGTAATCTCATTGAAATAAATTTATATTTATATTTATTTGTAACCATATTATGGTTTTTTTATATCAAAATGTACATGAACACATTATGTTTTGACCCAATGGTTAATCTCTTAACCGTACAGTAGATGTTGGTTCCCAAATCTTAATGGAATCAAATCACTTCATGTTTTACCTGTTTATACATTTAATTCATTTACATGGAAAGTTTCACTTATTATCACATAGGTCCATGCCCACCAACTTCATTATATCAAATTAAAGTGTGATTTTAGCTTATTAAAGCTTAAGTTAATTTTAGTATTAAAATATAATACGAATTATGTGAGGTCATACACCCATGCCCTTATTTATTTATATCTTTGCCTTAAGGCATTTTATTTGTTTCAAAGGCATCCTCGATATTCACTTCTTAATTCTATAAGATGATTCTACGAGGATATTCATTGTGTGATATTAATAATCTCTTAGTTGATACCTTATCTTTATTGAGTTTGATTTCACAATTTGAATCTCATAAGTCAAAAGGAAAGGCTACATTAGAGACACCTTTATTTTAGTTTCCTTGTTTTTGTTGCAACTTCAAGTAATAATTAAGTCAGTCATTTAAGGTCCTTTCCTTATTATTCATTTTATAAAAAATCATATTCAACTATCACTTATTTTTTTAATGATTTGTTTAGATCAAAGGGTCTCATTTATTATTGGTAATTTATTTTATTTTGTTTTTATTAATTATGTTTGGTTTGTTTTGGTTATTTTAATAGATTGATCTTTCCAACTCTTATTTCATAATTCATTCAATCATAATATTTAGCTTGAATTCAAATTATAATGGAAATAATTTATTTTTCTTTCCATTTAAATAAAAAACCTGAAAGATGAAGCCCTTCATTAAGATCATCTACACTCATTTAATTAAATGACTCCTTTCCTAGGTTACCTTGATTTTACTAATAATTCTCTTAAGTCGTATAACATTCTTAAAATTTCAAAGTATGTTCAATTGAATGAAAGAAACATTATATTTAAGAGTTACTTTAGGTTGATGTCAAATTTATGTCAAACTTAAAAATTGAATTGAAACATAATGTAATTAATTATATAAAGCAATACCTATAAAATAATCTTAAGATTATTAAGTAACCACTTAAACATCTACTTGTCCATTTCTAACTACAAGTCTAAATGATTCTTCTATAGATACATACTTACAATTAAGACATAGGTTTCATAATAAAATGATTCCAACCCAAATATATTTAGGAAATATCATGCACATTCAATAATTTCATATTAGTCCAAGTAACATAATTTGCAATATCAACCCTTTTGTATAACTAATGAATTCATCTCAACTAATTATTTAAGAAAAATATTAATCATTTAATGATTTGATGAGTTCATATCACAAGAATATCATATATCTTAATAATCTACAAAATCAATATTTTTTGCATGATAAAAATTATAATTATGCATGCACATCCATGGCTTATAACTAAAAATCATTGCATGACTTTATAAATTAATGGTATAATCAAATTATAATATTGGATCCAATGTCATTAGTCATTTCCATAATTACTCATAACAAAAATACCCTTCAATATCAAACAATACTCATGTAAGGACATCCAAAAAATGAGTCATTTATAGAGTTAGACTAAACCCAAGGTCATTGTTGGCCTAGGTAGAAGGATGAACCCTTGTTGAATAATGTATTGTGCCCACGTATGTGAAACACATTTCCATACATATCCATTATGACATGGGATAAGGGCCCAATGTAGTTCTTTGAAGTATTTATATAGATCAAGTAATATTTATTTAACTAGGATAATTTATCTCTTTCACTTCATCAACCTTCACGAGGATCTGTTAAATTTTTAGTTATGTGAGTGATTAGTAAAATTTTCATCAATTTTTATGAGTTGTTTGACCCACAGGGATAGGTACAAACTTTTGTACACATTCCCGATTTCATACTTCTCAATTTTCATTTATTGATTTAATAAATCAAATGAATAAGATTTAATGATGTAAATATCCATAGATATTGTAGACATTATTTCTCAATTATATATCACCTCAGTCTTGTAGACTTGGGAAAATTAGACCTTGGTTGTTCCTCTCAGTTCTATACCTTTCCTAATTCTACAAGTCTTGCATTTGCTCTCTTTTATTCCCCTTGGCCTATCTCTTAGTCCGACTAGTTTTATGTTGATGACCCAGGCCTTCTATCTTGCCCAGAATGCTTAAAACTACTTATTTTATGCCGCTACAAGTTATGAGTATGTAAATTTTTTCCTAATCCCTTGACACTTGTGTCTCAAATACACACCTATGTTGACATAGGTATCATTCTCTAACGTAAGTGTCTATTACCCTAAATTCATCTAATTTTAAAATGAAACATATCCTAATGGTTGGCCTAAGTGTTTTAATATAATTTATTCTCCAAAAGGATTGGTATAAATACAATATCAACCCTTGCTCATTTATCACCTAGAATAGACCAAGGAAACTTATCAAAAGCATTCAATTAATCACTAAATAAATCAAAAGCTTTCCTATTTTCTCATATTCTCATATCAATCATAGGAATAAAACATACATAGGTTTGAAGTACTGAAGGAGCATCCCAAGAGCCCAATTTGTCAAGTTACAAACTAGGTCATTGTTGTACTTTCTTTCTACATATTGTGTGATTCACACCCAAGCCAACACATAGGGGATAGCTATAAAATTATAAGGATATTTATAGAGTATTGTCTATGTATGTAATACTCATTGACAGAGGGGTCTTTGGGGCAGCTTGACACCATGTTCTCACTAACCCATTTTTCCCACAACCACTATGAGGAGGAATAATTAGGGTTTTGATATTTGACAAGGAACGATAGTCCATGACCCAAATATAAATGAGCTAGAAAAAAGGTGATGAAAAACCTAGAAGCATCTAGGTAATCACATCATGTTTCAATAAGTATTCCATATAGGACACATGTGTCCAACCTAGACACTAGCATCGATATAACTATGTCGAGCTGACACAAGTGTCTGAGGCTATAGAGGCACTTAATCTAAAATTTGGTGATTGTTCCAAAATATTCTTTTAGTCTGCTTCCTACTTGTTTCAAATTTAGATCTGTATTAGCATCAAAACTAAGTACTTACTTTCTTTATTATTATTATAATATCTAGCATGGGTGTACTTTCTATCTTTAGCATCTCAGCATAATAAATTTAGTATATATTCTATCTAATTTTCACAATTAATTGGCTTGATATAAAGATAGTTGATCATCCTTATGACTTAGGTTATCTCTATCCACTTTAACCCTAGATTCCCTAATCTAGATTTTTATGGTTACACATTTGGTTAACCTAGCCTTTGAATTCAAAACCCTCGATTGGTTAGGTTTTTTTGGATCTTTTTTTCTAATCCTTGATTGCTATAAAATATGTGCACTATGGATGTGTCTATAACCCACTTTGGGTTCCAATTTGTAATAGTTGTTATGGTTTTCCATATCACCTCCCTTATCAAATATATTAATAAAATTCTTAAACATCATGAAAAGGTTTTTAAATGAATACAATACTTGATATTTCTTCATAATTCTTTTTGTAATATTATAGTGTTGATATCTAGATGCCAGCATGCATGATCTTTACCATTTGTTCTACCTAAGCCTTATTTGAATGTCAACTACCATCTTGTACCCATTATTCACCCATGTATTATATTAGATCCTACAGTCCATGTTGTTACTTCTCAAAGAGGTAAGATTGTTTGACCTAATAATTCTAATGGGGGTACAAGATACATATTTTAACCCATGTTGCTTGAAAACACTATTACCACATCTATAATGGAATTACCAATTATTTTAGCTCAAATACTAGTTTCAATGCCTATTACTACTCAAACCATGTTCACTTCTCCATTGGTGACTACTCAACTTGCTAATTTAAACCCCAATGGATCTACAATTCAAAAACTCATTCAAGCTATAAAGACCTTGGAGGATAAGGTTACAAATATTGAATAAAAGGCTTTAAAGTTTTATCATGCTATTGATTCCTAATATTTGTTGCATAACCCTCTTACACTTGATACATATTTTCACCTTTTTTTAACTAGTTTTGTAGCACCTAAGTTACCATTTTATGATGGCAAGGGTGATCCTATGTAACATCTTCAAACTTTTTATGTGGCATGTCTTGATTATGCCTTTAATGATAAACTTTTGACCAAATTATTTCAAAGGACCCTAAAATATTATGCTTTGAGGTGGTTCTATGATTTACCTTTCCAATCCATAAAAGCATTTAGACCTCTTGAAAATTAGTTTTTGTCACATTTCTGTATTAACATTTTTGAAAAAGTTTCCTATGTCAAAATTTCAAAAATCAAACAAGGAACCAATGAATATATTAATGAATATGTCTTGACGTATAAGAAAATGTTAGCTAAAATGACCAATCTTATGGTATATAAATAACTTAAAGACATACTCCAATAAATTTTACTTGCTCCTTTACATGATTCCATTATTTTCAAAAAGTTTAAATATTTTGATGACTTATGACATGTTATTCAGGACCATGAAATGAAACTTATCTCATTAAACAAACTTAAGTATGTATAAAATTTGTTGACAAAATATACATCTAATACCAAGTTTACAATTAAACCAATTTTTAAGGTAACGCCTCTTGAGCCTAAAAAAGAAATAACCACCATGGTTAATGCAGTTTCATAGTAGCCTCATTGGCTTGTCTTATCTAATGAACCAAGGAGAAAATTTACACATTTACCTGAGTCTCCAACTTCATTACTCCTATGGCTAGTGGAGTGTCATCTTATATGTCTCCCTCATCATATATAGGTTGATATGATTTGACATCTACCCAAAGGATATGACACGAATGCTTATTATGATTATCACCAGGGACCAAGACATTCTATGAATAGATGTTTTACCTTGAAGCATAAGATTTAGAACTTTATCAATGACCAAAATATTATATTTATTGATTCTTCAAAGGAATCAAGTTCAAAACCTAGTGATCACCACAAATACAAAACATTTAACAATATTTTGCAAGACCATTATAAAAAAGAACCAAAAGTGTAAATGGCATATAATGCACATCCTTCTCCATCACATTATGGGAACCCATTAGATGGGATTATTGGTACTTATACATGGCATATACCTCCTATAGTTCATAAACCTTCTATTACCTTTGATTATAGTGAGATTAAGGATGATGATTGAGATCTTCATTCTTTATTCATTCAAGCATACCTTGATAAACACCATATACATAGTGTTATGATTGATAATGGTACAAGAAAAAAAGTTTAGACTATGACATTACTTATACACTTGGATTATACTCATCATGATTTACACCCTTCTACCAGATATATTAGAGCATTTGATGGGACCTCATAGTAGGTTCTTGGTGAAATTGAATTATCTTTATAGGTGAGTCCTGCACATGTGGTTACTACTTTTTTAGTTATACTTTCCATGGGTGTCTTTGATATGTTATTGGGATGCCCTTAGATACATACTCTTAAAGTAGTACCTTCTATAGTACATGGGTGTGTTAAATACATTCATGCCAATTGGGTAATTATATTTTCTAAAATTCCATATGAGCATCCTTTTGAATAAGATAAATTTATACCGAGGTAGTTAATTATCAAGCCTAATAAGGCTAATTCACCACAATTTGTAAGCAACATGCAATCCCATTTACTAGGAGGCTAATACTTGAGATACCATTACATTAGAGACATCTAATGGATTCTATAAAATCTTCATCTACTATGAATCATATTTAGATATATAGAACACCTACACATGTTACTATTATTATTGCTCCAAAGAAACCACAAAACACTCAATGATAAGTTCCATGAACCCATACTCTTATTACTCATATTATTGATTCAATACCATAGAATATTATTTTATATATGTAGAGCATCACAAATACTACAATGATAGATATTTCATATATATATGCTCCTAGGAAATGTCACCAATTTATTACACCGGGTTCATAGTGGGGAAATATCTATGACCATCCTTTAGATGGAATAATATGATAGTATTTTCCTTTCAAATATATAAAAAATTAAAAACCATTCAAAAATCTAAAAATATTTATGACATCTACATATTTTAATGGCTCCTTCACATCTATGTGTTAGTTTCATGTTGATGGATAGCATATCAGTTACTATTACATACACGTGTTTCATGCTTCTATTTGAGTGTGATATAAACATCCACATATACATGATCTATGCACTATTGGATGTTGGTTTTTCCATTTACTCACATCGTCAAGATGTTGGGGGTATCCACCTATATAATCATGATACTTCTAGGTTATGTCATTCTATGGTCACTTTACATTATCATGTTTGAGCTCATATATGTACTTACACATGACTTTATCCATGCTTATATCTTTCACAATGTACTTGATATGCTATGTATTGAACAATTTTTGCTAACACATTAGATCCATGAGCTACTATCATATGTTTATGTTGGTTGATTGTAATTTCATTTATGCATTTTCTTGAGTGTCTTTCTTTACTATTGTTTTATTTGTCAAGCATTTGAATATGCTCCATTAATTTTAGCCCTCATGCCTTTGTTTGATTCTTTGACATTTGAATATATGTCATTGCTTATTATATGCACATTTGAATATGTCATTCTTGATTATATATACATTTGAATAAGTCATGTCCATTCAATTATGTGGCATCTGAACATTCCCCTTGTTTGTGGTCTCTTTGGACCATTATCTTTTGATTTGCTTTTGAGTGCCTTTGTGTGTGTGCTTGATTGCTTCTTGATTTTATATTATTACTATCTATATGTTGTCATGATATTTATTTTACATCTTAGGCATTGACATGATTACATTCTATGTGCTTCAATTCTACATTTATTTAAACATGTTCTCCTATATGTTACATGGTTCATTCATAATTATATGGTTATTATCCTTTTGAGGTGAGGTAACTACTAGTTTATATCTTCCCTCACCTCAAGTGGGGGAATATCAGTGGGGGAATGTCATAGAGATATGGATTCCACAAATTTAGAGTTAAAAATTTAGTGGGGGCATGTCATAGAGACATGGCTTCCACACATTGATAGTTTTAGATATACAATAGGGGCATGTTTTGGAAACATGTTCTCCATACTTATTCAGTATTCAATACACCCAGATTATAGTGGGGGAATGATTTGAAAACATGTTCTCCACATTGAAACATATATTAATTTGCATATTTATCCATATATAGTGGTGGCATGTTATGGTAATAGTCACCCACACTTGTTCAAATTTCTAAATTGGCCAAATCACATAATTATATGATTTAGAAACACAATTGTGGTAGAATTTTATACATTAGTACCATTATTACATAGTTTTAGCATGAGACAAATCTAAGGTGCATATGTTCTGAAATATGTATCTAATATTACAAAATCTAAATCAATTTCAAATTCAAAACACTTTCATGGACTGTCACCACCCACCAGGTGAGACTTTTATGAACTATATTGATCCAATCTACTACAGTAGTTAGTTCACTTTTTGGTATGGTTGAGATGATTAAATCACTTAGTCCTACCAATATTTCAAGTTTAATTGATTGTATCATCTATCCTCACCAATTTTATAGTGTCTATTGACTTGGTTCACTCACACTCACTAGCTTATAAGTATGATTAGGTTGCAATATTGAGCTAGTCTTAACTGCCAGGTGGCATTCCACCTTTTCTCTAAGGTTAGGGTCATGGGCCTCTCTCTCTCTCTCTCTCTCTCTCTCTCTCTCTCTCTCTCTCTCTCTCTCTCTCTCTCTCTCTTTAGATACATGCACTTTATATATTTATATTTGTCCTAATATTAGTTTTAGTGATTCATAATCATACATCTTTCAAATCAAGTTGCCAATAGGCAAGACAGTTGCTTTAATACACATATACTCCTAAACCTTATTCTCTTTCAATTTAAAATCATTTCAATAATTTAAATTTCAGATTATATGCATTGATTATATATTGTAACATATTCTTGGTTGCAAGTTAGTCACTAGAAAATCACTCAATTTGGACTCAAATAAAGACAAAGTGTGTTATACACACCTAGATAAACATTTATTTCCTTTCAACTATAAATTTTATTACTAGATTAAAAGGGGGATGTAGACATTATTTATAAATTATATATAACCTTAGTCTTGTACACTTTAAAAACTTAGACCTTAGTTATTCCTCTCAATTCTAGACCTTTCTTACTTCCAAAAGTCTCACATCTACTCTCACTTGTGCTCCTTGGCCTATCTCTTAGTCTAACCAATATTATATTGATGACCCAAGCCTTCTATCTTTCCCATAATGATTAAAACCTTATTATCTTATACCTCTACAAGTTATGAGCCTATAAATATTTTCTTACTATATAGACACTTATATCTAAATAGACACCTGCATCAACGCATGTATCTTACTATGATGCAAGTGTCCAGTGCCTTAAAGTCATATAATTTTAAAATGAAATGTATCCTATTTATCTCAACCTAATTTATTTAATGTGATTTATTATCCAAAAGGATTGGTATAAATACAATATCAACCCTCACTCATTCCTTACCTAGCACATACAAACAAAACTTATCAAAAGCATTCCATTAAGCACTCAATAAAGCAAAAGCTTTCCTATTTTCTCAAATTTACATATCAGTCATAGGAACAACACATACACAGGTATGAATTACTAAAAGAGCAACCTAAGAGCATGATTTTCTAGGTTTCAACCTAGGTCACTATTGTACTTACTTTCCACATATTGCATGATTCACACACAAGCTAGCATGTAGGGGAAAATACATAAGTTTGAATCCCTCTTCAAAATATTGGCTATGTAGATAATGGTCATTGATAGAGGGGTGTTTAGAGTAGTTTGACACTGTGTGCCCACTAACCTATTTTTATCATGACCACTATGAGGAGGAAGAACTAGGGTTTTGATATTTGATAAGGAGTGATAGTCCATGACCTGAATATGAATACACCAGATCAAAGGTGATTAAAAACATAGTAACGTCTAGGTGGTTTCATCCTATTTCAATAGGTTTACATATAACCTAGACACTAACATCGACACAATTTCCTAGGATGATGCAAGTATCTAAGGCTATAGAAGCATTTAATCTAGAATTTGGTGATTGTTTTAGAAAACTCTTCCAATCTGCTTCCTATCTATTCTAGTTCTAGATCTATATTAGAATTATAATTAGCTAAGTACTTATTTTCTTTATCATTGAAATATCTAGCATATTTGTACTTTCTACCTTTAGTATCTCAACATAATAAATTCAATATGTGTTTTATCTGAGTTTCACAATTAACTAGCCTACTATAAAGATAATTTATCATCTATGTGCCCTATGTTATCTCTATCCCCTTTAACCTTACATTCCCTAATATATATTTTTAGGTTTAAATAGATATAATAAAACTTACTTTTACAAAACCTTGTTGTCATAGTCTTAATTTTTTAGACAATAACTAAAGGCTCTATATAATTCATATAATAACCATTACGTGCATGATTATTTATAGCTAATAAAGGATAACTTCCATTTTAGCATAACTCTACATTTTTATCTTATTCATAAGAAATCGATAGAGGATGATCAGGTGCATGTCTGCATGTATGCACTAACTATCCAACACACATGTTTTCAAATGAAAGAACACTCAGCTTGACTTATGTAATTGAATAACAAAAATAAAAATGGGTCATTTAGGTTAAAAGTACACTTTGTCACCACAATAAATGCATCTAAAATTATTGTCATGCATATCAAATTAACATATCCACAAATAATAGTTCATTCGCAAGTAGACTTAACCATCATCCATATCAAGAAGATAGTCAACTATCTCAAATAATTCCAAAATAAAGGCATAAATTACTAATGAGTATAAATAGACTCTTCTCTTTCCCTTAATTCATGAATTTATCATAGTAAATCCATATTATATCATACTTTTCTCCTAAGTACTTTCTTGAAGGTATAAAATAAGGATATAGACCTAGATCAAAAGAATCACTCTCCAATATTATCACATCCAATCCTGCTCTACAAAACTACTTAAGTAATTAGTAGGGGGCATAGAACTAATGATTTGTATGTTTCATTTGGTTATTTATGTTGTATTAGTGATATTAATATTTTTTATTTCATGATCAGTTAGTACATTATATGACATTTATATATATTATATGATCATGTCAACTTTTATTTAAATTTAGATGATTTACATTATAATAGTTTATTGATGATTCTATTATTGATTATTTTTATAATCTCAGACTAACCACCTTTTTGTTTGATTGAAGTGGTTGCAAGAATGTCCCACCCTCATAGGAAATATAGAGCGAGGGTATCATAGGATAGGGGTTGAAAATACCAACATTGGGGGTCAAGAGAAATAATCTGCACCCATACACACCACATTCTATATTTTTTGGGTGAAATGAATATTAATATGAATTTTATAATTGATGAATGTTGTTTGTTTGTGTTTGTAGTAAATGAGGCATGTTTTTCATTATCTAAGTTTATCACTTATTGTAGTTTTCATAGAATGTGAATTCTATAAATGACTGGTTGTGTTTCTTAAATTTCTATAGGAAATAACTAACTATGTTGTGTAAATTTGGATGTATTCTAGTTGGTGGAAGCATTAGTGTCCTTGGTCTTATTTGATGGTTGCTTTTTGTCCCTTTTTGGTGACATAGTAAAGAGGAAAAACACCCTAAAGTAAATTAATTAAAAAGGAACTTTGGAACTTGGTTTAGGTTTTTGTTATGTTCATTGGTAATATCATGAAGTGAAAAGGGTAAAGAAATTAAGTTATTTGAAAATCATAAAAGGAATTAGCATTGTTTTTATTTATTTCTATGATTTGGGAGTTGACTTCGCCATTTATAAAGCTTGATGGTTTTATGTTATTTCCATGTCTAGAGATAGGTTGAATGACTACAAGTTAACGAAAAAATAGATGAGTTCGAGTATTGATTAATTAGATTTTCATTATGGTGAACTCACAATATATTAGGAGAGTTACCTAGGCATGCAAAAGGTGCATGAGTTTTTGGGGAAATAATAAGAAGAAAAAAAGGGGAAGTAGAATGGGGATGTCAAGAAGAGAGGAGACTAGAGCTTCGAAGGTAGAAGGGAAAAGCTTCCATAGAGTCCCCCTTTTTAGCATAGTTTAATTTTAGAGTTCTTAGCTTGGTTGTTCCCATAAAGCTAAGGGAAGGAAGAAAAGGGAACATGGAGGGGGGATAATCTATGAAACAAAAGGTAAAATTTACTTAAGTGTTCTAATTTTAAGTTGAGTTTGCAAAAAGGTAATTTTAATCTTATGTTAACTTAATTTGGGGTCATGGGAGCCTAAACCCTCAAAAGAGGAATTTAAAAAAGATTAAATGCTTATATTCTAGAAAGATACAACCCTCCAACTTGGGTGCCACCTTTGGAGGTTGGTTACAAAATCAAAGAAGGAATATTGTGAATGTTTATGTTGAATGTTAAATTGGAAATTTTGATCAAGTATATCAAGCTTGATTACCACATCTTGAGGACAAAAACCTTCAAGAAGTGTCAAGGGTTTTGGGATGGAAATCTCCATTCCTTCTACTTGGGTAGCTCTATTCAAGGGCTGTAAGTGTTCTTTAAAATCTATGTGTACATGCAAGTAGATATACAAAGGTGTTTTTGGACATCACCCTTACTAGGAAAATATAATCAATCCTATTAAAAGATGGTTTTGGTAATTTTATAGGTCTTGGAGATTGTAAAATTACCTTAGGAGCTTGTTCACGGTATGAAAGATCATTCCAAGGTGTGGTGACTTGCCTAGAGAATTGGGCAAGCCATTTAGAGAGGTCATTAAAGCCAATGAGGGTTGCATAACATTCTATTTAATTTTCTAGCTATGGTGACTTGATTGGAGGACTGATCTTGAGAGTTTTGAGGTTGATTTGGAGTGTTCATGAAATATAAAATATTGAAAATATTTTATACTAATTTTCTAGCTTAGGTGACTTGCCCTAGGAGTCTTTAGGAGGCCATTTTGAGGATTTTTTTTGAGTAAAATAATTTGATTTATTTCTTATATTTTTTGAGGTAGGGAAAATCTATTGGGGGAGAAATTAAGCATCTTTAGAGGTTTTTTAGATTCCACTTGACAAGGTACAAAATGTTTATTATTTTTTATTTTTGTGGCATTTAATCATAAGAGTTTAAATGAATTTGGAAGGGAAAGGCAAGGGTTTTATTCAAAAGGATACAAATGGCAAGAAAGGGAGGTCCTTTTTCTTACAATAGAAGGATAAGCATATCTGGGATCACCTATGGAACATTGGTGGAATCAAAAACCATTTATCTTACACACGACATCCAAGATAAAGAATGGATAAAAATGGTAAGAAGTCTAAATTTTTTTGTTTAAAATTTCATGAGTTAGAAAGATAAGTTTAGCCACATGGAGGAGGGAAAAATTAGTAGTTTTTTGTCATATTATAGCCTACATTGGGGAAATTTGGTGCCAAGATGAATTCTAAAAATGATCACATAGTAAAATATGATTTTAAGGGTTAATTACAGCAGTATATAAGAGGCCACAAATCTGATTTTATTGGTAAATTACAGCCAATGTTGCATTCTAGAAATGTGAATGAGCAAGCATACTTTTGGTTTGATCACATTTGGAAGATAAAATTCCATGTTGAGAGTGGGCATAGGATTTTGTTTGATCAAAATTACATCTTTCCTATGCATAAAGGGAGTAATAGAAGACAGACTCAAGAAAGGTTGTTCATATGGATTTTTATCATTCAAGGTATGTTATATGAAGAGGCCTTAATGATTAATTACAGAATTATGATTACTTTTTATGAAGCAACATCATTCACTTTGGGATACTATATCAAAAGCAAACAAACATGGAATGACTTAGCCCTTTCATGTTATGAATAATTATTGGTAGATGATTATGACATCTTGAACCTATGGGGTCAGCCAACAAGGTATGTGTTTAGTAAATGGGAAGTTCAATTTAAAGGTTATTTATAGTGGGAAATCATTTCAGTGAAAAGATGCATTATGAAAGATGTGGGGATAGCCCCATTGATTTTGTAATTGCTTGAGGACAAGTAATTTTGGGTGGGGAGGACTATAATGCCCCCCTTTTGGCATATTTTGCTTTTGGATTCCTTAGCTTATTTGTTCCCACAAAGCTAAGGGAATAAAGAAAAGATAACATGGAGGGGGGATAATCTATGAACAAAAAGGTATAAAGTACTTGAGTGTTCTAATTTTTAGTTGAGTTTGCAAAAAGGTACTTTTAATCTTATGTTCATTTAATTTGGGTTCATGGGAGCCTAAAACCTCAAAAGGGGAATTTAAAAAATATTAAATGCTTATATTTTGAAAATTTACAACCCTCCAACTTGGGTGCCACCCTTGGAGATTTGTTATAAAAGAAAAGAAGGAATCTTGTGAATGTTTATGTTGAATGTTGAATTGGAAATTTTGATCAAGTATGTCAAGCTTGATTACCACATATTGAGGACAAAAACCTTCAATAAGTGTCAAGGGTTTGGGGATGAAAACCTCCATTCCTTCTACTTGAGCAGCTCTATTCAAGGGCTATAAGTGAGCTTCAAAATTGCATGTGTACATGCAAGTGGATCTATAAAGGTGTTTTTGGACACCACCCTTATTGAGGAAATATTTCAAATCCTATCAAAATCTAGTTTTGGTAATTTTATGGGTCTTAGAGAGTGGCGAATTACCTTGGTATGAAAGATCATTCCAATGTGTGTTGAATTGCCTAGAGAGTTGGGTGATCCATTTAGATGGGTTATTGAAGCCAAGGAGGATTTCTTAACATTATATTTAATTTTATAGCTATGTCAACTTGATTGAAGGACTGATCTTAAGGATTTTGAGGCTAATTTGGAGTGTTCACGGAGTATAAAATATTTTAAATATTTTATACTAATTTTACAACTTGGGCAACATGCCCTAGGAGTCTTTTGGAGGCCATTTTGAATATTTTTGGTGAGTAGAACAATTGGATTTATTTTCTATATTTTTTTAAGGTAGGGCGAATAATTTGGGGGAGAAATTGAACATATTTGGAGGGTTTTTAGACTCCGCTTGATAAGGTAAAAATTGTTCTATTATTTCTAATTTTTGTGGAAATTAATCATAAGTTTTTAAAAGAATTTGGAAGGGAAAGGCAAGGGTTTCATTCTGAAAATTCTGTCCATAATTTATGATTGGGGTAATTCACTTATGAAGGGTGTGAAAGAGTTTATGGTGCCTTGTTTGTCCCTAAACAAGAGGTCATTAATTGTTTTGATATTTGTGAATTTTATAATATTTTTGCAATGGGTTTTAGCATGAATACAAGTATGGTTTTTGAAGTTATTACATGATATTAATTTCTATAAATGGTGACTTGGTTGTGGAAAAATTTGATCATGTTTTAGGCCCTAACATTGACCAATTTTGACATAGTATGCATGTTTTAATTTTTCTACAATTTATCTTCAGTTGTAGAGAGATTTTTTGGGTTGGATTTCTTGACAAGTAGAGGATATTAAAATTAGTTTTGGGGCAATGGTAGTTTGGAGGGTTAAACACATCAATTCAACTCCCTTTCCTCATTCAATGTGAGCCATTGTGGGCTAAAACTCATAAGGTGTTTTTATATTTATTTTTGGACATTTGCAAGTGCGAGATTTTTAGTTTGGTGATATATATACAAATCTAAGGTTGGCTAGTTTTAAATTTTTAGAGTTCAATTTTGTTTGGATTTGTTGGAAAACCCTCTTTTTTCATCATTATCCCAATTTGGAGACTTTACAATAAACTTGCAATATAGTAGGAAAGTTACCTAGACATGAAAAATGTACATTAGTTTTGGGGAAAAGAATAAGAAGAGAAAATGGTAAGTAGAATGGGGATGACAGGAAGAGAGGAGATTAGAGCTCAAAAGGAAGAAGAGAAAATCTTCCATTTCACACATTTAGATGGCAACCATTGTGATACCAAGTCAATTTCTCTTGAGTTTGTAATTTTATATTATGCAAAGCTAGTTGGAAGGAAAATGTGGACTGGTTATGAGTTCTTTTTATACTACATTTTAATGTGCAAAATGATAGTTTTTGACAAAAATAAAATTAGGGTTTTATATATATAAACCTACGGATAGAACTTGGTTTTATCTGTACGCATATACACATAATACCAAGATTGTGTGATTATAAAACTAAAATTTTATAGGTTAAAATATTATACTAGAACCCTAGACTCCATATCTATAGAATTGGGGATGGAACTCGGTTCTATCCGCATGCCTATAGAAGTGAGGATGAGCATATTTAGAATGAAAAATTGGGTATTTTTAAGTTTGATGAGATTAAAAGTTTAATAGTTACCAGTTGTATAACTTTTATTAACATAAGGCTTCTTGAAATTATAAAAGGGAAACAAACCTATGTCTTGTTTGATCCCTAAGGATTTACAGTATTGAGTGAGTTCCCTAACTATAGGAAACATAGGTAGCATATGTATTATGCAGACAACATTTCAATTTTAAACTTAAATGTTATAATGTATTTTCATAATATTACATGAGTTATGAATCAATGGGTTTCTTTTTGATGATCTAGTACAATTGTGGGCTATGATAAGGTAATCTAAGTTTATATAAGTGAGTTTAATGACCATCTCCTAGTTTGATTAAATTAAGATGAACTTGGTACTTTTATTGATTGTCATAATTATAGAAGAGTGATAGGAAATGAAGAATATGAAGCTACACACACACACACACACACTCACATGTGTTAATGTTATAGACTGTGTTTGGACTATTTGGATGATGAAACATGTGCATGTATAAATGTTAATATTGATTATGATGAAAATATATTTAATAGTATTTACATATGAATTTGTTTTCTATGTATACATATTTATACATAGAATGGATATATAATCAGGTTTGTAATTATTCAGCTAAATTGTATCATGAGATATTAACACTGAGTATATACATTTGTTAATACATTCATAGATTATATTGGTAATGGTAAAGTTGAGTTATCCAGGTCATTAAGTATATTTGAATGGACATAAATAATTGAGACTGAAAAAGGAGGTTTTATATTTTTTTAGGTGTTATAAATATTTAGTAATGTTTCTTGGAAACTATAAATTAGTTTGTTCAAAGGAGCATCTATCATAGCTATTAGGTTGTATATTTATATACAACAAAAATATGAGATTTCCTCAAGTACTAGAACATGATGGAATCATGTAAAGGATATAAAATAGATTAGGGAATTATTTTGTGTCCATAAGTTATACTGAGGTAGTTTGAGCTATTTATAATGGATCCTATATATAATGATAACTAACATGGTAATTTTGGTAAATAAACCTTATAGGTTGTGCATGTGTATTAATTTAGTTATGAGAATTTTTTTTAAAAAGGAAATAAGGTATCAAGTTTGAAATGGATAAAGTGTAAATGAAATATAAAATAAACATATGACACATTATATATATTTTATGATCTATTTAGAGATTTAATTGGTTTGTATGGTTGACTGAGTTTCTAACATCCGATATATAAATGTATTATTTTGAGAGATGTGATGAGAAGGTACTTAGTATAAGTGGATTCTTCTTCTAGTATCTTATACATTTTTGGTTTTGAATACAATTTATTTAATAAACCTTTACATATTATTATTAGGGTTGAGAAAATGGAAACAATGATATTGTTGAGTTTTTATTTCTTGTACCTTATATTACTATTTGGTTTGAGTGTATGTTGTAATATATATTTATTCTAATTGAATCTATATGTGAAAAGTTGCTATACTTATTTCATAGATAACAGGTGATACATATATGAGGGTGTCAATAAATATGCCTATCCCTTGATATCATCTAATAGTTATGATTCAATAGCAAAGATTTTGTGTGTGTCTGGAATTGACTCAGATCCTTAGATCTCATTTCTATAATAAAACTTTGGCCAAAATAGTGTTATAGTTGAGACATTGTTATTCCATTGTACTTTCTAGTTTACATGTGTATGTTGATGTCATATTATATATAGGATTAGTTTTCATGGTCTATGTGACTATTGCATGTATTTATAATCATACACACATGGGTTCTAATTTATTTCTTGATATCTGCACTATTTTTATTTTCCCCTTCGTAAAGGGTAGGGCCGCTTCTAATGGGGAGGTGTGTGGGATACCGACATTCTATGGTTGGAGATAGAGCACATGGATTATGATATCCTTTTGTTCATTTGTTCAACCATTTGAAATCATACTCATGGATATATTTATGGATCATCAAACTAATTTTGAAGCTTATTTGTACTATTATACATATTGTAGTGTATATTTGACTCTTTACTAAAATGTAATATGTAGTACATTATTATTTTATGGATATTCATCACAACAGTGGTTGTGAGATTTGTAATTAATTATAAATATTATGACAATAGTGGATGTATGTTTGTTTAAATCTATATTTATGGATTATATCCATGATTTGATTTACTTGACTTTCAATCTTCATATTTATGAGAAAGATTAATCTTATAATATGTCATGGGTTGTTTGAAAATTAAATGGATCATTTATTTAACCAGTGGGTTGATACTATTTAAAATTTATTGTTTTATATGCATTTATTAGTCAAACAATAATCTTACAGATAGTTATAGATGATTTTATAAGTAAACCAATTGGATTAATGAAATTAGTGTAACTTTGAGTAACCCAGTATGGGGTTCTAACATTATGCTATCATAACAAAGGTTTAATGTTTGAACATAATATGTCCACTAACATAAATATATTATCAAATTTATAATGAGGATAATGGAATGAGGTAAATCAAGTGGTGAGGGGACTTAAAATGAAAACCATTAAGCTAATCCTAATTAGTTAATAGCATAACAAGCTACAAAACGAAATCAAATACTTATTGTCATGAATGAGATGAGAGATAAATAGTAGCTCTAGAATGAGAAGTTCATGAACATGAGGAGGACTATGAATAAGAGGTTTAAAAAGAATAAACCTTTGAACAAGAAGCGCCTCAAGATTAGGGTCACAAAGAAGGTCAACAAGTAGCTATAGATCTTGCATGTGATATCAATAAATTGAACCCACCCAAATTTGATGGTACAATATTGGGTGATGGAGATAAATCTTGACTTACTAAAATAAAAAATTATTTCAATATTTAAAACTATTTTGAGGTGACTAAGGTTGTTTGGGGATCTTACCAAATAGTTGGTAAAGCAACAACTTGGTGGGCTAATAATAAGCTTTAGATGAGCCTTGATTCCACCACTACCACTTAGGAATAGTTTATAACTCTTTTTATATATTGATGGCTACCCTAGCTATATTTTTATCAAAAAATAATAAATTTCAAAAATTTGAAGCAAGGGGATTTGTCAGTAAATGAATACTGGGAATAATTTACAAAGCTCTTGAAGTATGTTTCATAATATCAAAAAGATGAATGTTTTTAGATCAAGAATTTCACTATGGGATTAAAACCTAAAATTGGACGTGAATTGGATGTGCATGTATCATCCACTATGGGTCAAGTCTTTGTGAAGGCAATTAAGCAAAAACAAAAGCTAAAATCACTTGTTGAGGTAAAAAAAAAGTTCAAAAAGAAGTTTGGAAGTTCCAAGACACCATTCAATAAAAAGAATTAAACATGGAATGGGAAATATAAGAACCAATTAAATATATAGAATGTGAGATTTAGTAATGCTTCAGGGAATAAGAAACTTGGAGGTAGTTTCAAAGAAGGATTCAAGGGTGTTAATTAGGCTAAGAGGAAAGGACCATTTCATAGATGTTTTACATGTCAAGGGGACCATTATACTAAGGATTATCTTTTGTGGAAGAAAGATGGCATAAATAATAATGCATCCACATCTACATCATAATGGATAAAATTTTAATAGTGTATTCATGTAACAGTGGATAATTATCAAGCAAAATTTCAAGCCTCTGTCATTGAAGTATCAGGTTCTTTATTTAGGTAACCCATTTATATTTTGATAGATAAAAGATCTACTAAATGTTTTATCTTTCCTATAATGTTAAGTAAATTATCTATAAAAGTTGGTTGTATGGTAAATGCTTGGCCAGTGTAATATGGGAATGAATCCAAGGTCAAGTTTGATAGATGTCTTATTGAGGATGGAATAAATTTTTTAGAACTCACCACAGTTATTGATATTTATACAACACCACTAGGGTCATATGATATGATCATAGGAGTGAATTGGCTTGCTAAACATAAAGTTAAAGTTGATTATTTTCTTAATAAGGTTGAGTGTTCAAATGATTTGGTAAATCAAATCCAAATCCAAGGAGATCACAGAGAGTTGAAACTAAAGAAAATTCCAACCATTCAGTTGAAAAAGGCTCAATGAAAAGGATGGCAAACATTCCTAGTCAAAATGGATGAAATTGGTGATGCTAAGGAACCCTTGTTAGAAGACTATCCTCTTCTATAAGAGTTTCAGGATGTTTTTTTAGAGGAATTACCAAGGCTACCTCCCAAAATGGAATTTAATTTCACTGTTGATATCATTCCAAGGTCAGAACTATAGTCTAAGGCTCCCTAGAAAATGACAACATATGAGTTAATTGAGTTAACAACATGACTTTAATAGATGTTAGTTAAAGGATTGATTTCACCAAGTGTTTTACCATGGAGTGTACCTATAGTATTTGTCAAAAATAAGTAAAAAACCCTTCATCTCTGCATTGACTATCGAATGCTTAATAAGGCAATAATCAAGAAAATGTATCCTTTACCTTGCATTGATGATCTTTTTTTATTAAATATGTGGTGCAATGGTCTTTTCAAAGATTAATCTTCATGTTGGGTACCATTAGTTGAGAATCGAGAGAAAAATATTGTAAAACAACTTTTAGGACTCTTATGGGCATTAAGAGTTTAAAATACTTCTTTTTGGACTAACAAATGCACCTACGACATTCATGAACCTCATGAATAGGGTGTTTAGGGATTACCTTGATCAATTTTTGCTAGTATTTTTGGATTATATTCTCATTTACTTTAATAGTGAAGAAGAGCATGTTGAGCATTTACACATAGTCTTGGAATGGTTTAAAAAGAATAAACTCTATGGGAAGTTATCCAATTGTGATTTATTTCAAATAAGCATATAATACTTGGGAAAAATTATCTCTATTGAAGGAATCTTAGTAGATCCAAATAAGATTAGAACTATTATGGAGTGGCCAACACTCAAAATGTGCATGAGGTGCATAATTTCATGGGTTTAATAGGTTATTATAAGAATTTTGTACCAAAATTATCAAAAATAGCTAATCCAATCACCTATATTCAACAGAAAGAGTAACATTTTGTTCAGTCTGATAAGTGTGAAGAGGCTTTTTAGATTCTAAAAAATAGGTTTATTTCAGCACTAGTGTTATGGATTTTGGATCCAAATGTTCATTATATAGTTATAGCAGATGCATCAAGAAATGGTTTTAGAGGAGTTCTTATGTAGGATGGTTCAATTATAGCCTATGAATTAAGGAAATTGAAACCTTATGAGGTAAATTATGCTCCTCGTGACCTAAAACTAGCTATCATATCTCATGTTTTGAAAGTTTGGAGGAATTATTTGTTGGAAAAGCCTTTTAAGCTTAAAATTGACAACTTGGGACTCAAGTACATATTTACCCAACCTAATCTTAATGTTCATTAGAGGTGATGGTTAGAATTTTTGTTAGATTATGATTTTGATATTAACTACATTAATGACAAAGAGAAGAGAGTTGCATATGCCCTTATTCATAGAAAGTACATTATAGTTTTGGCCACAATAAGTAATTTTTGATATCAAGTAGTAAAAATCTCACCTAGAGATGAATTTTACAAATAGGTTAAGAAAGATTTGTTTGAGAATTCTCAAGATTGTAAACACCATCGAATTCAATCTAAAAATAATCAACTTTTGAGGTATAATGGTATACTATATGTATCTAATAGGGAAATTTTGAGGAATATTATGCTAAAAAAATTGCACAACACTCCCTATTTAGGACATCTTGGAGTGACCAAGTTATTAGTGGAATTAAGACCATTGTATTTTTATAAAGGAATCAAAAAGGATACAATAGACTTTGTGTCTATATGCTTGGAGTGTTAGTGAATTACATTTAACATGTGCATCTTGTTGGATTGTTGTACCCACATTCCATACCAGAATGGAAGTGGAAATTTATTGGCATGGACTTTGTCCAAAGATTACCTATGTTTAGAAACTATCATGACATGATTTTGGTAATTATGGATAAACTTACCAAGGTATCTCACTTCATTCTAAGTACTTTAACCGATGATGCACCAATGCTCACCAAAAGGTTTATGAAAGAGATTTATAGATTGAATGGGTTTCCAAAAAATATCATTTTAGATATGGACCCTAGAATGACCTCAATTTTTTGGTAAACTCTCAATTCTACTTTTGGTACATAGTTGAACTTCAATACAACTTACCATCAAAAAATAGATGGACAAATAGAGATAATAAATAAGGTTTTGAATGATATTTTAAGGGTGTATTGCATATATCAACAATAAAAATGGGAGGAATACTTACCATTGGTTGAGTTTGCTTATAAAAACTCATACCAATCAGCTTTGAAAATGGCTCCTTTTGAGGCATTATATGGTAGAAGGTGTAGAACACCAATCAACTAGGATAAATTAGAAGACAGTGGTATTTAGACCTGATATGCTTATAGAGATGGAAGAACAAGTAAATTTAATAAGGTAAATATTGGTTGATACCAATGATAAGAAGAAAAGTTATGATGATCTAAAAAGAAAGTAAGGTTGTTCTTAGTTGGAGATAAAGTTTTTATGTGGATTTGTTGAGACCCACACCCCTTATCTTTCTTTTTTGAAAAGAGGACCCCTATATTTTTTTACAAAAAGTCTGTATTCTAGATTGAATGTGAAGAGTTATCTTATCTTGGATTTTAAAGGCAAACAAATTTTAAAAGGGGAACATGTGCTTTGATGTATTTGTTCATGTTTACATTTCATGATTCGAAATTGATAATAATTGTCTTCAAGGTGATTAGTTTTAGGTTCCATGGAAGAATCTAGAGTTCCTAAGGAACAAACCCTAAAGGGGGTTTGAATTTGAATATTCACAAAAAATACTAGTGGAAAATTTTATTTCTTTTTTATTAAATGATCTTAATTCTAACTTTATATTAAGCTTCAAATATATTTTTTCTTTAAAACATGATTGAATATTAATATAAAACCTTAAGCTAAACTTTATACATGATCGGGTATTAATTTAAAACTTATGCTCTTTTACAGATCTAACGGTAATCACTTATTTGTCAATTTTAATCCAATGGTGTGACAAGCCTAAAGTCTTTTAAAAAGGACATACAATTAATGATTTGGGCCTAGTAAATATCTAATGGTGATTATTTGCTCGAAGGTTTTGATCTAATGGTGTGAATTAAATCTGACACCCAAAAAGACATATAGTTAATGATTTAGGCCTAGTAAACATCTAACGGTGATCATTTGCTCAGAGGTTTTGATCCAATGGTGTGAATTAAATATGACACCCAGAAGGATGTTAAGAGTTGTTAACAACTCAAGACTTGATCCAATGGTTCACATTGCCTCAGAGGTTCTAATTTAATGGTGTGCATCAACCTAGAAGCCTCAAGATCTCCCAAAGGCTTTATGCAAGGCACTTATTCATTGGATGAGAAAATTTTATTGTCTTAAAATTGACAAGTTTGCTCCCATTATTTAACATTTGTGAGGATGAATTTGAGGAGACCAAACCTATCAAATTTAACATGAGACAAAAAGATTCTATTGTCTTAAATTTGATAGGTTTACCCCTATCATTAGAAATCTGTTAGGACCCGAAAGCACCATTGATTACAATGTACAAGCAACTTAATATGTGGAATACAACCAAAAGTAACAAGTAACTAGAATTCAGAAATAACACAGAATATGAGAGACAATACCCAATTATATTAATACTCTTCTAGAAAAGAATTACAAATGAAGAGACGCCACACTCTTCCCACCTTACAGGTTTCCCACACCAAGTGTTTAGTAATTCACCTTCAAGAGCTCACTCTCTCTCTTACAGTCCCAACACACAACTCAAACACAGAGTTGGTGTTCACTTCCAACCAGTCAGTATCCACTACTGCCAGTACACCGAGTATACAAACATACTCAACCGAGTACACAATGCACTCCAAGTAGATCTCCCATGAACTTGAAACAACCTGTAATTCAAATGATCTTACTTTGGAAGGAACTATCTTGCCTTTCTCTTTGCTCTCCAACTAAGTACACACCATACTCCAAGTAGATCCCACCTGATCTTGCTCCCTGTTGTGTTGTTGTCACCTTGATCCTGCTGCCACCTGTAGATCAACGTGGTTCTACACACCTGCAAACCTAGACCTCACACACACATACACCTACAGATCAATGATCTTACTTACCATGTAGATCTCTAAATGTGGCCTTGCACACTTGCTGACCAAGATCTTACATACATGAAGAATCCTTTTGATTCTCCAAACCAACACCCACACTTGGCACTGTGGCACTAGGAGGAACACACCATGCTCTCTTCACTCTAAAGGAGCTAATATTTTCTCTCTTACTCTCTAGCACAAATTACAATACAACCCATGAGTCTATTATATAGATCTCATGCAAAGAATAATTAGACATCTAATTACAATAATTAGATCAATAGCTCAAGACTATAATTAGCCTTCTTACATGCAAATAACTGGTTCGTTAACTATCCCGTGAACTGGTAGTTTTGGAACCGCATAGGCGACCGACATCAGTCCCTATTTGCCTAGAGGTGATCGACGTCGGCCGATCCCTGACCAACGTCAATTTATCTTCTCACTATATATGACCAACATCAGTTGATCAGACCGATGTCAGTTGCTCTACAACTTAGCAACCTCTCAGTAACCTCCTCCATGTCTGCATCAGTGAAGCTTTTAGCTCCACAACCTAACAATCTCCCACTTAGAGATAAATAGGTGCACTGTACTTATACCTATACATCATCTAATTTGTTTTGTAGCTTGTATCCCTCTTCAAGATCAATCCTGAAGACCACCCACCACACAACCTATGGTGCACCTCCTATCATCCAAGTAACCTGCCACATCCAAACCTACAAACCCATGTAGTGAAGTCCTGACCCTGCATAACATGTATACCTGCTATTGGTCCCTCTCAAATACCTTAGAACCCACTTCCCTGAATTGGATCCTAACTCTCTAATAGCTCCCACTGCTAGGGAAAACTCAGGTCTATACCAAACCTCATGTGATTTCAGACACTAAACTATTTAGCCATTGGTGTGCTCTAGTTTTGCATCTTGCGTATTGAACCTCGCTAACACCTGATTCACATCAGCTCCCACTGGAGACAAAATCAACCTATGATCTTCCATGTCTCTCATGCCAAAGAATTTTTCTACTCTAAATTCCTCATGACATGCCACTGAACTAACCTTACACTTAGCTCAACAAAACCCTGTATGTCTGAACCTGCACCAAGCATACCATCCACATACAATAACAAGATAATGTTGCGACCATCATCCACCTAGTAAGATAAACACAATGGTTATACTGACATTGACTAAAGCCCTGCTTTGTCATCCACCTGGTACCACCTATCAGCCTTGTACCACTATCCTACAGCTTGCTCAAGACCATATGACCTAGTCTTCCATCTCACATGTTCATTCTCTCTATTATTTAACTAAGGTATCCATTCGTCTTTTAGTGCTTTATTTTGACTGGCAACCCTACCAAATCTCCCGTTTGGTTCTACATCCTAATCATGCCATGCTCCCACTATTTCCTAGATCCTTCCTACTCTGTAGTGAGCAATAAGTATAAAGAAGAAGAACAATGAATTTGAGGCTTACTTACCACCTCAGTCCTCCATATGGGCATTTGAGACTTCTTGACAGCTTGCTGTCTGCCCAAAATCTGTTATAGTGACCGACCTCGATCACCACACAATCTACATCTGATCGATGTCAGTTCCCATGTGACTATCCTTTCTGCCGACGCTAGTTTTCTAACTGACGTTGGTCTTACCCGGTCACCGACGTCAATTCCATGATCGATGCCGGCAGCCACCCTGCCTGACACCACTAGCTTTGGTCTGCACATGACCGACATCGGCACCTATCTGTTTGATGCTGGTTCCCCTTGACCAATGCCGATAATTGTGTTCACCTGTGAGTGATGACTTTTTACCCATGAGCTCTCCATGGATTAAAACCCTGTCCAAATTGCCCTACTCAAAGATGTCTACCCTTCTCCACTAATCTTTGTCCATCATCTCCTCCAAAAACACCAAGGCTTTCTAGTTCTTAAGTCTGTCAAACACATCAAACTTCCTCTTAAGAACATGCATCTCCTTTTTGCTCATGTGACCAAGCCTACAAAGCCATGTCTTCACAATAGAAGAAGAATCAGTAATATAAGTAAATAGATAAAGGATACCTACTTTGTTACCACCATCTAATTCAAGTGCATCCACTATGAGAGTTCTTGTGCATCTCTCATCACCCAACTTTCTTAAAGCAATTAGCCGCATCTTCAGAACTGGGACCTGCATGACATTCTTCAACACCCATGTGTTGGCCACCTGTAATTTTAGCTTCACTTCCCCTTTGCCAATTCTTTGGCAAGGCACACCAACCCCTAAATAAGTCTTTCCAAAGTCTCCAAAGACCTTAACATGGAAAAATACTCTATTTTGAGCTGCATGGAAAGAGGCAACAAAGTCTATAAAACAAGATTCTACTTTATCCAAGGAACATCCCAGAGCATCCTATGCAACAACACCTGCAACATCTGCTTCTTCAGTTCCTTCATGCTGATCTTGAACCAATCAACAATATTTCTTTACCTGCTCTTTCTTTCCATAACACTGTAATTGATCATTCGTGCCTTTGAATTCCTCCATTCTTAGTGTACTTTCTTTTGCCGTTGCTATACTCCCACTCAATTAGAAACCCTTAAGAGTGACCTATAACCAAACACAAACTTTCTCCTTACAACCTCAGCTCTAATACCAACTATTAGGACCTGGAAGCACCATTGATTACCATGTACAAGCAACTTAATATGTGGAATTAAACCAGAAGTAACAAGTAACTAGAATTTAGAAATAACACAAAATATGAGAGACAATACCCAATTGTATTAATACTCTTCCAAAAAAGAATTACAAATGAAGAGACGCCACACTCTTCCCACCTTATAGGCTTCCCACACCAAGTGTTTAGTAATTCACCTTCAAGAGCTCACTCTCTCTCTTATGTCCCAACACACAATTCAAACACAGAGTTGGTGTTCACCTCCAACTAGTTAGTATCCACTACTGCCAGTACACCGAGTATACAAACATACTCAACCGAGTACACAATGCACTCCAAGTAGATCTCCCATGAACTTGTAACAACCTGAAACTCAAATGATTTTTCTTTGGAAGGAACTACCTTGCCTTTCTCTTTGCTCTCCAACTGAGTATACACCGTACTCCAAGTAGATCCCACCTGATCTTGCTCCTTGTTGTGTTGCTATCACCTTAATCCTGTTGCCACCTGTAGATCAACCTGGTTCTACATACCTACAAACCTAGACCTCGCACACACATACACCTACAGATCAATGATCTTACTTACCATGTAGATCTCCAAACGTGGCCTTGCACACTTGCTGACCAAGATCCTACATACATGAAGAATCCTTCTGATTCTCTAAACCAGCACCCACACTTGGCACTGTGGCACTAGGAGAAACACACCATGCTCTCTTCACTCTGAAGGAGCTAATATTTGCTCTCTTACTCTCTAACACAAATTACAATACAGCCCATGAGTCTATTATATAGATCTCATGCAAATAATAATTAGACATCTAATTACAATAATTAGATCCGTAGCTCAAGACTATAATTAGCCTTATTACATGCAAACAATCGATTCATTAACTAACTGTCTGTGAATTGGAAATTTCAAAACCGCATAGGTGACTGATGTCGGTCACTGTCTGCCTGGAGGTGATCGACGCCGGTTGATCCCTGACTGATGTCAGTTTCTCTTCTCACTGTATATGACTGACATAGACTGATCAGATCGACGTCGATTGCTTTACAACTTAGCAACCTCTCAGCAACCTCCTCCATGTCTACATCAGTGAAGCTTTTAGCTCCACAACCTAACAATTATTTGACATTTGTGAGGATGAATTTGAGGAGACCGAAACCTATCAAATTTAACATGAGACAAAAAGATTCTATTGTCTTAAATTTGATAGGTTTACCCCTATCATTTGAAATCTGTGAGGATGTATTTAATGAGATTAAACCCATCAAATTTAAACTAAACAATCATGGAAGTCTCAAGATCTACTAAAGGCTTTACATATGGCACTCAATCATTGGACCAAAAAATTCTACTATTTTAAATTTGACAAGTTTGCACCCATCATTTGATGTCTATGAAGATGTATTTGATGTGACCTAACCCATCAAATTTAACTTAGATAATTTTTAAAGCCTAATCAAAGGGGGCATTTCTAAAAAAACTTTTTAAAGAAATTCCTAGATTTTTATGAAGACAAGATTAGTATATAAAAATATTAACCTAAGTCATTTTTTATTTTTTAAACATAAAATTCTAAATGACATTTTAAAACCTAAGATTTATATGATCATGTAACTAATTAAAAGGTAAGCATCTTGCAGGATCTAACGGTGATCACTTATTCACTAGATTCGATCCAATAATGTGATGAAGTTGAGGACTTTTCAAAGGCCTCACGAGCTTGACACATGGCACAATCAATAAGCTCAAAGATCAAGAACCAATGAAATGCAAGAAACTAGATTTATATTTTCAAAGAAAAATAAAGGGGACTTTTGAAAACCAACGGTCACTCTTCAAATGACATTTATAAAATTTGTTGTGAAAGGCATGGAACCCTGCCACATAAGCTCCACGTAAGTATGGAGTATCTAAATGAAATATATCTCATGATTGAAAACACAGAAGACATGATAGTAAGGTTCCATAAAATCTAAGGCACATATAAAATCAAGAACTGGATATTTTTGCCATTAAAGCCAAAAACCTTAAACCCTCTATAAAGAAGGCTAGAGTCAGTTTAATTGATTATGTGACACTTGACATAATTGCAAACTGAATTTAGAGCAAGTGCCTTAGTAAGAACTCTGATAGCTTTGCAAATATAATATAGTGTTATCAATGGTAGTGGGAAAGTAAAAGATGAAGATTAAGGTAGAGCTTTATCTAAATTTAGATGGTGAAGAAAGTGTCTTTAGAGACATAGAATTAGATTTAATAGTATTGAATGTACATAAAATCAAGAATTGGTCTAAATAATTCTTCTTTATCAAGGAGTTGTAACTAATTTCTTATGAAAAAAAGAGGAATGCTTTAGTGTACCTGTTGACGCTAGAGATTGCACCCGATGGCAAGAAAACAAGTTCCTACCCTCTCCCCGCAACATGGAAACTCCTCTCTCACCTGTGGAATGGTGAAGCAAGAGAGGAGAGTCTCTAGATAAAGGCTAGCTCCCTTTAATGTATCTTGTTTGTTCTAGCACGGCAAAAAAAAGTGTAGGTATATACAACTATATAAATTGGGGGGAATGAAAAGGGAGAAGAAAATATAGGAAAACAAATAGCCTACTCTAAAGAGGTGATACACCAAAAATGAAATGACCTTCCCACCTCCACACTAAGGATCAAACAAAACATACATACACTCAGATTTGGCAGAAAAGACCAGGTCACTGGAAATGACAGGGAGGTTCTTATGGAAAACATAGGAAATAGGGACTCACCAAGGTGCTGGGAAATACACACTATAAGTGACCTCTCCTGTTCTATACTTCTAAAATAGAACTCTACTCCTAGCAGCAGCAGACAGTGGTGCTTTGTAGATCACAGGTTTGTTGGTGTTGAACCTGTGAGAGCATCAAGAGACAATGACTGGACATAGACCAACATTCAAGGCATACTCTGCACAATCTATCCAAATAGAGGTAAAAATTGCATTTTATTCAATCCAAGTAGAAATTTTAGCAGGGCTGCACCTAGCTAAAATTGTGAAAAAAAGATCCCTATAAAAATGACCAAGTCCGCAACTTATATGGAAAAAGACAAGGAGACTCATTTTGGTGCTCTTTGCTTGCAAGTGGGCATGTCGCATCTTCATTGGGAAGAAGAAAAACACTGTTAATGCATCATCTACCTGCTGGAACCATTCCTGTCACTTGACTTTTTCCTTGTTTTGTCTCATTTGCTTACTTGGCCCCTTTTGCTAACTTCCTAGCAGGTCGCTACAATTTTGGCTCTTTTCAGTTGATTTAGCGCTCTCTATGCCTTTAAAATAAATTGTTACTTCTTTTTGCTAGCTTTGATGTCCTCCTTGATGTCCTTGTGCTTTGCTTGCAAACTACACCATGGCCTATTCTTTATATTGAAGGCAAATGGCTATATGGATTTGCTAAATTTGACGTGCCCGTGGCCATCAATGGATCCATGCTGGCAGTCAGGTCCACACTGGCCTCCTTCAGCTTACCTTAATCTCTTCGTGACTTGCCTTAGTCCTGCTATGGTTTGATTTGTATTCCATGTGGCCTACTGTTGCTTGTGCTCCCGCGGGCTTTGTGTCGGGCCTTGGCTTGGTTCCCCGCGGCCTTTGTATTTTGTCGGGCTTTCAACGGCTCCCGTCGGGCCTTTGAATTTCTGCAGACAAATTGTCTGGAGGAAATTCCTGTAGGCAATTTGTCTGTGAAAATTCCACTTGGTCATGTATAACCCATGGACTTTTGTCTGCAGACATTTCCCATGGGCAAAAAGTCCACAAAAATTCTTTTTTTGCTGCCTTTGTTAAGCCTGCCCTCCGAAAGGGCTTTTTTGCTACCGACTACCCCTTAGACAAAAGGCACCCCTTTGAACCAAAATCTGTTGAACCAATTTTGGTTTAATGGTTCAAGGTTCAAAGGAGTGCACCGATGAACCATGGAAGCCTTTGAACCTTTTGCATGGAACCTTAGCCATTGAACCAAGCGTTGAACTTTTCATTGAATCTTTGCCTTTGAACCGTTCGGTTGAACCTTTTGAACTGAACTGAAGCATTGAACTTTTTTTGGTTGAACCCACTGGCTTTGAACCAACCAATGAACCAAGTTTGTTGAACTTCTACCATTGAACCAAGTATGTTGAACCTAGCCCATTGAACCAAAAATTGGTTCAACGGTTCAATGGTACGATGGTTCAATGCTGCTAAACCAAGATGCTTGAATCAAATGATAAATGGACCAAGGGTGGTTGAACCACTGAACCAGGGCATGAACTAAACCTTTTTGAACCCGCTAAACCCGAAAAAGATTGGCACAAAATAGCAGGTGAAGAAAGTGACCAAAATTTTGCCAGGGGGCAAAATTTGGTCAACAAATTGGCGACTCCTAGGGGAAGCATGCCTGATATGCTTAGAACTAGTTGCCTTAAAAATCCATTGGGTGCAAAGTTAGGTGCAGCTCAAAAGAATTAATAATCAGCCTGAAAGATCCCAGGACCAAATACACAGAATTTACCCCCACACGCGAAGGGAAACACACAAGACTAAAAACAACTAACTGTGCAACTGCACTTAGGAAAAGCGGGAAAGAAACTAAAACAAACTATTATGTACAGCTAACCAGGCATTTTTGATTCCCACTTGGATCAAATGGAAAACTTCTTAAGTCCCCTTCTTGGTAAGAAGACTTATGGTGCCAGGCAAGTAGCTTAATGAAGAAGAGAGTTGGTGACTTGCTCTTCTTGCCTATCACCTGAGTTGGCTGGCAATCAAGTGGATATTCAAACATGCCTCTGATATATACGTACTCTGATTGTTCTTGGAAGCCTATTGAATGCTGATCCTTTAGATTGGTATAACCCATCAAGAAGTCAAATGCTGTCGGCTCATCACCAGAAGCTTCTTGATATGCATCATGGACTGGCTCATTCTCCTCTGCCTCATGCTCGGGTTCCATGGTATGGCCATCTTCCTTGATGACTTCAAAGAAGAAATCTTTAGATTCACCAACCTCCTAAAGGGGCAAATCTGAGAAACTATAGCCTCTTTGCATGCTTGTTGGAAACCCAATGTTGTCCTCATCATTTTTAATTAGCTCACACCCTGTTGGAGAATAATATAGCCTACTCTGAAGACTTCAAACAAATCATTCAAATCATGAACAAAAGGCTATCCACGCTCTTCCATATCACTTTATTTGATTTTGTCCTTGTTTATGATCATGAAGTCTCCCACATCAGTCACAAACTAAGCATAATCCATATTAGGCAAGGCCTGATAGCTTTCTTTGAAATGTGTAGATGGGGTGTGTTCAGACATAGAATGTGCTGTTTGGTCTAAACCGTCCATCACACATTTGCTGAGGATTTTCTCTTTGGACTCCAATTTTGGAATTCACCTATCCAAATCTTCTTGGAAAAGCCTTTCCCAAAAGTCATGATCATTATCAGGGGCGAGAGCAGCCTCTTCTTCTTCAAGAATTAGACTAAAATCTTCCTCTTCTTCCTTGTTGTTCCAAGATTCAACTATTTACGCCCAACTCATGATCCTAGGATTTGACTCTTGCTTTTGTGAGCAGGCAACAATTTTATCATTTTCAAGTTCCTAGGCTGACTCATGATGCTCCTCTTTCTAGCTTGGAATTTGGAGATCATGTCAAAAGACTTGAGGAGAATAGGAAATAATTGGGAGGGTCTGCTCATGCATAGGGAAATTTGCCTGAAGAGAGGCATGCTGGAAAGCTAGGTGCATGGGATTGAGGGTAGAACTGATTGGTGCATTGGATGAGCCAGAATGAGCAAGTGCCATCTCATAGAAAGGATTTGGCACACAAAGGGGAGCTTTTTCTAAAGTAGGAGGGGGAAGACCTTGGGCCAAAACTTCTTGATTTTCATCCCTCCACTTCACCAATGCTTCATCAATATTGAAATTAGCTTGTGGATCAGTGAAAGGAATACCTTTTAGTGTTTGCTGGTCTGCAGCGTTTGAAAGCTCCACCTCTTTCTCTTTCAATAGCATCATCTTCTTCTCTAGTTCCTCAATCTGCTTAGCTAGAGCATCCTCAGTTTGCATTTCTTCATTTTGGATGATATCTTTCTTCTCTTTGCTGTCCCATGACTCGACCACTTTGTTCCAGCTCAAGTAATTTGGGCTGGGCATTTTCTTTGGAGCTGATGGGGCCTCAATGTGAGAGGACAACGAAGATTTCAATTCCTCTTCCCTTGCTGCCAGAATGGACTACTGCATCTGAAGATTTGCCAATTCGATATGTCTCTCAAGATTAGCCTTAAACATAAGGTTCGCTATTTCAAAATTTTCCTCAACACAATTGAGGAACTAACTTTGACAAGGTCGACTTGGCTCAAGAGCAGGGGCTGTATATGACTGATATGATGCTTTGGGCAGTGAGTATGCAGGTTGATAGACTTGGTAAGGTTGCCTCTCATGCACACTCAACTTCTCCTCCATAGATGCAATTAAACCACTCACATCCAACATCTCATTTGAAAGCATGTGCCAATTCACTCTTTCGATAGGAACCCATTCTTTCTTAACTTGATCTAGTGCATTCCTCACTTGATGGATCCTACCCTCTCCCTGCAACATGGAAACCCCTCTCTCACCTGTGGGATGGTGAAGCAGGAGAGGAGAGTCTCTAGGTAAGGGCTAGTTCCCTTTGATGTATCTTGTTTGTTCTAGGCAATGTAAAATATAGATATATAGATATACTAGGGGGGATGAAAAGGGAGAAGAAAATGTAGGAAAACAAATAGCCTACTCTAAAGAGGTGATACACCAAAAATGAAATGACCTTCCCACCTCCACACTTAGGATCAAAACCAACATTCAAGGCATACTCTACATAATCTATCCAAATAGAGGTAAAAATTGCATTTTATTCAATCCAAGTAGAAATTTTAGTAGGGTTGTGCCTGGCTAAAACCATGAAAAAAAGATCCCTACAAAAATGACCAAGTCCGCAACTTATATGGAAAAAGACAAGGAGACTCATTTTGACACTCTTTGCTTGCAAGTGGGCATGTCGCATCTTCATTGGGAAGAATAAAAACACTGTTAATGCATCATCTACCTATTAGAACCATTCTTGTCACTTGACTTTTTCCTTGTTTTGTCTCATTTGCTTACTTGGCCCCTTTTGCTGACTTCCTAGTAGGTCGCTACAATTCTAGCTCTTTTCAATTGATCTAGTGCTCTCTATGCCTTTAAAATAAATTATTACTTCTTTTTGCTAGCTTTGATGTCCTCCTTGATGGCCTTGTGCTTTGCTTGCAAACTACCCCACGGCCTATTCTTTATATTGAAGGCAAATGGCTATACAACTTTGCTAAATTTGACGTGCCTGTGGCCGTCAACAGATCCATGCTGGCAGTTAGGTCCATGCTGGCCTCCTTCGGCTTACCTTAATCTCTTCACGACTTGCCTTAGTCCCCCTATAGTTTACTTTGTCTTCCACATGGCCTGCTATTGCTTGTGCTCTTGTGGGCTTTGTGTCGGGCCTTGGCTTGGTTCCCCATGGCCTTTGTATTTTGTCGGGCTTTCAACGGCTCTTGTCGGGCCTTTGAATTTTCATGGACAAATTATTCGCAAGAAATTATCGTGGGCAATTTATCCATGGAAATTTTACCTGGCTGTGTATAACCCATAGACTTTTGTCCACAGACATTTCCCATAGGCAAAAAGTCTGCAAAAATTCTTTTTTGGCTGCCTTTGTTAAGCCTACCCTCTGAAAGGGCTTTTTTGCTACCGACTGCCCCTTAGACAAAAGGCACCCCTTTGAACCAAAATCCATTGAACCAATTTTGGTTCAATGATTCAAGGTTCAAAGGAGTGCGCCGATGAACCATGGAAGCCTTTGAACCTTTTACATTGAACCTTAGCCATTGAACCAAGCGTTGAAATTTTCATTGAACCTTTGCCTTTGAACCGTTCGGTTGAACTTTTTGAACTGAGCCGAAGCATTGAACTTTTTTTTGGTTAAACCCACTGGCTTTGAACCAACCGATGAACCAAGTTCATTAAACTTCTACCATTGAACCAAGTACGTTGAACCTAGCCCATTGAACCAAAAATTGGTTCAACGGTTCAATGATACGATGGTTCAATGTTGCTGAACCAAGATGCTTGAACTGAATAATGAATGGACCAAGGGTGGTTGAACCACTGAACCAGGGCATGAACTAAACTTTTCTAAACCTGCTAAACTTGAAAAAGACTGGCACAAAATAGCAGGTGAAGAAGGTGACAAAATTTTTTCTAGGGGGGCAAAATTTGGTCAACAGTACCAAAAATACAAGGATTTAGTATCAGTTCAAATGGCAAGCCTTCACCATGTGGCTACTAAACCAGACGTAATGCATTGCATTGATATTCTTGTTCTTATTTTCATTTACTACAAAATGGATGGAGAATGGATTCTTCATGAAGTATCAACAAAATTACATGCATAGAACCCATGGCCTTTGAGACTTATTATAAGCTCCCATTGCCTCATGTCAATCTCCCTTCCTTGAGAGAATGGACAAATTCCCAAAACTTGGATTCAGTCCTCTCACTTTGGTTAATCCAAGGTTCCCATGTTTTTAAGACCTCAAATGGTGAGATTCCTATTTCCCAATTTAGGGAAGGTGGTAGGGTAGCTATGACTTTATTAAATAGAGCCTTTGGTGCCTCTTCTACTACTTATTTAAGTAAGTTTTGGGTATCTTATGTCTATTACATTTTAGAGTGAAACTAAACCTCTACTATTGGAGACTTAATAAGTTACTTCTTGGCCAAACAATTTACAGCCATCAAGAGAAAGACTTCCAAGCAATTATTTATAATATCTTACCTCTGGGATTCACTCTTAGCCTCTATTAATTTCCCTGGCATTCAAAATTGGTGCCCTAATGGTAGATCTACCATTTCCCATCATTATTCCAAATTACATATATTCAAATATAGGAATCACATGTAATTCATATGTGATGGTATCTTCCTAGTCATTTTTTAGGCAGTCACATGTATTCCTATTCCCAAGATTCATCCTCTAATCAAAAGACAAGTAGAGACCATGGGGGATGTGTTGTTCTATCTAGATTGTACTATGATAAGGATAGAGGGAATCATGGTACAACCATACAAATTACCTATATATATTCCCAATAAGATTGTAGAGCAAGAAATTACTTATCAAATCATCTAGGGAATGGATTGGTACTACAAGAAGAATAAGAAAGCTCAAGTTCATCCCTTTCCACTGGATATTGGAAGAATTGTAATCAAGGATTAGAAAAAACTAGAGATCATGGTGGTGCATGGAAACTCTTTTGATTTCCAACTGGGTGATCTTAAGATGTGGGATCCCAATGATAGAGTGGTTAACCATATTTAGAATAAAAAGGTCCTAAAAATTGAGTATAAACATCAACCAAGTGTGGGATATAGTATTTGCACAAAGGCAAGGAACTTTGAAGAAGTCTTGTCTAGGGTTTAAAACTATAACATAAATTTATAACATAGGCTATGTTGACGTAGTGGATTGCATAATTAAAAAGGAAACTTGACTCCTTTCTTTCACATGGCATAATGGAAACACTCTTCTTGCTATGGGTAGCAAAATTGAGGAGTGAATCTCTAGATCAGGTGCTAGCTCCCCTTGATACACCTTAAAGTCCTAAATTTCTACTGCTAATAATGGGGGGGGGTGAAAAGAGTGAGGGATGCTATAAATATAGAAAATAAATAAGATAATGATGTGCCAAAATTGATTGATCTACTCATTTTTTATCTACACTTTGTACCAAAAGGAGTAAATAGACACTTCATTTGAAAAAAAGACTATATTACATCAATGTTTCAACAAGGGGTTTGATGGAGGTATAATGAAGGAGAACCTACCATATGTGCTCTAGAGGCACACTATTGGATGGTTTCTCACCTGCACCTATACTCCAACCTAGATGCTTCTTGTTAAACTATAGAAAAAGATCTTGGATACACTAGATACACTAGCATCAACCTATGAAAGCATTAAAATAAATGACTAGACATAAGACAATACACAAACATATGCAAAAGTGTAAAAAATTAGATGGAGGTAAAATGATTCTTTTGATTAAAGTAATTTTTTTTCAAAGCCGAGAGGTTACAATATATATAGAAATTGGAGAAAGATCCTTGACTAGTCAAGAACAAGAAGCCCATATTTCTATCGCTTCTCATTAAATGTGCCTGTGAAAGCCATGTTATAGGTGTCTCATATATTAAATTTGCTGCCTGGGTGTATTAAACACTCCTATAAAATTATGGGTTGCTTCTCTTCATAACTAACAAAGCCATCTCTCCATGAAAGTTTGCACAGTTGTCTACCTATTAATGCCAAACAAAGACAAAATGGGCCACACTCTCTTGAATTCTAGCACAGCTCTCTTAATGGTTGTTCTATGGGGAATATTTCATCTACAAGCAATTAATTCTCCTACCAATACCTCCTATGCCACCTGGACTGATCTGGTACATTTTTGTGCTTGATTGGCTATGTCACTTGGAACATTCTGAGTGTTTATCTTATATGTGTGTTGCTATGTTTTGAACCATACTCTCTCTCTCTCTCTCTCTCTCTCTCTCTCTCTCTCTCTCTCTCTCTCTCTCTCTCTCTCTCTCTCTCTCTCTCTCTCTCTCTCTCTCTCTCTCTCTTTTCTCATTATTTCTTATCTTTCTCAGTAGTTCAAGCTCCTAGTGCTATCCCTTTCCTTTTGAGGCTCTTTTCTTGGTGAGTCACTAAGTTTCCTTTTGGCTTCATGCCTTTGAATTCCTTTAGGCCTATGCTCATGAGTTCTTTCAGACAAAATGTCTGAAATAATTCTTTCAAACATTTTATCTGAAAGAAATTATTCTTTGGCTTTTCTCCAATGGCTAATGTATCTCGTCAAAATTAGCATCCATAGGCCTATCACCATTTGAAAACTAATGACTCTTTCACTACCTTGAATTTGACGTTCATAGGCCCGTCACTACCCTTCAACAATTTTATTGGCTTTTTGTAAATGGACTTTTCTAAAGAGAAAGTGACCCTTCAAAAAAATGGGAAGTTCCTCTTTTGATAACCAAATATCCTCTGAAAGAGCACCTACCCTTCAAGTTTTTGTCTTGTCAAATTTATTCAGATAAAATGTCCAAAGGAATTCCTGTAGACATTTTGTCTAAAAGAATTTGTGCCTTTAAATTCCTTTCTTGGATTTTGTTACTTGGTTAATTTCTTTAGATAAAATGTTCGAAGGAATTCCTTCAGACATTTTGTCTAAATAAATTCATTCCTTGAGTTTCTTCATGGATTTTCTTTAGACATTTTGTTTGAAGAAATTCATTTCTTGGCTTGTCACTTTTTCCAAAGGAAATCTTCCTTTACAACTTTCTAGCCTGGCCTTTGCAAATAGACCTTTTTTCCCTCTGCAGGGGTACTTTGGCTCCAAGGTTGTCCTTCGGATGAATTCACAAAGGCCCTATATGGCACCTGAGTTCCCTTCACAAGGGTACCTAACCTTTGGAGATTTTGTAAAAGACCTCTGCCCCTTTGAAACTAGCCCATTTTGCCATTAAAAGGCTTGCCCAAGGTAATCTATTTGTCCTGCTAAACATCTAGGATTGAAATGAGTTCTAAATCAACCCAAATACTTGCAAGACTCTAAACACTTGGATTTTTATGGAAATGGGCCTATTACAGAAAAAAAAAACCATAAGATTGCAGTGGGGTGAACTCATCATAAACTAGCTAATAGGCCTTGCAAAAGAAGGGAAAAGAGGGGTGCTCAATTTTGGTCTATAAGACCAAAATTCATCAACACATTTGGTGATTCATAGGGGAAGCATGCATTTTATGCTTAAGAAAGTTAGTGGATTAAAGGTCCATTGGGCATGGAGTTGGGCTGTAGCTTAAAAGGATGGTAATAACCTTGAAAAACCTAAGAACCAATAAATATTTTACCCCAAAAGGAAAAGAGAACACACACAAGGCTAAAAAACTACAAATATGCATAAAAGCACTTAGGGAAAATGAGGAAAAAATAGGGAAACTATGTATATAACAAGAGAAGGTTAATGACAATGTTTAAGATATATCACATTAAATGGGATATGTAGTTCTTCACCATCCAACTTGGAGAGTTGAAATACATTATGTTGCTTGCATTGGGTGATGACATATGGACCACTCCATAAGGCATCAAACTTTGTGTGATTTCCAAGTTTAGCTCAGTCTTAATCCCATTTCAAGATAATGCCACCTTTTAAAAAGTCTTTTGACAAGGATTTCTTGTCAAAATGTTTCTTTATTTATTATTGGTAGTTAGTCATGACATCCATGGCTTGGTCTCTTACCTCCTAAAGCTTCATTAGTTCACAAAATCTAACTCCATGCTATTGTTCTCCTCTAATTATATCTGATGGGTAAGATCCAAGGTTGCTAACTCAAGTGAAATAGGAAGTCTAGCTTCCCTTCCATACACAAGTGTGTATGGTGAATTGCCAACTACCCTTTTTGGAGTGATTCTATCTACCCACAGGGTTGTCATCAGCTTGGCATGTTAAGTCCTTTGATTTTCATCCATTGTCCTTTTAATGATCTTGATTAGGTTGTTATTGGTGGACTCAGCCAGCCCATTCCCTTATGGGTAGTATTTGGAGGAAGTACTAAGATAGATGTCGTATCATAATGCCCACTCATTTGTCTTTATTCCTAAGAAATCTAATGTGTTATTGAAAATGATTGTAATTGGGACCCCAAATTTCATCACCAGGCCTTCATAAAAGTCTAGGATCATACTCTTGTTGGATTCCTTTAAAGTGATGGCTTCTACCCATCTTGTGAAATAATTTGTAGCAGTCAGGACCCACTTGTGGCCAACACTAGGAGGGTTGATCATCCCTATGAATTCCAAACCCCATTGCATGAATGGTTATTCCACTTGAATAGGTTGTAGAAGCATTGTATCCAGTAATTGTTTTCCATCAAAGAGAGCACATTTTTGGCATCTCCTCACCCAAGCATGAGTGTCTCTAAACAAGGTAGGCCAAAAGTAATTAGCCCTCATAATCCTTGTAGTTGTAGCCTTGGGAGCAAAGTGACCACCAGCTGGTCTATCATGAAATTCAAATGGTACTCTATCAACCTGATCTAAATCGATACATCTCAAGAGTACCCCTGAAAATTATTTTATGAACAACACTCCACTACTAAGACATAAGGAAGAAATTGGAGCTTAAAATATGTCCTCTTAGTTCTATCAAGACCTTGAGGGCACTCACTAGTTTAAAGAAAATGAACCATATCTTGTGTCCATCTCTTAGTGGTGGTGGGAATTTCTGCTATAGCTCCATCATTGAGTATCAAAATGCCCTCTTTTTGTTCTTTGAATTCTATAGCTAGATGCTCACACAACCTTCTTCTTCTCACCATCTTAGTGGTCTTAATCTCTACATCATACTCCATCACCTTGGTGATCCACCCTGCCCTTTTTTTGTTCAAGTCATGACTTAGAAAGAAATCCTTGACACTAGGATGTAGCACCATGATGTGAATATTTTTGTTTGATAACATATCTCTAAATTTCATTAGGCTTCATATAACTACAAGTGCTTGATTCTCAACATAAGTGTATATAACCTCATAGCCTTCTAAGCGTTGGCTAAAAAATGTGAGAGGTTGTTCGAGGTTTTCACCGTTCACTTGGGTGAGCATAGTAGTGATTGCCTCTTCATTACCAAAGGTGTAGAGTTTGAAGTCCTTGGAGAAGTTGGGGCTAGTCAAGGTGGGAGTCTAGGTGATAGCTTGCTTGATCCCTTCAAAACTATCTCTCCTGCATGTTGTCCATGTGAACATCTCATCCTTCCTCAACATGGAAGTTAGTGGCTTGATTAGTTCAAAAAAATTAGGTATGAATCACATAAAAAAGTTTATTTTTCAAAAGAAACTTTGTAGGCCCTTCTTGTGTTTAGGCAAGGACAACATTAAGATGGTGTGCACTCTTTTTGGATTAATGGTTAAACCCCCCTTTGAAATGACATGACCTAGGAATTTGCCTTCCTAGACAACAAAAAACACATTTCTTGTGGTTGTGAGAGATGCAAAACTCTCTACACCTCTCAAAGATTTGTATTAGGTGTTTTATATGTTATCCTACCTCCTTGGAGAAGATTGTCACATCATCAAGGTAAACTAGCAAGATGTCATTTATCAAACCTTAGAAGGCCATATCCATAGCTCATTGGAAAGTAGCTCCAGCATTTAACACTCTAAAAGGCATATTCTTGTAGGTGAAAGTTCCCCACTTGGTGGTGAAGGCTATTTTGTACTGGTCATGGTCTTGCACTAGAATTTAATTATATCCAGAGTACCCATCTAGGAGGGAGAATCATTCACTGCCTGTCACCATCTAGAGAATCTATTCCATGATTGGGAGGGGATAGTGATCTCTTAATGAGACTCTATTAAGGTCTCTGAAATCAACACATAATTAGATCTCTCCATTTTTCTTCCTAACAAGAACCAAATTGGCCAGTAGAGAAGAGTGTTTGCTAGGAAAAATGATCTTGGACTCAACCAGCTTGGTAAGTTCCTTTCTCATGAGAGGCTCAATCCTTGGATTGATTGGTCTCTATTTTTTCTTGATGGATTTGGCACCTTATTCTATCTCAATGGTGTGTTGGTCCAATCTTGGGTCAAACCCCTTTAAATCACCATACTCCCAAGCAAAGACATAGGCAAACTCTTGTCATAACAAAATAAAAGAATGCCTTTCCTCGTTGGTACATACCTTCCCAATTGCAAGCAACTTATCCTTGAATATTTATACCCTTTCATAATTATCTTTCTTGGTTTTCATGCTCACTTTATCACCTTTGAGTTGGTCATCCTCATTGAAGATGCTCTCAAGAGTGGCCAAACCCTTAAGAAGTTTGTTGTTCTTCAGCTAAACAATCTAGCCTTCATATTGTTGTTGTAGCTTGGATTGATTCCTAGAAACAAACTCAGCCTCCTCCTATAAGAAAAGTGTTATTTTCTAGTCACTATCAAAAACCTACCAATTGATGACATTGTCTGGTATAGAGGATCTCACTATCACCTTTAAATGGTGTTGATTTTTGTTTTAACTTATTCCCTTGGGAATATCAAACTAAACACCAACTACTGCTAGTCTATTTGCATGCTTGTTTTGTTCTCTTGGGATGGAAGTGATGTTGAAAGTAGTGAATCTCTCCATTAGGTCCCACACCCTATGCTTCTAAGACTTGAGCAAGGAGTTCTTGGTCAAGTTTTGACCCCTCACCTGGTTTATGATTAACTTGTTGTCTCCAAAAACTTGCAATTCTTTGATTCCTCTTTTTCTTGTCCACTTTAAACCATGAACAAAAGATTCATATTCTACTACATTTCAAGTGTAAGAAAAATGGAACCTGAAAGTTGAAAAGTATTTTTCCTTTGAAGGTGAAACTAGCATTGCTCCACCACCATCTCCCAACTTGCTTCTAAATCTATCAAAGAAAAGTTGCCACAAACCACAGCTCTCTTGATTTGCCTTCATTACATTTAGCATGAAAGTATCCTTCTCATACATATAGTAAACTCCAAGACCTACCTCTTTGATGAAATTTTAAGGATCATGTTCAAAATTATCATTTCCCCATTCATCTAAGAGCAGGTCGGCAATTCCTACAAGGGAAGATGGTGGGGATTGGTCTACCTAGAGTTCTTCTTCATCAATGATGGTGTAGCTGACATTTTTTGCCTTAGGTGAGTATGGCTCTAGGTGATATTTTTGGATAGGCTCTGACTCAATATTCACTTTGGTTTCATACTTCATCCTAAAGACCATGTACGACTAATTTGATACCAAGTACCCACCTATCTTAGACATGAAATCCCTAGATAAATAAAGAGTGAAGTAGGGGGGCATCTACCACTACCACATCATGGGGAATGAAGAAGGTTAGATAGGGATGGAGAGTTAGATTCAAGATTCTTACCACTCCCAATGTCTTGGTTGGTGATCCATCCAACTATGGAACTCCCTTGATCATTTGATCATATTTGAGTCATAGCTTGTTAGCTATGCATTTTGGCATCACTGAGGTGCTTTCTCCACTATCAATGATGCAATTTTGGACCAAGAAATCAGCAATAATCAAGGATAGGTAAAAAGAGGGAATTTTGCATCCTTCTTTGCTTGACCTCCCATGGGGGGAGCTCCATTCACTATCAACTCATTATCAACCTTTGTTGGTACAATTTGCTCACTTAGCCCATGTAATTCCTTCTGGAGTATATCCTTTTGTCTTGGCATTGCTAAGGAATCCCATAATGAGATGCTTATGTGCATCTTCTTAATTTGGTCCACCACATTGATTGGAGGTTTGATCCCCTTTAAGTTCTCCTTGGGGACATTTGTAACTTGAGGTGTAACCTAAGGAGTCAAAGCTGCAACTAGTGGTCTATAATTGGGAAATTTCTGATTTACTTGTGATAAAAGAGATGTCATAGATGCTTGAGTAGCTACTTGAGCTTCTTCCATAGCTCTCTTCTTAGACCTAGTGTTGGTTGCAACACAATCATCTTGATTATTTATGGTCCCCACATAATTGACTGCAAAGAACTCCCCTTCCAGGTGGTTCATAAGAGTGGAATTAGATTGAACCTACCTACTTTCTATCCTAGATTGTGTTGACATCTCAAAACTTCAGAATTGGGCTGTTTGATCACCTTGTGTGTGCATACAGTAATTTGGTAGCTCATTATCATAAGCAACCTATTCTGTACCATACCCCAGGGGTGGACAATTAGGTTGTTCCTATACCAAATTATTTTGAGTGGGGACAAGAGCCTTGGATGATGAAGGGGCACTTGGATTATAACTTTGATAAGGCCTGACTTGCATAATTTGACCCTACCCTTGATTATAATTCTAGAAAGGAGGTCTATTTGTTTGCTTGAACTGCTAGTACCCTTGATTTGACTGATAGATTTGAGCTTGTTACCTCTTGAGGGCCACCAATTCATTAGTAACACTCTTTAGTAAACTCTTAACCTCATGGAGGTCATTTGTAGGGGTAGCAGTCGACCTTTCTACACTAGGTGGAGGAGATAAAGTGGGTGTAGAAGGCTAAGCTGAGGGCTGTAGATTAGGAAAGAGTGGCATATGTGGTCTAGGGGCTATCTTTCCTACTTGCACCAAATTTTTTTTGGTAGCTATGGCTATTTCATAAGCAATAGGTAAAACTTGTCCACCCATGGACTGTATCATGACATCAATGTCACTATTCAAGGCCTTTAAGTAGTAAAGGAAAGCATATCTTAGAGTCAGCCTCACTAGAATGGGGATTTTTTCCCAAGTATTTTAGAACCTAGTGTTAAAATCTTGCATAAATTCATGCAAATCTCTCTTCATAGTGTTCAATTGCTCAGTTAGAGATAGATGGTCACTCTTCTCTCCAAATCTATTTGTTAGGAGGGTGCCTAATTCATTCCATGAGCCAACTTAATTTATAGGTAAGGTCCCATACTAGTCCAAAACTTTACCTTTAAAAGACAAGGCCAGTAACTTAATGGCTACATTTTCTTTAGTGACATTATGGATATTACATAGGTTGGCTATGTTTTTGATATTCTCAATAGTGGTGATTGGCCCCTCTCCACTAAAGGGAGGAACACTCTTAAGGGTTGTCCCTGAAATTGGGTCATATTGTAGAAGGTTCAAAGGACTCTAACCATTAAAGGCCATAAAATGTAAAGCCATGGTTGTGACAGGGTTCAACTTGGGTCTTCTTATGTAGGTATATTTTATAGCAGGTCTGGGAAACTAGTTTGTCATGTAAAGATGAGTCATTGTAAACCTTAGCCTCTTTGTTGAGTTCAAAGGTAGCTCAACAAATTTGAAAGGGACACCCTTAGAAGAAGATCTTGTGGTGACCTTAGGCATGGGGTGCCAAGCTGATCAATAACCGGTGATTGAATTCTTAAAATGGAGTCACTAGATGTTGGATTATAGATCTTGATTTTAGATTTTTTACAATAACAAGACTAGCATCAATCCTGAAACTCATAGGATGTTATTTGTGTCCTATCGAGTGTGATAAAAATTGTTGATGTAGTGGATTTCACCCTTCAAAAGGAAAATTGGCTCCTTTATTTTATGTGGCACAATAGAAACACTCTTCTTGTTGTGGGTAGAAAAACTGAGGAGTGAATCTCTAGATCAGGGGTTAGCTCCCCTTAATACACCTTAAAGTCCTAAATTTCTACTACTAATAATGGGGGGGTGAAAAGAGAGAGGGATACTATAAAAATATAAAATAACTAAGATGGTGATGCACCAAAATTGATTGATCTACTCATTTTTTATCTACACTTTGTACCAAAAGGAGTGAATAGACACTTCATTTAAGAAAAATACTAGATTGCATCAATGTTTCAACAAGGGGTTTGATGGAGGTATAATGATGGAGAACCTACCATAGGTGCTCTAGAGGCACACTGTTGGATGTTTTCTCACATATACCTATACTCCAACCTAGATGCTTCTTGTTAACCTATAGAAAAAGATCTTGGATACACTAGATACACTAGCATCGACTTATGAAAGCATTAAAATAAATGACTAAACATAAGACAATACACAAACATATGCAAAAGTGTAACAAATCAGATGGAGGTAAAATGATTCTTTTGATTAAAGGCAAATTTTGTCAAGGCTTCACCATACAGAAGTGAGAGATCCTTTTCAAAGCTGAGAGGTTACAATATATATAAAAATTGGAGAAAGACCCTTGACTAGTCAAGAACAAGAGGCCCATATTATTGTCGCTTCTCATTAAATGTGCCTATGAAAGCCATGTTATAGGTGTCTCATATATTGAATTTAATACTTGGGTGTATTAAACACTCCTATAAAAGTATGGGTTTCTTCTCTCCATAACTGACAAAGCCATCTCTCCATGAAAGTTCGTGCAACTGTCCACTTATTAATGCCAAATAAAGAAAAATGGGCCGCTCTCTTGAATGCTAGCACAACTCTCTTAATGGTTGTTATATGGGGACTATTTCATCTACAAGTAATTACTTCTCTTGTTAATGCCTCTTGTGCCACCTAGATTGATATGGTTCATTCCTATGCTTGATTGGTTGTGTCACCTAGAACATTTTGAGTGTTTATCTTATATGTGCATGGCTATGTTCTGAGCCATGCTCTCTCTCTCTCTCTCTTTTCTCTTTCCTCATTGTTTCTTGTCTTTCTTGGTAGTTTGGGCTCTTGGGGCTATCCCTTTCCTTTTTGGGCTCTTTTCTTGGTGGGTCACTGAGTTTCCTTTTGGATTTATGCCTTTGAATTCCTTTGGGCTTGTGCTCATGAGTTCTTTTAGATAAAATGTCTGAAAGAATTCTTTTAGGTGTTTTGTCTGAAAGAACTTATTATTTGGCTTCTCTCCAATGGCTAATGCATCTCATCAAAATTGGTGTATGCAAGCCTATCACCATTTGAAAACTAATGACTCTTTCTCTACATTGAATTTGATGTTCATGGGCTCGTCACTAGATATTTGAACTTCCAACAGCTAGCTTACCATGTTAAAGTTGACGTTCTCGAGCCTATCACTACCCTTCAACAATTTTCTCAGCTTTTTGTAAATGGACTTTTTCAAAGGGAAAGTGACCCTTTGGAAAAATGGGAAGGTCCTCATTTGATATCCAAGTGTCCTCTGAAAGGGCACCTACCTTTTGGGTTTTTGTATTATCAAATTTCTTCAAACAAAATGTCTGAAGGAATTCCTTCAGACATTTTGTTTGAAAGAATTCATGCCTTTAAATTCCTTTCTTGGATTTTGTTACTTGGTGAATTTCTTCAAAAAAATGTCCAAAGGAATTCTTTCATACATTTTGTTTGAAGAAATTCATTCCTTGAGTTTCTTCATGGATTTTCTTCAGACATTTTATCTAAAGAAATTTATTTCTTAGCTTGTCATTTTTTCTAAAGGAAATCTTCCTTTATGGATTTTTGGCCTAGCCTTTAAAAATGGACCTTCTACCCTCCATAAGGGTACTTTCAGTCCAAGGTTGTCCTTTGAATGAATTTTCAAAGGCCCTTTTTGGCACTTGAGTTCCCTCCATAAGGGTACCTGACATTTGGAGCTTTTGTAAAAGACCTCTACCACTTTGAAACTAGCCCATTTTATCATTAAAAGGCTTGACTGAGGTAATTTGTTTACTTTGCTAAACATCTAGGATCAAAATGAGTTCCAAATCAGCCAAAATACTTGTAAGACTCAAATTACTTGGTATTTTATGGAAATGGGCATGTTACATAGAAAAACCCATAAGATTGTAGTGGGGTGAACTCATCAAAAACTGGCTAACAGGCCCTACAAAAGAAGGGAAAAGAGGGGGTGCTCAATTTTGGTCTGCAGGACCAAAATTAGTCAACAAGATAGTTAGGGATAATAAGCCTTTAGGATAAATATTTTAGTTACATCCTTTACAATATCACTTGTTTCTAGGACCATCTGGGACTACACATCAAGAACCACCTATTGAGGGACAATCTTTTAAGCCTAAGCAAGGAGAATTAATAAAGTCATCCTAGATTGGGCAACCGAGGATGCAAAGGGAAAAGGTAAAGATGTGATTCAAGAGTCCAGCATAGAGCATAGACCTGGTGAAAGTTCCCAAATTTAAGCATCCCCACCAAGGCCTTCTTCCACAATAGAGGTTATTAGCATGATTGCTTTAGAAACTAGAGAAATAGTAGAAAGTGCCCTTATTAATATCATAGATTCTTATGGTTTGGATAAGGAAGAAGACCCATCTAAGGAAGTAGGCAAGGAATTAGTTTCATTGGGAAGTGGAAAGAGATAGGTAGAATTAGCCTTAGTTCCTCTAGCTTCAAGAAATAAGCCTTGGTTAACTTTCACTCACCCTACTAGTGAAATAAACCTCTTCAATGATGAGAATCCTATTTATGGACCAGCCATTCCTGATTGGTTTATTTATGAGAAGTTGTAAAAAATCTAATCTCTTTCTCCTTCACTAGATTTGACTCTAGTGGACATAGGTGTTCAAGATAATGTCAAGCCTTGGATTTAGGATATGTTAAACAAACAAGCAAAGAGAAGCATCCAAATTATTGACAACAAGGAAAGCCAATGAGTTAGTACCCTATGAGCCTCTGGGAGTTCAAATGTAGAGATTATTGAATAACCACAGGTGAAATAATTTGACCCTCAAGTCTAATATAATCTAAATACATCAACTTTTGAGAGAGTAGAGACCAAGAAAATTACTGTTGGTACTAAGGAGTTCACCTTTCAGAAGGTGAAACCATTTTTAGGCTTAACTCCTATTTCAGGTAGTAGAGAAGCATCCTATTTTTCAAGAAGATGTATCTAGTATGGTATAGCCTAGTCAATAATGACCTTAGTTGGAGTTGAAGGAATGAAGTAGAAGAATCTTAACTTGGAGAAAGAAAAATAATATTTAGAACCATGGGTCCTCCTTTCAATTCCTAAGGATATATTGCAAATATTGATTAAATATTTGATGAATGCATTTGATAATTTGAAAAATATCAATATTATATTGAGTGCTTTAAACCATCAAGATGAGATGGCACAAGCCTTAATCACTCAATGGTAGAATTCTCAAGTTCAGATGGAGGAGCTCATTAAGGTGCATAAGACAAGGTAGGCATTGGACTTCAAGATTATCAAACTTAAACATCTGGACATCTTCATGGTAGTTTTGATAGATAAACAAGATGATTTGATCACCTAGAGCAATGATGTTAAGTACTTAATTGAGAGAGATATGGACTTGGTAAATTGGATTGAGAAACTTCTAGGGAATCTATTAGATAACCCTTCTCAAACCACTACTATAGGCCTGATTGATGATGAAGAATTCAAGCAGAGGGTTGGTACTCACATCCAAAGCATCAAAGATAGAAAACGTCATTTGGCTAAGGACAACTTGAAGACCCTTGATACCATTATTTTTTTAGGGTAACAAATTGTATAAGCATAATGTATCAAGGAATTTGTATCTTAGGCAGTTAGTGAATTTGACAAGTTAGCAGATAAAGAAGAGGATTGTTTAATGAATCTTGTAGTGGATTTTGAGCTGATCAAGGAATAATACACCAAGGTGAAAGACTTCCTTAGATAGGGCTAATTGAAGGGCCCACTAATGAAATTCTTAAGAGAATTTTCTTTTTGTAAAGTATATACTAGTCTGTTAGCATATACTCTTTCTTGTCATATTGACATGTGACCTTCTACATTATATCTTTATATTTAGGATAGTTATCCTTATTTGCATGTTGATATTTTGAAATTTAACTAGTTAACCACCTATGTTTGTTATAAATAGGCAGATGGTTACCATTTGTAAGAGATATTTTTTGAGAAATTGATACCAGGAGCATTTAATACAACTAAGGAATTTTGAAAAGATTGTCTAGATAGTTTTGTTAAATGTCTATGCTATCTCTCAATTGTGGAAATTTGAGTTTAATTTGAATGATTCTTCTTATTTTGAGTCACATTCTTTGTCATCTAGTAGTTAATTTGTGTTCAATGCTAGATTAACTGTAAATATTTCAAGTATACTTCATTTTATTTGCTCTGTATTTGGATGTACTTATGTTATTTAGATCATAATAACAAACTTTTAAAGTAAACTTGGTTCTTACTTATGATTCATACTTTTCCTCTGAATCTTGCTTGATTTGTGATGTAATTTGAGCTTATGCTATTTTTATAACATAAATTAGTTTAATGTGTACTCAACGTAATTTTAATTTTGTCATAATACTTGATATGAAAACTTGCAATCACGTCTCTTCCTTCCTTACCCTTCCTTTTTTTTTTTTTTTTTTTCAAGATTCACTCTAGCTTAAAGATCATTGTTAATAATCATTTAGTTTAACTTCTAAGTCCTAAAAATTACTAAGAATTCAAATTGTGTAGACCTTGGTGGCTCCCAACGATGAAATCAAATAAATATTATGGATAGTTTTCATACTTTGCTTCTATTTCACCACAAACAATCACTGAATAATCAAAAACTGCAACTCATGCCATGGATTCTAGAATCCTAAAATGAGAACTATTCTTCAACACTAAGAGCACATGTGGTATAGTTTAAAGCATCAACACGGTTAAAACCCAAAAAAGTGTTATTAAGTTTAAGAAATCAACAAAATTGTTAGTGAAATATGTTGGACTCTTTGATGTTCTAGAAGTGAAAAATCTTGTAGTGTATAGACTTGCATTGCCATAAGCTTTAGCTGAAATGCAAAAAAAATCATGTATCTTATCTTTAAAAATATATTATTGATCCTACAAATGTTTTGGATTGAAATACATTATAGGTTTAAGATCCAAGGGTAGTCACAGTATAACTAATCATAATAATGGATACTCATAAGCTTTAAGCTTAAGTAACATAAAAGTATCATAATAGGTCTAGTGGGACAAATAAAATATTATAATGTAAATTATTTTATATTATTAACATTACAACACTTTATTAATACTTATATATTGATTATTTTTATAATCTTAGGCTAACTACCCATTTTTTGATTGAGGTGGTTTCAAGACTATCCTGCCCTTGCAGGCAGTATAGAGGGAGAGTATCATCAAATAGGGGGTGCAAATACCAGCATTAGGGATTGAGAGAATTAATCTAAACCTGCACACACAACATTATAATTTTTTTGGGTGAGATGAATGTTAATTTTAATTATGCTAATTGATGAATGTTGCTTGTTTGTCTTTGCAATAAATGAAGCATGTTTTGCATTATCTAAGTTTATCACTTGTCATAGTTTGCATAATATGTGAAGTCTATGATTGACTATTTGTGTTTCTTAAAATCATTATAGGAACTAACTAAAAGTGTTGTGTAAATTTGAATGCATGCTATTTGGTAGAAGCATGAGTGTCATTGGTATTATTTGATGGTTACTTGTTGTCCCTTTTTGGTGACATAGTGAAGAGGAAAAAACACCCCAAATCAAACTAATTGAAAATGAACTTTGGAACTTGGTTTAGCTCTTGGTTATGTTCATTGGAAATATCACAAAGTGAAATGGGAAAAGAAAATAAGCTATTTGAAAACCATGAAAAGAATTAGGGTTGTTTTTCTTTGTTACTATGATTTGGGAGTTGACTTAACCATTTGGAGAGCTCGATGGTTTCATGTTGTAACTATGCCTAGAGATAGGGTGAATGATTGTAAGCTAATGATAAAATGGATGAGTTTGAGCATTGATTTATTTGATTTCCATTAAGGTGAACATGTAGGATAGTAAAAGAGTTGCCTAGACATAAAAAATGTGTATGAGTTTTAAGAAAAAGAATAAGAAGAGAAAAAGGGTAAGTAGAATGGGGATGACAAGAAGAAAGGAGATTAAAACTCTAAAGAAAGGAGGGAAAAGCTTCCATTTTGCACATTTAGGTGGAAACCATTATGATACCAAGTTAGTTTATATTGAATTTGTAATTTTATAGTATGTAGACCTAGTTTACAGGTAAATGTGGACTTGTTATGAGTTTTTTTTAATACTACATCTTAATGTGTAAACAATAGTCTTTGACAAAAATAAAATCAGGGTTTTATGTATATAAAACTGGGGATGGAAATTGGTTCCATCCATAGGCCTATGCACATAATAACACCAAGCTTGTGTGATTATAAAACTAAATTTTTATAGGTGAAAATATTATACTAAAACCCCTATGATCTAGATCTATAGACGTGGGGATATATATCAGTTCCATCCATAGGCCTATAGAATTGAGGTCGGGTATATTTAGAATGAAACAATTTATATTTTTAAGTTGGATGAGATTAAAACTTTAATAGTTTCACCCTATGTAAATATTGTTAACATAAGGATTATTAAAACTATAAAATGGAAACACATGTGTCTTATCTGATCCCTAAGGATTTATAGTATCGAGTGAGTTCCTTAATATAGGAAACATAGGTAGCATAACAATTATGTAGGTAATGTTTTAATTTAAAACTTGAATGTTATAATGTATTTACATAATATTAGATAAGATATGACTTTATTGGTTTCCTTTTAATTATCTATTATTGTTTTAGTTTATGATAAGGTGATTTGAGTTTATATAAATGGGTTTAATGGCTAGCTCTTAATTTGATTAAATTAAGATGAACTCGGTACTATTAACCACTTTAACCATAAATAAAAATAGGTCAACCCCATATAATAAAAAAATTGATATATGGGTCTATTATAATGTCATAGGTTGTGTCATGGTCCATTTTATGTGATTTAATGTGCTTATAGCCTTGGTCATAGTTCATTTTAGTCATTATGTCATTTAGTGGTCATAATTGAAGTTGCATGGTTTTCAAGAGTGTCATAGTGTTATAATATCTATTATAACATCCAATATGTCATATTACTTATCAGGAATGTCAAGATTAACTAAAACTTGTAGGTTCCTAACAAAAAATCAAGAAATCAAGTGAAAAAGAATGAGTTTTGAAGGTTGTAAGGCCTATGAGAGAGAGTGGAAAGTGGAATAAGATTATTAAATTAATCTTCAGCTCCCATAACTCCATTTACATTATTGATATAACTTTAAGTTCCAAAATTGGATAAAACCATTATATCTCTCCATCGCTCTACTAGGCAAGTAAAACTAATCAACAGGGCTTTGGATGGTATGGTCAATAAAAGGACTTTCAAGTAAAACTATATTTGTGATGGACAATACACTTAGTCATCTTAATTTTAATGTTTTAATTTTTAATAATGGTTTCCTATACTTTATGAACCATTCTTAACAAGTTGACTCTCTTGTTTTTTTAGCTAATCCCCACACCCTATAGGTTTTGCTTATGTGTGAGATATTTTGTACAATTCAATTGGTGAAATGGTTTTTAAAGGATTAATATTTTCTTATCTCATGGTTTCTATGTTTGTTTTCATGTATGAAAGTGAAATGATGAGTTCAAACCTCTTAGATTGCAGGAGGAGTATATCAATGAGGTTGCAGTTAGGTTTCAACACTTGCATAAGGTTATTTCTCTATAGTGGTTTTAGATGAGTGTGAGGTGTTTTGTTTCATGCCTCTAATGTCTTCCTAATACCATCTCCTGTAAATCTCACACTCCAAAGCTATCATTCATGGAGTTACATTCATAGTTCAAAACCCACAGTCAATTTCCTACATGATTCCATATATAGTCAATTAAGTCATGGTGTGTGGAGTTCTCAAGACATTCATGGAGGTTTTTGATGAGTTTAAAAGGTTTTTTACATATTCTTGCAACATGATCAATAAAACTAAACCTCCCCAAGTGATATATGATAAATTGTGATAACCAATACCTCTACACACATAGTTATACTCCATTAATATGCACCTATAGGTGCTATGGAGGGAGTCAATCATTTTGGAAAAAAGTAATTTTCTGGCTTTGAATATTATATGGTTGAAAGGATTTGCTTAAAAAAGGTGAGAAGGTCCAAGATAGACCCTAAAGTCAGATTCCATGAACACTACCCATATTCATAGTCACTACTTGTACACAAAAATGTCCACCTACATGTGGTCCCAAAGAGATCTAAAAGTGTTGTTTGGTGGATGTTCAAACATGCTTTGATGCCTTCATCATGTTTGAATAAAATGGAGATGCCCTAAGAACCTAGTATAAGGTCATAAATATGCATAGTCCACTTTTGAAATTCACTACCTTATGTACTACTATGTGTGCATTTACAAGGTACCACAAAGATCTAAGAATGTCTCATAGAGAAGATAAGACATGCTTTGAAACCTTTTTGAGGTCCTAGAGAGTGGGAGATACCATGAACTTCAGGGACAAGTTTCCTAAAAATCTCCAAAATACATCCCTCAACACTTTTGATGATGCTGTAAGATGAACAAACATGGATCCTAGACAAGTTTTGATGCATCTATCTTTTATCCCTATCCTAGGGTAACATCTTGTAAAAGAGAGTGAGAGATTTGGCCAATAGGTTTCCATGAAAAATATGTTTCAAAGTTGTTATTTTATTTACTACAACCTTTTAGTGATGTCTATAGGATCTAAATAATTAAATGATTTCAAAACCCAAGGTTACAATATAGATACATGTCACCATGTTGAGTGGCTTTATTGACCTATAAATGCACCTACAAGTGTATGTTTGGCTCAAAATTCTACCTACAGTTGAATATAGGTATATAAAATCTTATGATAAATACTTAGACATGAAACAACATAAGGAACAGTGCATAGGTGATAGAAACCCAACATGATGTTCCAAAATCACAAGGATGCAATCAATTCCTTTAGGTCTAATTTAGGCCTAAAGCCCAATTAAAGGGTCAATCTCATTTCCAACACCATATGATCATGGTAAAGCATTGGGATACCTATTTTGGGGGATATAAGGTGTGTTATAGCTTTTAGAATGTAGGGGAGATCACAAGGAAGCCTCATTTTCATTTAAAGACAATTTAGACCTACACAAAATGAAAAAAGGAGCTAGAGTACGCAAGTTTAAGAGATCATAACTAATTTTGAGGCTTTGCATGGGAGTCTAAGGAGTTGGGGGATGTTGAAGGAGGTCTTGAACAAGTTCTTAATGAATTTTTTGGAGAGTTGGATGTCAAACCTTTATGAACAATATTTAGACATAAAAAGTACTCTAAACCCTCTAAAATCCTTGGTAGTGATCCAATTATGAAAATTAAGGAGAAGGGAAATATAAATGAACTATAATGTCTTGGGATATGATTGGATGTTGCAGAGGACTCTCTAGGGATCCTCCCCATCAACTTGAGTTCTACCCTACTTGTACAGACAGGGTAAAAATGGATTTTCTTGAATGTTTTTGGTGTTTTTTAGGTTAAAGGAAGAATAAAAGGATGAAATTCACTTTGTGGGATAGTTTTATACTTGATATAACCTCTCATTTCCATTTATTTCAGCATAATATCTCATAAGTTCTTTTATTAACACCTTCATCTTAGCTAACCAAAAATAACATAGTGAACAAACTAGTGAGAGAGTGAAAACTCTAAGTGGTAGGAATTTTAAGGTCTACCTAAGGAATATAAATCCATGAAGGGTAATGATACGTGTCATACAATCCATTTTGTGGATAAAATTCGAAAATTTAAGACTAAATTTGATTCCAAGTGTGAAGGGTAAGTGAAAGAGGAGTTATTTGGACTATAAACAATGATAACTCATGTCCAAAAGAATCTTGATGATAAAGGATGAAACCAATGCATGTTCAATCATGTATACAATCCCTTCCTCTTATTTTAATAATTACATCTATCCCTAGTTTGGTGTGGGATGTTCCAATAAGGCCAAATGATAAAGGCAGTTTTCTAAGTAATCAATTAAGGAGCTCTACACCACATTTCAAGAGTTTCATGTTTTGAGGGGCATTGTCCAAGTAGACATTGCATGGTTTATTAAATATTATTATCCCATGCATGTTTAAATCCGTTTATCAATATGACACATGTACTAATGACTCTTGGATTTCATTTTCTTCTCCTCTCTCTCCAATTCTATAAGTACTAGCCATTTTGACTCTAATAGACTAATACCATACCATGTATGGTGAATCCCTACTAGTTTTGACATTATACTTTGCCTTAGAATGATACATACAATCTGGTTTGACTTCATATATAATATTTTCAAAGTGTGTGAAGAGATGTATATTGAATATTTAAGAGATATCTATCTATCCTTGCTTTCTCTCAATCCTTCCATGTTTGATGTAAGTGACTTCACTCTAGAAGCTCATATGAAATGTTGTAAAGTGTATGGATTTGTTCTCTTACCTTGGATAGTATTAATTTTAAACTTGATATAGTAGGTCATATGAAGTTTCACTTAACTTGGATAGTCTTCATGCATGTCACCTTCATATTGAAATATTAATGCTAGTGCAATCTAGGACTTTTAGACTAGTGTTGTAAGCTTTGTTTATTAGTGAAAGAAGTATGATGGTCTCACAAAATTCATTCTAGTGTATCACCCCCTTAGATTATTTTCTTTTCATGTAAACTTATATCCCTTTTCTCACAACCAAATAATTAGTTAGGTGTTAAGCACTTCAAGATATTTCAGGGAGCTACTCCTTAAACCTATAGGTCTACTTTTGTTATAGGAACACCCACATACCTATAAGTATTCCCATGTTGCCAAAATATATAGGAGGATATAACACCCTCCTCTAGGGAAAAATATTTGGTGACAATAGTTATATCATGCTCAATAGGACCAATGTCCAAGAGAGTGGAAATATTATTAGTGTGTCTTTCCTCTAATCAGCTTTTGGAAGTAAACAAGATAGCACCAATGGAAAATCTGAATGAAGTATTCTAGTTATAATTATCCAAAAAATATATTTTTTTAGTTTTTGTTAGCTCTTATGTATCCTTTAACCTATGATATTGTTATGAATAGCTATGGTGAATATCCTTACTATGAACCTCCCTCTCAGCCCTGTTATAAACCACATTACACCCCTTAACAATCCTATCAAAATGGATATCAATCCTATAAGCTATGGAATTCCTATGGTCCTCCATTTCCCTCTCCATATGGACATCATGTTTTTGTACATCCCTTAAAGGAAGAATATAAATAATCCTATCAAGGAATGCATTTCTATCAATCCTAATATGATCCCTACCAATCATACCATGATGCCTATCAACCTCAAGAGGATTCCTATGAGTCCTATCTTGAGGAATCATATAATCCCATTGATTGTAAAAAAATAGAATAAAATACAAGGTATGAAATCTAAGAAACTCAGATATAAAAAAATAGAGATGGCCTCAATCCCCTTCATTACCTTCCTCCTCCTCCATCAGCCTCACCCTATGTCAAATACTTATTGGCACTCCGACCAAAGTTGTTAGATAATGAAGATAACATGTGGACATGGGATAATGAGTTTGATGTGCTTCAAAATAATCTCATGGAATAATAAAGAGGTATTCCCAAATATGTATGCATATGTTAGAGATATTTGAAGGGAAAGAGGGAAATCAATGGGGTATCAAAGGACAACTAAACATGGCAAATACTTGACTTCAATGCTTAATAGATAGGATGAGGATGTAGGAAGATAAAAAACTTAATAATGAACATGATTTTTTTGAATATACTGAAGGAGGCTATTGGAAAGGTGAAAATTCTATTGATGTAAGTGATTTTCCTTCTAACCAACCCAAATTGTCACTTCCCCATGACCTTATTAGCAAAGTTCTCTTTCCTAGATCCATTCACAATCCCTCTACTTCATCTCACACTCCATATATAATTCATAAGACCTCCATCACACCTCATTATTCACCTCAAACTCATATTCATATCCATCAACCTTCTACCCCACCCCTTCTTTAAAATGATTCCATTTCAAGTGAAGTAAATGAAGAGGAAAGATCTCAAGTCATAGTTGGTCAAGAAGATGTCATGAGTAACTATGAAATGGAAATAAACATAGGTACTCACCTTTATGAATAAAATTTTAACTATACCTTATTGAATGAAGAGAAAGACATTGAAGATCCTATTACATCTATACACAAAGAATTTGATGAAAACATAAATGAGGAAGTGTTTGACAAATACCATATATTTGTTGTCCATGATGAAGAAGTTCTTGAACATGACATTCATGAAGGAGAAGGCCTATGGTAGAAGTTTCATGCCATAAACCAAAAGATTTAATAACTAACTAATTCAATTTATTCTCCTAAAAATTACACACTTGATCATGAGGTTATTCATGATCATCTCAATCATGAAGTTGATTGTGCTATCAAGAATGAAGGTGAACTTCAAGTCATCCCTCAAGAAGATATAGTCCTTGAGGAATTTTAAATACCTTAGCCTAATTTTGAACCATTATTATAATCTTTGGAGCATAAAAAATATCAATTTGATGAATTCATACATCAAGAAAAAAAGGTTGAAGAGGTGGTTTTAGAAAACAAGATAAGGATGATTGGCATCAGCAAATAGAACTCTACCAATATCTTGAAGAACTTTGCCAAGTTGAAGGCCAAGTACATGAGAAGGTGGAGAAATATTTTTCCATGGAAGACAATGACTGAGATTGGGTAGACTATATAAAGCTCCTTGATGAGCTTGAATAACTTATAGCTAAGAGGAGACCTAATCTTATTGAGAGCACCATGGAAACCAAGAAGTTATGTATTGTTGAACCACCATTGGAGGTTGTAGTTGAGGAGTCCTATGATAAATTTGAGGTTTTTTGGATGAAAAAAGAGTTAATTTTCATATCTTACTTGGTTGGATTTGCTTTGATATCCTTAAACATCATACCAAAGAGGTTGGCAAACACCATAAAGAAGATGGAGATAGTAATTCCAAGGATCAAAAAACAATATAACTCATTACTTTATTCATTTTATAGAGAAAGAGAGGTTTTAAACTTCCCATTTGATCCTAGAATAAGTGTTTCTCTCATATTAGTTTGTGTTTGAGTTAGATTGATTTTTGTGTGTGTATTCGATAAGTGCTCATGAAGCACAAGTGTGTGTTTTCTTAGTTTCTTGTCTTGTGTGTTGTCTCATGTTGGTTTTATTGTCTTTTGGTTTTTTGAAAAGGTATATTTAGTGTCATACCTATACATAAGTGACTTCATATCCAAATGGATAGGAAAAGGCTACTAGTCTTAGGCATAGCAAGCATACCACCCCTATAAATCACTAACAATATTGACCATTTTGACCATAAGTAAAAATAGGTCAACCCCCTATAGTCTAAAAATTGATAGAGGGGTCTAGCATAATGTCATAATGTGTGTCATGATCCATTTGATGTGATTTAATATGCTCCTAGCCTTGGTCATAGTTTATTTCATTTTAGTCTTTATGTCATTTTACATCATTTAGGGGTCATATATGGGTCATAAATGAGGTGGCATGGTTTTCAAGGGTGTCCAAGTGTTCTAATCTCTCTTCCAATGTCCAATATGTCATATTCATTTTCAATAATGTTAGGACAAACCTAAAATTATAGGTTCTTAACTAAAAATCAAGAAAACAAGTGAAAAATAAGGAGTTTTGAAGGTTGTATAGCCTATGGAGAGAGTGGCACGTGGGAGAAGCTTATGAAATGACCCTTCAACCCCTTGAATCCATTTCCATTATTGATCCACTTTGGAAGTGATAAAATTAGACCAAAACTAGTCTATATCTCCATCACTCTACTAGGTAAGCAAAACTACTTAATAAGTCTTTAGACGATACGGCTAGTAGGACTCCCAAGTCAAAATATATTGATGGTGGATATGAAACATGATTAGATTCATTTTCATGTTTGAAGTTAGAAGAAGGGTTGCCTATACTTTATGAACCATTCTTAACAAGTTGACTATCTTGTTTTGCTAGCTAATACCCAAACCATACAGGTTTTACTTCTATGTGAGTTATTTCATACAATCTAGTTGGTGAAATAGTTTTTAGAAGATGAGTACTTACTTATGTCATGGTTTATATGTTTGGTTTCATTTTTGGAAGTGAAACTATTAGATTATAGGAGTATTTCAGTCAGGTTTCAACACTTACAGAAGGTTTCTTTATTTGTAGTGGTTTTAGATTATTGTGTGGTGTTGTATTTCATGCATCCAATGTCTTCTTGATCCCCTCTCATTTTAAGCTCACTCTCCAAAACTATCATGCATGGAGTTTTAGTCATAGTTCAAAACCCATAGTCAATTTCCTACATGATTCCATTACATCAATTGAGTCATGTTGTGTGGAGTTATGAGGACATTCATGGAGGTGTTTGACAAGTCTAAAAGGTGTTGGACATATGTTTTCAACATGATAAATCAAACTAAACCTCCCTAAGTGATAAATGATGAACTATGATAACCAATACCTCTACACAAATTTATACTCCATTAATATGCAACTATAGGTGCTATGGAGGGATTCAATCATGTTAAAAAAAGTAATTATCTAGCTTCAATTTTTTTATGGTTTAAAGGATTTGTTTGAAAAAGGTGAGAAGGTCCAAGATAGACCATAAGGTTAGATTCCATGAACACTGCCCATATTCACAATTAATACTTGTACACATAAATGTCCACCTAAATATGGTACCACAGAGATATAGAAGTGTTTTATGGTGGATGTTCAAACATGTTTTGATGCCTTAATCATGTTTGAAGAAGATGGATATGCACTAAAAACCTAGTAGAAAGACATATATATTCATAGTCCACATTCTAACTTCACTGCCTTATGTACTAGTTTGTGTGCATCTATAGGCTACCACAAAGATCTAAGAATGTCTCATAGAGGAGATATGACATGATTTAAAACCTTCTTGAGGTCATAAAGAGTGGTATATATGATGATAGTCATGTTTGGAGCATTGGACTAGAAGCAAACTTGGAGAATTTTACCCATATATGGTGAATGAACTTCAAGGACAAGTTCCCTAAAAACCCCTAAAATAGATCCCTCAACACTTTGGATGATTCTATAAGATGAACAAACATGGAGCCTAGAAAAGTTTTGATGCATCTATCTTGTATCCCTATCTTAGGGTAACATCTTGAAAAAGAGAGTGAGACATTTAGCCAATAGGTTTCCATGAAAGGAGGTTTCAAAGCCATGCTTTTATTCATTATAAAATTTTAGTGATGTTTACAAGATCTGAACTTTCAAATGCTTTAAAAACCAAATGTTATCAGTATAGAGACATATCACCATTTTGAGTGGCATTATTGAGTTTAGGAACATACCAAAGTGTTAGGTTGTGGAGCTAAAAGCTTCACCAGGATGCAAACAGGAGAAGTCACGGAGCTTGCAAAGGTTGCAGAGAGTTGCAAAATCAGTTGCAGGGCAATCGATGTCAGTCTGATCAACTAACATTGGTTAGTTAGCAGTGCAGAAGCAACTGATGTCGGTCACCTATTGGCCGACATCGGTCATGGAAGAGCCGACGTCGACAGCCTGTACGTGAACATGCAGTTTGCATGTTGATTCTAGAGAGTCTATTTTTGGACTGTTAGTTTGCATGTTAGAGGCTAGTTGTAGTCTTGAGTTGCGTGTCTAATTATTGTAATTAGGATAGTCTAATTATTGTAAGCATGAGATCTATATATGGACTCATGGGCTGTATTGTAAACTTGTAGCTAGAGAGTAAGAGAGCAAATAAGCTCCTTTTGAGAGAGGATAGCAATGGTGTGTTCTTCCTAGTGCCGCAGTACCAAGGTGGGTACTGGATTGGAGAATCAATAGGGTTCTTCATATTTGTATGATCTTAGTTAGCAGGTGAGCATGGCTTCTTTTGGAGATCTACAATGGTGAGTAAGGTCTAGTGATTTGCAGGTAGGAGCAGAGAGCAGGAGATCTACTTGGAGTACAATTGTGTACTTGGTGTACTGGCAACGTGTTACTGACTGGTTGGAGAGGTGAACATCAATTCTGTATTGGAGTTTATTGTTGGGACTGAGAGAGAGAGGGAAGAAGGTCTTGAGGTGTGGCGAGCCTTTGAGGTGGAAGAAGAAGTGGCATCTTCTTTATTGTATATTCTTCTGAGTGATTATTAATACAATTGTGTATTGTCTCTCATATTCCTATGTTGTTTCATATTTCTAGTTACTTATTGATTCTGGTTAAATTCTGTGTTTAGTTGCTAATACAAGAAGTAATCATATGTGCTCTATTGGTGGAGCAAGATCTTGACAAGTGGTATCAGAGCATGTTTATTTGTTCTAGGTTCCTGACAATTGGTATCAGAGCCTTGGTTATAGGTTCAAGAGCTGATACCATCAAGTGGTATCAGAGCTTTTAGTTTGGTTGACTAACAGGTGGTTCAGATCTGGTAGTGTTTTTGATTACAGGTCACTCTCAGGGGTTTCAGATTGAGTGGGAGTATAGCAATGGTAGAAGAAAGTAAGCTACGAATGGAGAAAATAAATAGCATGAATGGTCTGATTGATAGAAAGAAAGAGCAGGTAAAGGGAGATTGTTGGTCGGTAGAAGATCAACGTGTAGAAGCATATGTTGTAGAGTGATCATTGCATAGGATGTTCTGGATAAAATAGAATCTTTGTTTACAGATTCTTTTGCCTCTTTCCATGCAGCTCGAAATAGAGCATCTTTTCATGGGTACGTCTTTGGAGTCTTTGGAGAGATTTATTTAGGGGTTGGAGAGCCTTGTCAGATTATTGACAAAGGGGAAGTGCAGTTGAAATTGCAGGCATGGATAACACACAGGTGGTTGAAAGAAGTCATGTAGGTACCAGTCTTGGAGATGAGTCTAATTTCTTCAAGAAATTTGGGTGATGGGAGATGTACTGTAACTCTCACAGCAGATATACTTGAATTAGATGGTGGTAAGAAAGTAGGTATCCTTTATCTATCTACTTATATTACTGATTCACCTTTTGTTATAGAGATGTGGCTTCATAGGCTTGGTCACATATGTAAGAGGGGAATGCATGTTATTAAGCGAAAGACAGATGTTTTTGACAAGCTAAAGAACTAGAAAGTCTTGGTGTTCATGGAGGAGATGACGGATAGAGATCGGTCAAAGTGGATTGAATTATTCTGGGCAAGGTTGTGTTGATTTGAACAGGGTTTTGATACATGGACAGCTCGTGGGTAAAAAGTTATCACTCACAGGCGAACACAGGGATCGGCAGTCAGTCGATTAGACAGTAACTCAACGTTGGCAGAAGGAAGATTGACATCGGTCATGAAGGAACCAATGTTGGCAAAATGGACACCAGCATCAGCCAGGGAAATGACGTCGATAGTCAGGGTTAGTGTAGGGAACCGACATCGATCGAGTTGCAGACTGGGAGATGGCCAAGATCGGTCATTGGAATGGGTATTAGGTGCAGACAGCAAGCTATCAACAAGTCTCAAACACTCATATTGAGGACTGAAAGGGTAAGTGAACCTCATATTTGTTGTTCACCTTCTTTATATTGCTTATTGATGGTCAAGAACCAGGAAGACATGGAAGAAGCAATGCAGGTAGAATCCAAAAATAGTGGGAGCTTGGCATGGATGAGGAGTGTGAGTCCTTGGAAAAGAACCAAATAGGTGTTTGTTGGTAGAGTTGTCAGCTGGAAGAAAGCACTGAGATGAGGGATGGATTCCCAAGTTAAAGAAGAGAGTGGATGGATACGTGAGACAGAAGGCCAAGGTATATGGTCTTGAGGAAGCTGCAAGACAGTGGTATAGGTTTTGACAGGTGGATGACTAAGCATGGTTTCAGTCAATGTTAGTGTAACTATTGTGGTTTTGTCTTACCAGGTGGATGATGAGTCGCGACATTATCCAGTTACTGTATGTGAATGGTATACTAGTTATACGTTTAGAGATACAGGGATTTGTTGAGCTAAGGGTAAGGTTAGTTCAGAGGTATGTCAGGAAGAATTTGGAGCAGTGAAATTCTTTGGCATAAGAGACATGGAGATTTTATCTCCAGTGGGAGCTGATGTGAAGACGGTGTTGGCGGGGTTCATGATGCAGGATGCAGAATCAGAAAGCACACCAAGGGCTGGATAGTTCAAGCTTAGCTTAGAACAGGGTTCGAAATCACATGAGGTCTAGTGTAGACCTGAGTTTTTCCAAGCAGTGGGAGTTGTCAGAAAGTATGGAGCCAATTCGGGGAAGGAGTACTGGAGGGAAGTTCAGTGGATTCTCAGGTATCTGAGAGAGATCAGCAGCAGGGATTCTTGTTATGTAGGGTCAAGGTCTTCACTACATGGATATGTAGGTTCAGATGTGGCAGGTTACTTAGATGACAGGTGTAGCATCACAGGGTGTGTGGTGGTTGGTCTTCAGGGTTAATCTTGAAGAGGGATACAAACCAAGAAATAATTTAGATGATGTATAGGTACAGGTATAGGTGCAGTTATTTATCTCTAAGTGGGATATTTTTAGGTTGTGGAGCTAAAAGCTTCACCAGGATGCAAATAGGAGAAGTCACAGACCTTGCGGAGGTTACAGAGAGTTGCAAAATTAGTTGCAGGGTAATCGGCGTCAATTTGATCAACCGACATCGATCAGTTAGCAGTGGAGAGGCAACCGATGTCGATCACCTGTCGACCGACATTGGTCATGGAGGAGCCGACATCGGCAGCTTGTACATGAACATGCAGTTTGTATGTCGATTCTGGAGAGTCTATTTTTGGACTGTTAGTTTGCATGTTAAAGGCTAGTCATAGTCTTGAGTTGCGCGTCTAATTATTGTAATTAAGATAGTCTAATTATTGTAAGCATGAGATCTATATATGGACTCATGGGTTGTATTGTAAACTTGTAACTAGAGAGTAAGAGAGCAATAAGCTCCTTCTAAGAGAGGAGAGCAATGGTGTGTTCCTCCTAGTGCCACAGTACCAAGGTGGGTACTGGTTTGGAGAATCAGAAGGGTTCTTCATATTTGTATGATCTTAATCAGCAGAGTTAGCATGGCTTCTTTTAGAAATCTACAATGGTGAGTAAGGTCGAGTGATTTATAGGTAGTAGCAGAGAGCAGGAGATCTACTTGGAGTACAGTTGTGTACTTGGTGTACTAGCAGCATGTTACTGACTGGTTGGAGAGGTGAACATCAATTCTATATTGGAGTTGATTGTTGGGACCAAGAGAGAGAGGGAAGAAGGTCTTGAGGTGTGGCAAGCCTTTGAGGTGGAAGAAGAATTGGCATCTTCTTTATTGTATATTCTTCTAAGTGATCATTAATACAATTGTGTATTATCTCTCATATTCCTGTGTTGTTTCATATTTCTAGTTACTTATTGATTTTGGTTAAATTCTGTGTTTAGTTGCTAATACAAGAAGTAATCATATGTGCTCTAATCGGTGGAGCAAGATCCTGACAAGTGGTATCAGAGCATGTTTATTTGTTTTAGGTTCCTGACAATTAGTATCAGAGCCTTGGTTGTAGGTTCAAGAGCTGATACCATCAAGTGGTATCAGAGCTTTTGGTTGGGTTGACTAACAGGTGGTTCAGATCTGGTAGTGTTTTTGATTATAGGTCACTCTCAGGGGTTTCAGATTGAGTGGGAGTATATCAATGGCAGAAGAAAGTAAGCTATGAATGGAGAAATTGAATAGCACGAATGGTCTGATTGATGGAAAGAAAGAGCAGGTAAAGGGAGATTGTTGGTCGGTAGAAGATCAGCATGTAGAAGCATATGTTGCAGGTGATGTTGCACAGGATGTTCTGGATAAAGTAGAATCTTTGTTTACAGATTCTTTTGCCTCTTTCCATGCAGCCCAAAATAGAGCATCTTTTCATGGGTATGTCTTTGGAGGGATTTATTTAGGGGTTGGAAAGCCTTGTCAGATTATTGACAAAGGGGAAGTGAAGCTAAAATTGCAGGCAGATAACACATAGGTGGTGAAGGAAGTCATGCAAGTACCAGTCTTGGAGATGAGTCTAATTTCTTCAAGAAATTTGGGTGATGGAAGATGTACTGTAACTCTCACAGTGGATATACTTGAATTAGATGGTGGTAAGAAAGTAGGTATCCTTTATCTATCTACTTATATTATTAATTCACTTTTTGTTATAGAGACGTGGCTTCGTAGGCTTGGTCACATATGTAGGAGGGGAATGCATGTTCTTAAGCGAAAGACAAATGTTTTTGACAAGCTAAAGAACTGGAAAGCCTTGGTGTTCATGGAGGAGATGATGGACAGAGATCAGTTGAGTGGATTGAATTATTCTAGGTAGGGCTGTGTTGATTTGAACAAGGTTTTGATCCATGGAGAGCTCACGGGTAAAAATTTATCACTCACAGGTGAACACAGGTACCGGCATCGGTCAGATAGTAACTGATGTCGGTAGAAGGAAGACCGACATCAGTCATGAAGGAACCAATGTCGGCAAAATGGACACCGGTGTCGGCTAGGAAAATGACATCGATAGTCAGGGTTAGTGTAGGGAACCGACATCGGTCGGTTGCAGACTGGGAGATGGCCAAGATTGGTCATTGGAATGGATATTAGGTAGACAGCAAGCTATCAACAAGTCTCAAATGCTCATATTGAGGACTAAAAGGGTAAGTGAACCTCATATTCATTGTTCACCTTCTTTATATTGCTTATTGATGGTCAAGAACCAGGAAGACGTGAAGAAGCAATGCAGGTATAATCCAAAAATAGTGGGAGCTTGGCATGGATGAGGAGTGAGTCCTTGGAGAAGAACCAAATAGGTGTTTGTTGGTAGAGTTGTCAGCCAGAAAAAAGCACTGGATGAGGGACGGATTCCCAAGTTAAAGAAGAGAGTGGATGGATATGTGAGACAGAAGGCCAAGGTATATGGTCTTGAGGAAGTTGTAGGACAGTGGTATAGGTTTTGACAGGTGGATGACTAAGCATGGCTTCAGTCAATGTCAGTGTAACTATTGTGGTTTTGTCTTACCAGGTGGATGATGAGTCGCGACATTATCTAGTTACTGTATGTGAATGGTATACTAGTTATAGGTTTAGAGATACAGGGATTTGCTAAGCTAAGGGTAAGGTTAGTTCAGAGGTATGTTAGGAATAATTTGGATTAGCAAAATTCTTTGGCATAAGAGACATGGAGATTTTATCTCCAGTGGGAGCTGATGTGAAGATGGTGTTGGCGGGGTTCATGATGTAGGATGCAGAATCAGAAAGCACACCAAGGGCTGGACAGTTCAAGCTTAGCTTAGAACAGGGTTCGAAATCACATGAGGTCTAGTGTAGACCTGAGTTTTCCCAAGCAGTGGGAGTTGTCAGAAAGTATGTAGCCAATTCGGGGAAGGAGTACTGGAGGGCAGTTTAGTGGATTTTCAAGTATCTGAGAGGGATCAGCAGTAGGGATTCTTGTTATGTAGGGTCAAGGTCTTCACTACATGGATATGTAGGTTCGGATGTGGCAAGTTACTTGGATGACAGGTGTAGCATCACAGGGTGTGTGGTGGTTGGTCTTCAAGGTTGATCTTGAAGAGGGATACAAGCCAGGGAATAATTTAGATGGTGTATAGGTACAGGTATAGGTGCAGCTGTTTATCTCCAAGTGGGAGATTGTTAGGTTGTGGAGCTAAAAGCTTCACTAGGATGTAAACAGGAGAAGTCACGGAGCTTGCAGAGGTTGCGAAGAGTTGTAGAATCAGTTGCAGGGCAATCGGCGTTGGTTTGATCAACTGACGTCAGTCAGTTAGCAGTGGAGAAGTAACCGATGTTGATCACCTGTCGGCCGACATCGGTCATGGAGGAGCCGACGTCGGTAGCCTGTATGTGAACATGCAGTTTGCATGTCGATTTCGGAGAGTCTATTTTTGGACTGTTAGTTTGCATGTTAAAGGCTAGTCGTAGTCTTGAGTTGCGCATCTAATTATTGTAATTAAGATAGTCTAATTATTGTAAGCATGAGATCTATATATGGACTCATGTGTTGTATTGTAAACTTGTTACTAGAGAGTAAGAGAGCAATAAGCTCCTTCTGAGAGAGGAGAGCAATGGTGTGTTCCTCCTAGTGCCACAGTACCAAGGTGGGTACTAGTTTGGAGAATCAGAAGGGTTCTTCGTATTTGTATGATCTTAGTCAGTAGATTAGCATGGCTTCTTTTGGAGATCTACAATGGTGAGTAAGGTCTAGTGATTTGTAGGTAGCAGCAAAGAGCAGGAGATCTACTTGGAGTATGGTTGTGTACTTGTTGTACTGGTAGCGTGTTACTGACTGGTTAGAGAGGTGAACATCAATTCTATATTGGAGTTGATTGTTAGGACCGAGAGAGAGAGGGAAGAAGGTCTTGAGGTGTGGCGAGCCTTTGAGGTGGAAGAAGAAGTGGCATCTTCTTTATTGTATATTCTTCTGAGTGATCATTAATACAATTGTGTATTGTCTCTCATATTCCTGTGTTGTTTCATATTTTTAGTTACTTATTGATTCTGGTTAAATTCCATGTTTAATTGCTAATACAAGAAGTAATCATATGTGCTCTAATTGGTGGAGCAAGATCCTGACAAGTGGTATCAGAGCATGTTTATTTGTTCTAGGTTCCTAACACAAAGGTCCAAGTAATGTCAAGGAGGGATGAAATACTAGGTTTTGACCTATAGGTGCACCTAAAAGTGTACTTTTGTCTCAAAATTCCATCTACAATTGACTGTAGGTATATACAGTCTTATGATGAATACCTAGACATGGAACACATAAAGAATAGTGCACATGTGCTAAACCCAACATGATGGTCTAAACTCACAAGGATGAAGTCAAGTCCTTTAGGTCTAGTTTAGGCCTAAAGCCCAATTAGAGGTTCAATCTCATTTCCAACACCATATGAGCATGGAAAATCATTGGGATACCTACTTGGGGAGATATTAAGTGTTTTATAGGTTTTAGAATGCAAGAGAGATCATAAGAAGCCTCATTTTGGCTCAAAGCCAATTTAGACCTGCATAAAACAAAGAAAGTAGCTTGAGTACACAAGTTTGAGAACTCATACCTACCTAGAGGATTTTAATGGTAGTCTGAGGAGTTGGGGGATGTTGAAGGAAGTCTTAAACAAGGTCTTAGTGAAATTTTTTGGAGAATTGCAAGTTAGACCTTCATGAACAATATTTAGAGGGCAAAAGTACTCTAAACCCTCTAAAACCCTTGGTAGTGACCCAATTGTGAAAATGAAAGATAAGGGGAATCCATATGAACTATAATGGCTTTGGAGATTATTTGAGGTTATAGAGGACTCTTCAGGGCTCCTCCCCATCAACTTGAGTTATACCCTACTTGTATGGACAAGGTGGAAAATGTATTTTCTTGACTTTTTTTGGTGTTTTTTAGGTTCAAGGAAGATTAAAATGATGCAATTAACTTTGGTGGATATGTTAGTACTTTATCTAACCTCTCATGTCTAGCATAATATCTCACAAGTTCCTCTACTAACACCTTCATCTCAGCTAGTCAAAACTGACATACTGAACAAGCTAGTGAGAGAGTGAAAACTCTAAGTGAGAGGCCTTTTAAGGTCTAAATGAGGAATATAAGGCCATGAAGGGTCCTAATAGGTTTCATAAACTCCCATTTATGGATCAAATTATAAAATTAAATACCAAATTTGATGCCAAGTGTGAAGGGTGAGTGAAAGAGGAATTATTTAGACGATACCCAGTGATAATTCATGTCCAAAAGAATCCTAACGATTAAGGATGAAACAAATTCATGTTTTAGCATGTATAAAACCCCTAACTCTCATTTCAATAATCACATATATCCCTAGTCTACTATGGTACATTCCAATAAGGCCAAATGATGAAGACAATTTTTTGAGCAAGCAATTGAGGAGTTCTATGACACATTTTATGAGTTTCATGTTTTGAGGGACATTTTTACAAGTAGACCTTTCATGGTCTATTACATATTCTTCTCTCCTACGTGTTTAAATCCTTTTCTCAGCATTACACATGTCCTAATGACTCTTGGAATTCATTCTCTTCTCTTTTCTCTCTAATTCTATAAATAGTAGCCATTTTGGCTCTAGTATACTAATACCACACCATGTATGGTTAATCCCTATTAGTATTGACATTTTACTTTGCCTTATAATGATAAATAAAATATTTTTTGAGTTCATATATCATCTTTTCAAAGTGTGTGAAGAGATGTATAATGAATAGTTAAGTGATATTTATCTATCCTTGCTTTATGTCAATCCATCCATGTTTGATGCAAGTGAGCTCACTCTAGAAAGTCATATGAAGTTTTTTTAAGTGTATGGATATGTTCTCAAGTGTACAATGAGCCTTAGTATCTACAATTGATCTATGGTTCACTTACCTTGGATAGCCTTCATGCATGTCACCTTCATATTAAAATACTAATGCTAGTGCATTCTAGGACTTTTAGACTTTTATTATAAGCCTTGTTTCTTATTGAAAGAATTATAATGGTATTTTCATGCAAACTTATATCCCTTCTCACAAGAAAATAGTTAGTTAGGTGATAAGCGTTTTAAGGTATGTTCAGGGAGTTAGCCCTTAAACCTAGAGGTATACTTATGTTATAGGTACACCCACATACCTATACATATTACCATGTTGCCTAAATCTAGAGGAGGCTTGAACACCCTCCTCTAGGGTGCAAGATTTGGTTACAATAGATACTTTCATTGATTGTCAAAATTGTAAAAGGGTAATAGGGAAAGAAAAATCTCTCTCTCTCTCTCTCTCTCTCTCTCTCTCTCTCTCTCTCTCTCTCTCTCTCTCTCTCTCTCTCTCTCTCTCTCTCTACACACACACACACACATACATGTGGTAATGTAACAAACCTATGTTTGGACTATTTGGATGATGAAAATTGTGTATGTATAAATGTTTATATTGATTTTGGGGAAACTAGATTTACTAATATTTACATGTGTATGTTTTCTATGTATATACATTTATATATATAATGGACATATAATTAGTTTTCCATTTATTTAGTTGAAATGTGTCATGATATATTAACATTGAGTATATACATTTGCTAATATAGTCATAGATTATATTGGTAATGGTGGAATTGAGTTATCTAGGTCATTAAGTATATTTGAATGGAATTAAATAATCAAGACTGAGCAAGGAGGTATATGTTTTTAGGTGTTATAAATATTTAGTAATGTTTCTTTGAAACTATAAATCAATTGGGTTGAATGAACATCTAACCTAGCTATTGGGTTGTACATTTATATACAATAAAAATATGAGATTTCCTCAAGTACTAGAACATGATGGAATTATGTAAGGGATATAAAAGAGCTTAGGGAACTATTTTGTGTCCATAAGTTTTACTATTGTAGATTGAGCTATTTTTAATGGATCTTATATATAATGATAACCAACACAACAATTTTGGTAATAAATCCGTATGGACTATGCATGTGCATTAATTTAGTTATGAGAATTTCTTGTAAAAATGAAATGAGGTAACAAGTTTTAAATGGATAAAGTGTCAATGAAGTAAAAAATAAGCATATGACACATGTGCATTTTATGTATGAAATAAACCTTTTTCTCCTTTTTGTCATCTCCTTTCTTCTATGCACTTTTGTAAGCTACAACCAAGCTTATAACCAAAAATTTTAACCAAGCTTCCACAAGCTTTCAACCATTATTGTAACCAAAGACTTCATTAGTCTTCTCCTCTCCTTGCATCTTTGTAAGCTAACAACAAAGATTACACCCAAGTTTACAACCAAACTTGACACAATCTCTCTACCTATCTTGCAACAAATACTTAAAAAATCTTCACCACTCCTTGCACTTTCATAAGCTAAAAACCAAGCTTACACCCAGACTTGACACAAGCTCTCTACCAAGCTTGCACATAAAGAATTAAAAATCATTCACACCTTGCACCTTTGTAAGTTACAACTGAGCTTACCATAATCTCTCTACCATGTTCTCATACTAAGACTTCACAAGTCTTTAAGGCCTTTACAAGGCTTACAAGGAGTGTAGAGCGAATGCAAGAATTTATTCCTTTTCTTTCCTTACCAAATACAATGAAAGAGAGAAGAGGGAGAGATAATAAATTAGGAAGGGAGAAAATTCACCATACTCCATGTGGGAGCACTATTGATCCATAATGCTTTGTTTGTCTCTTTTATAAGGGTCAACAAAGTAGTTTCACTAATTTAGACAAAGCTGCCTCCATGTGACTCCAAATATTTCACCCCACTCCACATGTGAGGCCAATCAACAATATTGAATTTTTGTCTTCTTTTATCCATGTGTATACAAAATTCCAAAAGGTGTTGTAATCACCCTTTTACTTTCACCAGACATGAGGAATCATGGAGCCTCTATAGAAATATGCCCCATACTTAACCTTGTCATTTATGCCACAAGACAAACAGATGTGACTTAACAAGGACAAAACCCATGTGCCTTAGTGGAGTGTTATGCCCCACTTCTCTCACATCAAGCTTTACCACATGAGACTTCCTCCATGGGCCATGCCACATCCCCTGCATGCCACATCACCATGAATATTGACAATGAATAGTGAATACAAATAGTCACTTCACATCTAGCAATCTCTCATTTGAATTTAATATACATAAATGTATATTACTTTTGGCTACTTTAGTCATCATGTTCAACATGGCACAAGTTCACTGCACCTATCAATAGTTCATGGGAAGACATCATGATACTCAGTACATCATTACACCTATCACATTTTTGAGCCTGCAATAAATATGCATCCTACTCTACCACATGTCTAAACACATGAACTTCTCCTTACATGAAACCTTAGGTCTTATTTGTTATGACTTACTCCTCGCAAGCACACTATATCTACTATGCCTCTTTTCTTCTATGTTACTACATCTACTAAACAAATTCTTCACTCTTATCTTCATCCAGTAAGACCCATTGAAGTTAAAGAAAACTTCAGCTTCACTCGTGTGACTTCCTCAGTCTATATCTTCAATGATCCAAAGTTTAATCTATTTAACTTCTCTAAATTTGATTTATTGTCCTTTGTTATAAGTCCCACTAAATCTACAATCCTTAGCTTCCTACAATTTATACTTAAGCAAACATAACCTTTGATATGATACCAATTGTTATGATATACAATACGAAAGTATATCCTCATAAATTGCAAACACGAGAAGCTATGCAAAATATAAATAAATAAATTTCACAATAAATCAAACCATGCACAAAAGGAGATACCAGTATAACATGGTTTACCCAATGGACTACATCTACTAGAAAAAAATTCTTAGCCTTTTATTACCAGCAATAATATAAAGAATTACCATGACAACACCCTGTCACACCTTTCTATCCTTTCTATCCTCCCTTTTATTCTATGAACTTTTGTAAGCTATAACCAAGCTTACAACCAAAGCTCTAAACCAATATTCCACAAGCTTTCAACCAAGATTGTAACCAAAGACTGCACTAGTCTTTACCTCTCCTTGCATGTTTACAAGCTAACAACCAAGATTACAACCAAGCTTGACATAATGTCCCTACCAAGATTACCAAAAAGACTTAACGAGTCTTCACCACTCCTTACACTTTTGTAAGCTAACAACCAAGATTACTCTCAAGCTCACACATAATCTTGACATAAATTATCTACCAAACTTGTACACAAAGACTTCACAAGCCTTCACACATTCAATTTTGTAAGCTACAACCAAGCTTATCATAAGCTTTCTACCAAGCTTGCATACTAAGACCTCACAAGTCTTCAAGGACATTACAAGGCTTAAAAGGAGTATAGAATTAATGTAAGAATTCATTCCTATTATTTCTTTATGAAATACAATGAGAGTGAGAAGAGGGAGAGTGAATCAATGAGAAAGGGAGAAAAATTGTCATACTTCATGTGGGAGCACTATTAATCCATAGTGTTTTGTTTGTCTCTTTTTTAAGGGTCAACAAAGTAGGTCCAATACTTTAGACAATATCCAAGCCACCTCCATGTGACTTGAAATATTGTGCCCCACTCTATATGTGAGGTTAATCAGTAATAATGCATTCTTGTCTTCTTCTTCCCATGTGCACACAAAAGTCCAAAATGTGTTACAATCACCTTTTGAATTTCACCAAACATGAAACATCATGGATCCTCCATATAAATGCACCATGTACCTAACCCTATCATTTATGCCACAAGACAAATACATATGACTTACCAAGGACAAAACCCATGTTCTTTTGTGGAGTGTTAGGCCCCACTCCTCTCACATCAACCTTTACAACATGAGACTTTCTATATGGGCTAGGACACATCACCTTCATGCCACATCACCTCTATATCACATGCATGTAACATCACCTATATGCCACATCACTTGCATTACACATTACCATGAATATTTAATATGAATAGTGATTGTGAATAGTGACTTCACATCCAAAATTTTCCCACTTGAATTTAATACACACAAATGTATATTCCTTCTAACTACTTCAATCATCATGATCAACATGGCACAATTTCACCATTCTTATCAACAGTTCTTGAAAATCCATCATGCTACTCAATGCATCACTATACCTATCAAGTTTTTGAGCCCACAAGTGAGATGCATCTTGATCTACTACATGTCCAAACACATGACCTTCTCCTTCCATGAAACCTTAGGTCTCACTTGTTTTGACTTACTCCTCACTGGCACACAACATCCGTTATGCCTATTTTCTTCTATGATATTGCATCTACTAAACAAATTCATCACTATTGTCTTCATGCATAAAGAACCACTAAAGTTAAATAGAACTTTATCTTTATTCATGAAACTAATTTGGTCTTCATCTTCAATAATACAAATTTTAATCTATTGAACCTCTACACCTTTGATTTATTATCATCTGCCATAGCTCCAACTCAAGCAACAATCCTTAGCTTCCTATATTTACACTTTAACAAACACAACCTTTGTTCTAATACCAATTGTTAGGATATACAATGTGGAATTATATCCTCATAAATTAAAAATAAGAGAATCCATGCAAAATTAAAATAAATAAATTGCATAATAAATCAAACCATGCACAAAAATAGACACCAATATAACTTGGTTCACCCAATGGGCGACATCCACCAAAGAAATTTGCTCAGCTAGCAATAATAGGTAGAATTATCTATGAAAACACCTTATTACACCTTTGTATCCTTTCTCTCCTCTAATTTCTCCTATGCATATTTGTAAGCTACAACCAAGCTTTCAACCAAGATTGTAACCAAATACTTCACTAGTCTTTACCTCTCCTTGCATCTTTGTAAACCAACAACCAAACTTGACAAAACATCTCTACCAAGCTTGAAACAAATACTTAACAAGTATTCACTACTCCTTGCACTTTCATAAGCTAACAACCAAGAATGCTCCCAAGCTTTTCACAATATCTCTACCAAGCTTGCACACAAATACTTCACAAGCCTTTACACCTTGTACCTTTGTAAGCTACAACTGAGTTTATCACAATATTTCCACCAAGCTTGCATACTAAAACTTCAAAAATCTTCAAATCCTTTACAAGGCTTAAAATTAATATATAATGAATTCAATAATTCATTCATTTTATTTCCTTATCAAATAAAATGAGAGAGAGAAGAGGTAGAGAGAATCAATGAAGAAGGTAGAAAATTCACCATACTCCATGTGGGAGCACTATTTATCCATAGTGATTTATATGTTTCTTTTGCAAGGGTAAAAAAATTAAATCCACTACTTTAGATACGATCCAAGCCACTTCCATGTGACTCCAAATATTGTACCCCACTCCACATGTGAAGCTAATTGGTAATAGAGCATTTTTGTCTTCTTTTTTCCATGTGCACACAAAAGTCCAAAAGGTGTTACAATCACCTTTTGACTTTCACCAGACACAAGAAATCATGGAACCTCCATAAAAATGTGCCTCATACCTAACCCTATCATTTATACCACAAGACAAACACATGTGACTTATGAAGGACAAAACCCATGTGCCCTTGTGGAGTGTTATGCCCCACTCCTCTCACATCAACCTTTACCACATGAGACTTACTCCATGGGCTATGCCACATCACCTTCATATCACATGCATGCCACATCATTCAAATGCCACATCACCATGAATAATGACTGTGTATAGTGACTTCACACCCAACAATATCCTAATTGAAGTCAATATACAAAATGTATATTCTTTCTAACTCCTTTAGTCACCATGCTCAACATGGCATAAATTCACCAAACCTATCAATAGTTTCTGGGAAGTCATTATTTTACTCAGTGCATCACTACACCAATCAAGTTTTTGAGACTAAAATTGAGATGTATCATACTCTATTGCATGTCAAAACACATGGCCTTCTCCTTTCATGAAACTTTAGGTCTCTCTTGTTATGACTTACTCCTCGCTAGCACACAACATCTGCTATGCCTCTTTTCTTCTATGCTACTACATTCACTGAATAAATTCCTCCCTCTTGTCTTCATCCATGAAGACACACTGAATTTAAACCACATTTTAGCTTTACTCATGAAACCATCTCAATCTGCATCTTCAATAATTCAAAGTTCAATATATTGAACTTCTCTACATTTAATTTATTTTCCTTTGCCATAGCTCCCACTCAAGCTACAATTCTTAGCTTCCTACAATTTACACTTCAACAAACACAACCTTTTATCTAATACCAATTTTTAGGATATATAATGTAGAATTATATCCTCGTAAATTGCAAACAAGATAAGTTATGGAAAATAGAAATAAATAAATTGCATGATAAATCAAACCATGCACAAAATGAAACACTAATTTAACATGGTTCACCTAATGGAATACAACCACTAATAAATTTGCTTAGCCTTTTATTGCCAACAACAATAGGGAGAATTACCCATGACAACACCCTGTCAGACCTTTCTCTCCTTTTTATCCTCTCCTATCTTCTATGCACTTTTGTAAACTATAACCAAGATTACAACCAAATATCTAAACCAATATTCCATGAGCTTTCAACCAACCTTGTAACCAAATATTTCACTAGTATTCACCTTTCCTTGCATCTTTATAAACTAATAACCAAGCTTACAACCAAACTTGACACAAGCTCTCTACCAAGCTTGCAATAGATACTTAACACGTCTTCACCACTCTTGACACTTTTGTAAGATAAAAACCAAGCTTACACCCAATCTTGACACAAGATCTCTACCAAGCTTTCACATAAATACTTCACAAGCCTTCACACCTTGCACCTTTTTAAGCTACAACCAAGTTTACCACAAGCTTTCTATCAAGATTGCATACTAAGACTTCACATGTCTTTAAGGAATTTACAAGGATTATAAGGAGTATATAATGAATTCAATAATTCATTCATTTTATTTCCTTGCCAAATACAATGAGAGAGAGGATAGAGAGAGTGAATCAATGAGGAATGGAGAAAATTTGCCATACCCCATGTGGAAGCACTAGTGATCCATAATGCTTTGCTTGTCTCTTTTTCAAGGGTCAATAAATTAGGTCCACTACTTTAGACAAGATCCAAGCCACATCCATGTGACTTCAAATATTATGCCCCACTCCACATGTGATGACAATCAATAATAGTGAATTCTTGTCTTTTGCTTCCCATGTCCACACAAAAGTCTAAAAGGTGTTGCAATCACCTTTTGAATTTCACCAGACATGAAGAATCATGTAACCTCCATAGAAATATACCCCATACCTAACCATGTCATTAATGACACAAGACATATACATGTGACTTACCAAGAACAAAACTATTAAGGTTAACATACCCCTATTTTTGAAAAATAGGGACCCTTGTGCATACTTTGAACTTTAACACTGAAAGCTTGATATTCTACAAAGTTATTAGAATTTGAAGATCATCCATGCTTGATGAAATTGGCCCATTTTTTCATGGTTTTACTTTAACCTTACATAATGTTGCTAATGGTCAGCCCTCATGCCTTAAGCTTCAAGTTTCATAGATCTTGAATTAATAATTCATGTTGGGGTTTTCATAATTGTATCTTCATTCAAGATTTTACTAGCCTTCAGTCTATAAGCACTCGTAGTTGGATTCATGTGCTAAAACCCTACTTCAAAAAACCCTATATTGGACCCTTGGTTCAAATTCAAATTTGGTGAGAGCAAATTTGGAAGGAATATTTTAAATTTTGCTTTAGACTTAAGCTTGATTTTATGCTAAGGCTTGGTTTTGTTTTTTAGCCTAACCAAACCTTATCCCAAAATCATGATTGGTCCCTTTATGTTTTCCCCATTTTATTCTTTTTTATTCTAACAAGGTCTAACATTCATGTTTGTAGAGTCCTTTATTTCCCTAGCTTGGCCCCATCGTATCATATGGTCCTATTTGTTACATACTTAGCCTAAAGTCTTAATCCTAAGCCCCCATTCACATTTATTAACATGAATGAGACCCTAGTCTTAAAACTTTAGCCTATGTCCTTATATCAACTCAAGCCTTAGCTTAAGTATCTTGCCTCCTTGTAAGATCAATGGCTCTTGCTTCATCATGGATAATGATCAGACAAAGTGAAGGAGACCTGATGGATTCAAAACCTTGATCCATTATACTAATCCTATGTGAACCCCTGGATTATGATCAACGGCTCTCACTTAAGCAGAATTGAAGATTGAATGGCATGTGATCATCATTAAGGTTAAAGGGTCCCCTTCTTATCAAATGTAGACTTAGCCTTATTTTTACCCCAAGGTCTCATTATATTTATTAATAAAATAAAACCTTAAGATAAAACTTATGCTCAGGCTTTAATATTTGATAAGAGCCAATCATGTGCAAGCATCTAAGATCATGATCAATGGCCCATGGTTTCTCACACAAACAAATCTAATGGAGTGAATACAACATTGATTGGTTAAAATCCTAAGAATTCTTGTGAAGATGACAAATGTCACCATCTCGAGAACTCAGATCTCAATCAATGCTCTAGAGACCCTCCCTAGGGTCAAATGAAGTCAAAAACTCATGAGTCCTATAGAGTCACCACGTGGTACTCTCACATTTGAATCTCAATGTTAAAAGGGCCTCGTGTATTAATACTTAACTTGAGCTTTATCCTAAGGTTTTATTGTATTTTCTTAATACAATAAAACCTTAGGCTAAACCTTGGGTTATGATTATAGTTTTAAAAGGACCCATTTTATTATGCTTTTTAGCCTCAAGCCTTTAAATTAGTCTAATTTTCATGTGTTGATCTTTGAGATAACTTGATCTTTTTCATGATTACAAGGACTAATACCATGCATCCACTCAGATCATGATTGACAACCTACACTTGATTGGTACCAAATGATCTAACAGAATGTATCAAATATAAGATATATGGACCTAATAAACTTCATGAACTTAAATTTGATGTCCTCATGAACATCATTTTATGCCCACAATATTGTCATTGATGTCTGTGAGACTGTAAAATTTAAGTTCATCAATTATTTTACATAGGCTTATTATTATGCTTTAAAACATTGTTAAAACTTTTTGCTTGTGTTGCAATTCAATGGGACCCCCCTTGGGAAATATAAAAGGAACTTAAGGTCTTTGAATTTTAATGTAATATGATCTTGTGGTTTAAAAATTAATAAACATAGACTTAATCTAAGTCTTTATCCTAAGGTTGCTATGGTATTTATTAACACAATAAAACTTAGGCTAAAGACTTATATTATGTTTTAATTCAACAATAAGTCCCTATGCCTTAGAACTTAGATTAAAGTTTTAATCTAAACTTTTATCATGTTGATCAACATGGTAAAACCATAGGTTAAAACCCTACACTAAGTCCACTTATTATTCGAGTCTCCTTTAAATATATTCTAAAACTTAGCATAAATATTTTAAGCCTAAAGTTTATGTCTATTTATTAACATGAAATAAACTTTAGTCTAGGAGTATTTAGCCTAAGTTCCTTCCTATATCTCTATGATAATTAAATTTTGTGCTCCTTGAAGAATAAATGGACCTCATTACATCATGGAGAATGATTAAATGATTTAAAGGAGATTGAGAGGATCCAAAGCCTTGATCCATCGAACCAATGGTGTGCATTTGCTCAGACCATGATCAATGGCCCATGGCTACTCATGAAAGGCGATCAGATGGAGCACAGCTATCAGAGACTATTCAATGAGACCCTGAGGGCCTAAAATATTGACATGTGGTGAATACACATCTACTAAAGGAATGTGGAGCCTAAAATCACCACGAAGGTGCCAAGTGGCACAACCATGGGACCTGACATAAAATAACTAATAACATGCAAGCCCCGAGATCATGATTAATGGTCTGTGTTGATCCATAAGCAAATATATGAAGGTGAAAAGTAAAAGATGGATTTTTAAGGATAATAACTAGGTCCTTCATTTATGAAATATGTCATGAAAGTTGCCAAATAGATGCCACATAGGTACCACACAAACACAAAATGATAAAATTAAAGATTTTGTAAGCATGAAAAGGCAAGGGTATAAATAATAGGGTCTATATCAAATCTAAGGCAAGAATTTACCTAAGTATGAGAAACCATCACCATTAAAGCTACATAAAGCCCTAGTCTCCATATAAAAATCCCTAATTTGAACTCTAATCAATCACATTTGAGCTAGAAAGAGTCTAATTGCTATCTGAGCAAGAACAAACTAATTTAAAGGTGACTTGAAGAATCATTAGTAAATAATTTAAAATTTCATAGTCATGGTAGCTTAAAGGTAACAACAAAGAGATGACACAAATTTATACTTGAATTCAGACAATGAGGGAAGGGTCTTCAAGGATACAGACTTTGATGCTATGACATTACACACAAGAAGAAGAAACTAGTTTGAGCTCTTATCGATTATCGAGGAGATGCAAGCCATCACAAGGGAGGAACATAAGAATGCTACAATCTTATAGAGATATAATGACCTAGTCTCCATCTAGATGACTAGCCTCCACTATGCTTCTACAAAGCCTGAGGTATTACACTGCATTGATGTCATTTCTCCCATTTTCATAGATTGTAAGATTGAGAAAGATTGGATAGTTCATGAACATAGCTTTGGAAAGATAGCATATATTTCCCCCTTGGCATATGAAAGCTACTAAAAACTATGCAAGCCCTAGGTAGACTTTCTTACAATTAAAACATGGACTAAAAAAATGAGTTAAACACTATCCTTGCCCCATGGCTACTTACTAGAACCCAGGTGATCCAAGACCAGATCGAGAAGATCCCAATTGTCCAATTTAGGGAAAGGATCAGAATATTCATGACCTTATTGAATAGGTTATTTAGAGCACCTTCTACCACACATATTAAAAAGATTTGGGTCCCCTATGTATACTTTATGGTGGAAAAGGGACACACACCCCCAATTGGTGAAATGATTAACATTTGTTTGAAGAAATAATTTATATTCATTAAGAAGAAAACCAACAACCACTTTGTCATGATGTCCTATCTCCTAGATGCCCTCTTGGCCACCACCAAGATCCCTGACATAAAGAATTAGTTAGCTGATATGAGATACACTATTTCCCATCACTATTCTAGGTTACACATATTCAAGTATAGACATAATATATAATTCATTTGTGATTAAGTATATCTAGCTTTGATAGAAGCTATTATAGGGATGCTCATGGGTAGGGCCAGAACTCTAATTAAAAAGTATGCCAAGTTAATGGGGGACATTTGGTTGTATCTAGATTATACAAAGATAAATATAAAAGGAACCCTAGTTCAACCCCTCAAACTCCCAGTCCATGTGCCAACTAAATTGGAAAAACAAGAGATTACCTACCAAATCTTCAATGGTATAGATGGTGTGTGCAAGCAAAAAATGAAAAGACTCCATCCTTTTCCTTTGACCATCAGTAGGACTATACTACAAAATTAGGAGCATGCGAATGTCATCTCCAAACACAAGGGCTCTTTCAACTTACAATTGGATGATCTGAGGCAATGGGACCCTCATAATAGGGTCACATAGCATTTGAAATCAAAGACAATGAGCTACCCCTATGAGCATAGGATAGATGTTCATGACATGATGTACATCAAGGTCACTAATTTCATAGAAGTGCTAGCTAGTTTGAAAAAACATAATATTAATCTTGAGGCTAGGTTGGCTAGAGATGACAAGCCAATTGGAGATCTGGCAGATGGGACCCTTGTAGTACCACTTGTTATCTAGATATTCTTTAAGACCCCCTCTAGAGCAACCACTACAATAACCTCAATCAGAAATTACACAAGGACTTAAGAAAGAGAAATTACAAGAAAGACCTAGTGAAGGGCCATCATCCTTAGCTCAACCTAATAAACTAGAGTCCCCAATAGAATGTATTGACATGATTGCACTAGCCCCTAATGAGACAGTGGAAGATGTAATTAAGGTGCTTGCTAAGGCATACGGATCTGATGAAGAAGAACAAGCCAAGGTACTTCAAGCCCAAACTAAGGAAGTAAGAGAAGAAAAGGGAAAGGAAACTACAATGGACCTGGTTCTAGTTACACCCTCGAAGAGGAGGGTCGAGTTGGCATTGATCCTAGTTGGGAAGAAGAATCCAAAGTTAACATTCACTCATCCTTTGAGTGAAGTTAAATTATTCAGTGATGATAATCCCATCCATGGTCCAATCATCCTCAAATGGTTCATTTATGAGAAGATGCAAAATATCCCAACCTTGCAACATTCATGGGCCTTGATCCAAACAGTCTACATCTTCGTCCATGATGAGGTCAAGCCATAGTAGTGGTTTTAGTGAAGGAAGAAGAGGAAAGGAGTATAACCAAATCTAGAGTGTCAAGTATCACTTAGGTAGAAACCCCTAGAGCCTTAGGTAGCACACAAATGGAGTTCTAAGAACCTCTAAAGATCACATAGTCAATAGTAAGTGTGCAGTTCAATCTAGAGATAGAAGGTCTAGAGAGGGTGACAACAAAGAAGACCATAGTTGGGAGTGAGGAGTTCACCTTTTAGAAAGTTGAACCTTTTGTGGGCTTAACTCTAGTGGGAGGTTAGGAACTTGGTGAACACCCAACTCATGAGGATGACATAGTTGGATTGGTTGATGCCCATTTAGCCCAACTAAAATTAGGCATCAAAGGCCTATACCAAAATATTTAGAACTTACAAAAGCAAAATGAGAATCTTGAGACATAGGTTGTCTTATTAGTACTAGAATAGATGATAAAGATGTTTGATGCATATTTCCATGATATGTTTAAATCTTTAAAGGAGATGAAGATAAGGTAGAGTCCATTAGCTCACCAGGATGAAGTATCCAAGGGTTTATTAGCCCAATGGCAAATTTCAAGGGACAAAATGAAAGAGTTAATTAGCATATTGGTTGAGGGTCAGATTCCTAGGTTCAAGATCATTAATTTAGCCCATCTAAATTAAATTATGGGAATAATTGTGGACAAAATCTAGGGTCTAAGTGCATAGTTAAAATGTTTGGAGAGGCTCTTGAGCGATGATGAAGAGTTGATAGGTAGGATTAAACAACTTTTAGGCACCATGATTACTAATCCTACCACACTTAGCTCCCTGGGAATCATTGGAGATGATGAGTATAAGCACATGGTCACCCTAGTTATGCAATCGGTTAGGAGCAAAAGTCAAGGCCAATCTAGGAATGACAATAACAGGGTCATGGGCATGATCCTGACTATAGATGAGAAAATTATTGAGGTAAGGAGTATTAAGGAGGAAATGGCTAGGAATGATAGAGATTTTGATGACTTGGTAGGTCAGGAGGATGAGTACGTCTTAGAGCCAATTGTCAACCTAAGGTTGGTCGATGAGAAACATCATAAAGCCATAAAGATTCAAGAACAACTGAGCAATTTTTCACCATAGGGCCCACCCAACTAGTTAACAAATTTTAATCTATAAGAAACTTTGTAATATTTAAAAGTATAATATTATTTTTTTAAAGGCATGTGCTAGTTTGTTAACACATTTGCCTATAGTTCAGTCTGCTTTGGAAAAGGGAATGTATTCTAGAACTTTACAAAAAGGATAATTGTCCTTACCTTTGTAAATTTTTAATTTACATGACTGATCGGTATATGGCCTTAGTCTCCTATAAAATGCAGTATTAGCATTTTCATAAGAGAGATTTTTTAGATCAAAATTTATTTTGTATACTCAGAGAAATTAATACAAGTAAAGAATATTGAAAATTTTGTCTAGAATTTGTTTGTGTCAATTGTTATATGGCTTCTCTCTAATTTACTTGTTTGGATGTCTAAGTTTGAATGGTTTTCATGGATTCTTGATATGTAGATGTGAATATAGAGTTGTTAACTTGTGTTTATGCTAGGTTAATTAAAATATTTTAGGTTCATTTAAATTCTTTTGCTTCCCTTATAAATGTGCTAATGTAATTTGCTTGTGAAGTAAATCTCTAAATTGTAACTAGTTCTTATTTGCATTGTTCCATCCTTTCCTTAGACAATTACCTGATACATGGTAAGATATGTGCTAAAGTTATTTCATGTCATGTATTAGTTTGAATGTATGTCTAGATGAAATCTAAACTTTGTCATAATATTAGCATGGAAAAATAGAACATCTTTTTTTTGCCCTACCCTTCTTTTTAATTTTTTTTTACCAAATCACTCTAGTTTAAATTTCATTGTAAATATTCATTTAGGTTAATCTTCAGTTTAGAAATTGATCACAAATTCACTAATAATATCATATATCTTTTACATTTCACTTAGATTCACCACAGTGGCTCCCAACCACCAATCAATATAAATATTAAAGAATAACTTATTATTCTACCCCTATTTCACCATAGGTAACTAGATTACCATAACTTGCTACTCATGCTTTGAATTCCTTGAATTAAAAAATGAGAAGTGTTCTTTAGACACTAAGGGCACTTGTTATACATCTAGAGGCATCAACATGAATAAATCTTCCACTGGCACTAGGAGGGCATTCTTTGTGAATCTATAGGATATTTACTAACTTTGGTGTGTTTTGATCTAAGATTGGTGTTATATTTTCACATTTACGTAGATATTTGCTTGAAAGTGTAGAGACCATCGATATTTGGGGTCTTTAACCCATCTTTGTGATTCTTTTAGACAAAGATCACAATTCTTTGAGGATAAATGTGTAATTCTGGTAAAGATACCTTGAAATCTGAAGATCCAAAATGTTTGAGGTTAGAATAGCTTGTTTTGATCAAAAATTGGTAAATATTTTACAGATCTGAGTTCATTTGAGCTTATAACTTTAAGGTTGATCATCGTTATGTAATTGAACACATATTTGAGCTAACATAGTTAAAGATTGATGTCTTTTGTTATTATTTACATACATCTTTTCAAAATTTGCTTAATGTGCAAGTCTAATCCCTATTTCTCATAAAGGTTGATTTGACACATCATATTTCAAACATGATCCAAAATCCTCAAGCTAGAATTGATAAGAATCCAAACAACATCACATTAAAAAACAAGAGAACCTCTATTAGAACTAAATAGCCACAAGAAATCTAGGTGAGACAAAGGTAGTGCTGGCTATTTTTGGCCCACATACTAAAATTCTGACTGATTAAAAAAGCTATGGACTCCATCACAAAAGCTATAGACTCCATCATAAAATCTACGAACTCCATGAAAAAAGCTATGGAATCCATAAGAAGAACATATAGGCCTTAGAAAATCTAAGTGCAAAATATTTTATTTAACAAAGACTTTACTAGTTCTTTCTTTTGGATTTTGTGTGGACTAAGTGTTCTTTTCTTTCAAGACTCATTTTGGCTAGGTGTTGAATTCTTTCAGATAATTTATCTGAGACAAATTTTTTCAAAGGGATATTTCTTTTAGACAAAATGTCTGAAGTAAAATGGAAAGACCTTTTACTTTGGGAAAATTATTTGGGACAATTTTCCTAAAGGGTAACTCTTCAATAAAATGGTCCTTTGCAAAATTCCCAAAGGTATTCTTTTCATGGAAAAAGGACTTTTCCAAAAATCCCAAAGGGTCCTTTGAAAATTTTTTGAAGGTATTTTTCTAAAGGCAAAGGTCTTTTTCAAATGCCGAAGGACTATTTCAATTTTTTCAAAGGGTCACTTTCCCTTCAGAAAAGTTCATTTGCAAAAATGCCAAAGGATCTTTTCAAATTTTTTGAAGGGCTCTTTCCCTTTGGGAAAGTCCATTTCAAGAAACCCGAAGGGATCTTTCCCTTCGATAAATTTCATTTCAATAAATCTGAAGGGTAGAATCTTTTTTAAAAGAGACTATGGCAAAAATTTGAAGGGTACCTTGCCAAAATTCCAAAGGGCATTTTTATAAAGTTTGAAGACATGAATTCCTTCAGAAAAATTATCCATAGGAAAGTGATAAACAAAAATTCCTTGGAAATTACCTAAAAGGCAATGTCTAAAGGAAATAACTCAAGGAATTGACTTGCATGCAAACATGAAAATCTAAACCCTACAAATAGCCATTGGCATTCTAAAGCCATCAAAGGGGTATCTGGCCAAACACAGAGATGATGCATGGCATCATTTCTAGAGATAGATCTAATGGTGCATACAAATCTTACATTAAAAATAAATGGACATGAAAAAAATCAAGGATGGTGTCAATTTTAATCTACAAGAAGACCACATAAGTCCAAAATAATAGTAAGGAGCATGCCAAGTTTTAAATGTAAGAGATCAAATAATGTACACTTGGTGAGGACATGCAACTACCAACAACATGGCCCTATCAATTCAAAAGGAAGGGATTTGAATGCATGAGAGACTCAAGGAGATTTGTGGTGATCTTGGATAGTTCATTTCATGGTCAAGACAGTTACACACTTTGAATACAAGGGGGCTCGATTACAACAATAGGGGTCTTGATCATCTATGACCTCTTCTCTTAGTTCTCCTTACTCCTGCAAGCCCTTTCTTTCTCTTTTCCTTTTCTATATATATCAAATGCTTTCCATTTTGGAGGGGTTCCAATTTTTTAGATTTTTTCATTACTCTGGGAGATGGGACACTCTTTGAGATATTGCAAAATATGATCAGCTTGATTAGGTTTGACCCTGTCAAGCATTTATAAGAACCACCTCTTGATGCAATAAAGGATTTTATTTACCTATCTCTTGCCTTGGATTTTTGTCTATTGAGTTGTGTACTATGGAATTGTGTGGAGAATCTTCCTCATCCATGGTCCTGCTTTTTGACCCTATTTAGGTATTTTTTCAATGTTATTTGTAGGTCTAGCTAAGTGCTCTTTCCATTGTTGATGTGATCTTTCAGTGACTATTAGAACTCCTCTTTGTTTGCATTCATTGTTTCTTTAACCTCTTAATGAAATATTAATGGAACCAACTTGATCTTGAAGTTATGTAAGTTAGTATTGTCCTCTAAAAAATTAGTGTAGGTTCAATCTTATGGGAGTTTCCCATTTTATTTTGATGCATCACCTTCCTTAGCTTAGATTTCCTTTTTATGTTATCTTCCTATCCCTTTTCTTTAATCAACAGTAGATTTTAGCATGGGAAATAAGAGCTAAGGTGAAGCATCTAAGTAACTAGCCTCATTGAAAAACCTAGAGGTTTAACCTTACTATAGGATACCCATATCTTGAGGTTGTCCCAATGCTTGTAGCTAGGAGTGAGAGAGCCTGAGAAACTCTCCCACAAAGGGTGCAAGCTTATGCTACAACAGGTAGACATAGATGTTCAAAGTCTTTACCAAATTTACCACTCCAAGGTACCCCTACATTCAACTTTCATCAAGGTATGGCTTGGTTAGGAATATCTCTTATTAACATTCAAGGTGTGGTTCTTAAACTTCCTCGTAATCCAAAAAAATATTTGCTAACTATCAGTCCTAGTGGTATTATAACAGCAAAAGAACATGTTAAGTCCTTTAAAGCTGCATTAAGTTTGTTAAATGTCACTCATAAAGATGTTGCATGTAGGTTGTTTCCTTTCACATTTAAGGATGTTGCATATGAATGGTTCTTAAACTTGTCTAATAATTGCATTACCACCTAGGATGAATTCAATAACATTTTCATTGACCAATTTGGGAAAATCATCAGCCCTTATGTCTTATACTAACATTTTACCACCCTTAAAAAGGATGCCAATGAACCTATAAGAAATTTTCATGCTAGGTTATAGAACATGTATAGTAGGACCATTGACCCTTATAAGCCTAATCAAGCATTAGCCTTGAAAATTTACAAAGATGCTCTTGATCCCATGACTTCAGTATTCATAAAGAGAGTTGTAGGTCCTATGAACACCTTGGATTTAGCTTATGCTAAAGTTGTGATCATTAATGACCAAATGCAACCATAAGGTTAGATGGCCTGCTCTATTCCCAATGTCAATCCACATATGCCTACCTTAAATGTCTTTCCTAATAAAAACTAGAATGTTCCTGATCTTAACCAACTCCCAAACCTGAACCAATTGCCTCTAAGACATGCTGCTCTTAACCAAAATTTATGGGTCATTAAATCACCCTACTACCAATGGATTTAATGTAAGTGATCAAAAGGCCTTAGTACCAACCAATGGTACCAATAACATCCATGTTCATAATTCAAAAATCCCCAAAAATGAGAATGAGTCTATTCTAAAAATGGTCCAAAATTTGAGAACTAACTTCCTTCATTAGCAAAAACAAGTTGGTAATATAGGAGAAAATTTTGGTAGCAAATTCTCTTTCCAAAGATTCAATAGGCCCAATAATAGGTTTAATAATGATAGCTTTCACAACAATAAGAATAGTTAGCCATCTTCTAAAAAGAAGAGTATGGATATTAATCTTGTTGATATTGATTTCCTTGATTATTGTAGGGTCCATTATACTACATATCATGGTGAAATTGATTGCATTGAGTTTTGTAAAGCTTTTGAAGCATTTCAAGAAGAGTTGGACACTTTTTAGGTAGTACCTAACAAAGATAATTGTGTAGGAACTTCAGGATCCAAGCCTACAGACCAAACCTTCATGGTGGAAATGTTTGATTTCCCCTTCCAAGAAGACAATGAACTTGATGATGTTCCTAAAGAAGTTCATGCCTTCCAATAGTTCTTAAAGAAGACATATCTTCTAAGGAACAAAGAAGAGAGACAACCTTTGACTATTTCTACTCCTCCAAACAACTTTGGTACCCCTTTAGATATCACTTCAGATAATAATCTAGAGCTTTTAAAAGGAAGTACCTCTAAGCCTAATATCGATACTTCTAATTCTTCCAATAGGACTAGTTATAATATTGTAGAGGATATGAAGAAAATTAAAGCTAATATTACTTTGCATGAACTTACATAGAAAACTAAGCAAAGGGACCTATTGTTAGAATCCTTGTCTAATAAGTCTAACAAGATGTCCAAGACTGATAATACCAATGTATTTATGTATAAAGTTAAAACAGAGTCCCTACCTTTCTTACTTACAGTTAGAATGTTTGGTAAGAACTTGCATAACTTTTTGTTGGATTATGGTGCCTCTACAAATATTATGCTTATAGGTGTTTGTAAGAAACTTGGTTTAACTCCCATTAATTTTGATAGAGTTGTCACCTAATTAGATAAGTTTAGGGTCAAAGTGGTTGGAGAATTGTTAAATGTCCACATGCAACTAGCTTCTGAGCCAAGAGTCCAACAATTTATAGATATCCAAGTGGTATATATCCTTGATGAATACAGACTAATTTTAAGTAGAGAATGGACAAAGGATCTAAATGGATATATGTCTACAGATTGTTCACACCTATGGCTACCTTCGAAGGGAGTTTCCAACCATATCAGAGTTGAAGGGGATCCAAGAATGAAACATATGATTACAAAGTATAATGTTGTCAATGAAAGGGTCAACCTAATTGATTCTAATTTAGGAGTTTTCACCCTAGAAACTACTAAAGCATGTGATCCTAAAGATTCTAATGTTGTGTTTGGGTTATGAAAGATGCATTTCAATGGGGGTAGTTGTAAATCTAGATCTAGGGTAGGCATTGTTCTAACTGACCCCATTGGTAAGAATTATCTTGCCTCTTACAGACTCTAGTTTCCATGCACCAATAACCTTGAGGAATATGAGGCTCTTATCTCAGGTCTGCAATTTGCCATAAAAAATAAAGTCAAAGAATTATTAGTTTATGGTGATTCTAAATTGTTAGTTAATTAAGTAAAAAACAAATATCAATGCAAACTGTCAAACCTAAAGAGGTACAAATTTAGAGCTTGGGACCTTATGGAATCTTTTGATGGCATTAATATTGTTTCTATCCCTAGGGAGAAAAATACAGTTGCTAATGAGCTGGCATCTATTATAGCTAACCACATGCCTGACCAAGATTCACTAAACTTTAGCATTGAGTTGATACCTTTCCCTTTTGTCCCAGATAATGTGAACCATCTGCAGGTCTTTAATGATGACCAATAGATACTGAAATTTATGACTAGTTCAAGAGAATTTGAACCTCAAATTATTGATGAGGCTGATGAAATTAAGTTTGGAGGAGATAAGTTTGATGGAAAATTCATTCAGTTGAATGACAACAAAATCCCCAAAGGGATGATTGCCTTAGAAAGGTAGTTTGAAAAAGATATGATAGCTGAAGCTTCTAATATTCTTGGAGTAAGTATAAAAGATTATAATGCAGTTAATCTTGGACCTCAAGATCAACCTCAACTAGTTAACATTGGAAAAGCTTGTACAAGTGTTAAAAATAAGAGAGCTATAGAGTTATTGAAAAATACAAATATGTGATTGCTTGGTCATATGATGACTTGAATATTTTTGATCCAAGATTCATCACCCATACCATACCCCTCAAAGAGAGTTGTAAACCTTTTAGGTAGAAATAAAGACCTGTGAATCCTATCTTAGAACCCATGATTTTTAAGGAAGTCAAAAGGTTGTTAGGTACCAAAATTGTATTTTCCATTAGACACTCTACTTGGGTGGCCAATTTGGTGCCAGTTAGGAATAAGAATGGTGAAATTAAACTATGTATTGATTTTATAAATATGAATAAATCATATAAAAAGGATAATTATCCTCTTCCCTCTCTAGACTAGGTAATACAAATTGTTTCTAGTTCAACCATGATGTCTTTTCTTGATGGATTTTTAGGTTATAATCAAGTGATGGTAAATAAAGATGACAGAATGAAGACAATATTCACAACTATGTGGGGCACCTTTGCCTATAAAATAATGCCTTTTGGGTTGATAAATATAGGAGCCACTTTTTAGAGGGCCCTAGACCATGAATTCCAAGGATTAATTGGTAAGTGTATCATAATTTACAAAGAAGATCTAACTATTTTCTCTAATAACAGGGAGGACCATTTCATGCATTTACAATAGGGGTTTGAAAGATACATAAGGTATGAAATTTCCCTCAACCCTAAAAAGAGCATTTTTTGTGTCACTAAAGGTAAATTGTTAGGCCATGTTATGACTAAAGATGGAATTTTCATAGATCCTAAAAGAGTGGAAGCCATATCAAAGATAGAGCCTCCCAATAGTAGAAAAGAGTTAAAATCATTTTTTGGCAAAATAAATTTTGTGAGAAAATTCATTTTTGGTTTTGCATAAATTGTCAAGCCATTAAATGATATGTTGAAGAAGGATGATAAAGTTTAAGGGAATGAAGAGTCAAATAAGGCCTTTAAAGATATCAAAGATGCAATTAGTCACGCTCTAATCTTGATAATTCCTGACTTTTCAAAGGATTTTTATCTCTGCTCTTTTTCCTTTGACCACATTATTATTGTTATTTTAACTTAGAAAATAGAAGGATCTAATCATCCAATTGGTTTTATGAGCACTAATTTGAAAAATGTTGAGTTAAATTACCCTTTGATTGAAAACAAGCCTTTGGATTAGTTTAAGCAATCAATAAATTTAGGCACTACATTCTTAGGAACAACATGCATGCCATTTTACCAGATCTAGCCACTAAGCTAATGTTGAGTCAATGTGAGCTTGGAGAGCAAAGAGGTAAGTGGATGTATATTCTTCAAGAATATGACATATAAATGAAAGCTACAAAACTCGTAAGATGTCAAGGTCTAATTCAAATGATTACCAATACTAGCCCCAAACTAAGTATCATGCAGGTTGATCAACATAATTTTCAACCTAATGGCTAGTATGATCGTATCATTCATTAACTAATTTATGGAACATGTCCTGTAGGACTAACCAGGGAGTAGAGAAGAACTCTAAGACTCAAGGCAACCCACTACCTAATCAATAATAGAGTCCTATATCAAAATAACTTTAAAGGCGTGTACTTGAGATGTGTTTCCAAGGAAGAAGCTACTAAGGTAATGAACACTTTTCATGAGAATTTGGGAAGTGGAAATCCATCAGGAAGAATAACAACTCATAATATCCTCAGGGCTGGATATTATTGGCTCACCATCTTTAAGGATGCTCATAAAGTATTTTAGAGAATGCCATTCATGTCAAATCTTCAAAACTAAAGAGCCAAAGGTATCATTGCCCTTGCAATCTATCATGATTAACAAACCCTTTGCCTAGTATGGACTAGAGTTTGTGGGGGTAATCAACCCCAACTCATCATAAGGTCACAAGTATGTTCTGACAACTATAGACTAATGCACTAGGTGGACCGAAATAGTAGCCACTAAACAATGCAAAATAGAAGAAGTGATCAAGTTTTTAATAGAAAACATATGCACCAGATTTGGGACTCCAGTATATTTGGTATGTGAGAATGGGTCAACACTCATATCCATCAAGATGATAAAATTGGCATATGACAACATCATTGTTCTCAAGTTTTCATCTAACCATTATCCTCTAGGTAATGGAGTATCTAAGTCAACAAATAAAAACTTGATGAAATCCATCAAGAAGTTTGTTACAGACAAACCCAAAACATGGCATAACCTTCTCAATTACATCCTTTGGGTAGTTAGAACAAGAGTCAAGCAAGCTCTTAAATCATCTCCCTTCTTGCTGGTATATGGTCAAGAGCCTATATTCCCTATCACACTCAAACCGCGAACTTATAAGTTTATGCAAGAGTATATGGAGGAAGACCAAGAGTTTTTAAACTCAAGGTTGCTGGACATTATTTAGATGAAATTTGCATGAGAATAGGCTTTTTCTAACTTTAGTAGGCACCCAAATATAGTAAAGAGGTGGTTTGAAAATAGAACAAAGAACAAGGTGTTCAGACAAGGGGACTTGGTTCTTCTTTGGGACATAGCATTTGAGCCAAAGGGCAAACATAACAAGTTCAAACCTCTATCGATTGGCCCCTATCAGATTATAGATACACTTGGAGATAACACATTCAACCTGAAGGATTTACAAGGAGTAGAATTCACACTACCCACTAATGGAAAATATCTCAAGCATTACTTCTCTACTGCTCCTCCCAGGGTACTGCTCCTCCCAGGGTCTTCATGGAGTAAATATATAAAATGGTTAGAGTTAATGTAGGTAGGCTAGTTTATTTTATATCTTTTCTTCCTATCCCTTATTTGTACATAAGTATGTATATAAAATTTTTCTTCCCTTTTTCTTCCTACTTTGTTGTTTTCTATTGTGTGTTTATTTCTTTTTACTTTGTTCTATGCTTCCAATAAGTCCTTTTCGATAACCCTCAGCTCAAAGTTCCTTAGTTTTCTTGAAACTCCAAAAGTTTAGGAATGTCGGTATGAACCTCATGCACATGTTGACCATGGTTTGAGATATGAGCTTAATGTTATGATTTGAATAAACTAGTATGGACCGATGGATAGGTTAACCATTCCAATTGACTTTAAACATTGTCTTGATCTAAACCTAGTTTTAAGAAGAATTATGCATATAGAATGAAAGATTAATCTATTAAGGTATAGTAATGCTTGCACTTAACAACCCCTTTTCCTGGGATAAAGGTTGCAACCATAGATGATTATCTAAGGATAAAAAACTTGACTAAATCCTCAAACCCAGTTACCCTAGTTCCCAACCTTTAGTGAAAGCCTAAAACAATTAAAAAAACAAAAAAATAAGAACTTATTGCAAAATCAAAAGCAAAGGTGATTATGGTAATCTCCACCAGGGCTATGGGCATCTGGCTAGCAGTGGAGTAAGGTCATGAGTGGAGATAAAGGCATCTCTATCAGGGCTATGGACACTTGGTTGGTAGTAGAGTAATGCCCAAGCCTTCCTTGAACTAGAAGTGTGGTTCTTAATGAATATCTAAACATGCTTCAAGTCAATGTTAATGATTAAATTCATGAAACCTGGAAGTTGTCCCCTGAATCCCATGACAAACAATAAGTGGAATCAAAGCACACACAAAACATGGCTATGTATTAATGTTTGATCCTAATTCTACACGTGCAAGGCTTGTTTCAAACATGAACTGAGCTTGAAAATGACATTAATCAAGTTGGATAAATGACCTAGTTATTTTTTTGAACCAAAGTCTCTAAGTTCTAACATATTGCTATGTTTCCCTTGGAAGTTGCCATTTATTGAGGTCAACATACCCCTATTTCTAAAAAATAGGGACCATTATGCATACTTTGAACCTTAACACTAAAATCTTGATATTTTATAAGGTTATTAGAATTTGAAGATCATCCACACCTGATGAAATTGGCCCATTTATTTAAAGTTTTACTTTAACCTTGCCTAATATTGCTAATAGTTAGCCCTCATGTCTTAAGTTGTATGTTTCATGGATCTTAGATTAACAAATCATGTTGGGGTTTTCTCAATTGTATCTTCCTTCAGGGTTTTACAAGCCTTTGGTCTATGAGCTCTTGTAATTGGATTTATGTCCTGAAATCTTCCTTCAAAGAACCCTAGCTTAGACCCTTGGTTTGAATTCAAATTTGGCAAGAGTGAATTTGGCGAGAATATTTTAAAAATTGATTTAGACTTAAGCCTAATTTTATGCTAAGGCTTGGTCATGTTTTTTTAGCATGACCAAACCTTAGCCCAAAATCATGCTTGTTCCCTTTATTTTTTCCCCATTTTGTTCTTTTTATTCTTGCAAGGTCTAACATTCATGTTTGTAGAGTCCTTTATTTACCTAGCTTGGACCTATCATATCACATGGTCGTATTTGATACATACTTAGCCTAAAGTCTTAATCCTAAGATCCCATTCATATTTATTAACATGAACGAAACCTTAGAATTAAAACTTTAGCCAAGTCTTTATATCAACCTAAGCCCTAACTTAAGCATCTTTCCTCTTTGTAGGATCAATGGCTCTCACTTCAACATGGAGAATGATTGAATGGAGTGAAGGAGACATGATGGATCCAAGGCCTTGATCCATCAGACCAATCCCATGTGAACCCCCAGATCATGATCAACAGCTCTTGCTTAAGAAAAATTGAAGATCAAATAGTGCATGATCATCATTAAGGTTAAAGGGCTCCCTTCTTCTAAAAAATAGACTTAGCCTAAGTTTTACCCTAAGGTATCATTGTATTTATTAGTATAATGAAATCTTAAGATAAAACTTATGTTATGACTTTAATATTTGAAAAGAGCCAATCATGTACAAGTATCCATGATCGTGATCAACGGCTCATGGCTGCTCATGCAAATCAATCCAATGGAGTGAACATAGAATTGAAAATTTAAAAGCCTAAGAAGCCCTATGAAGATGAAAAGTGTCACCATCTCGAGAACCCAAATCCCAATCAACACTCTTTAGACCCTCCCTAGGGTCAAACAAAGTCAAAAGCTTGGGAGTCCCATAGAGTCACCACATGGCACTCTCGCATTCAAAGCCCAGTGTTAAAAGGGCCTCGTACATTAATACTTAGACTCAACCCAACTTTTATCAAAAGGTTTTATTGTATTTTCTTAATATAATGAAACCTTAGGCTAAACCTTAGGTTATGATTATAGTATTCACAAGGACCCATTTTATTATGCTTTTTAGCCTTAGGCATTTAAATTAGTCTAATTTTCATATGCACTGATCTTTGAGCTAACTTGATCCTTTTTATGATTGTAGAGACTAATAACATGCATCTACTCAGATCATGATTGATGGCTTACGCTTGATCAAGACCAGATGATCTAATGGAGCATGTCAAATCCAAGATCTATGGACCTAATATACTTCATGAACTTAGATTTGATATCCTTGTGAATTTCATTTGATGCTCATAAGGTCGTCATTGATGTCTATGAGACTGTCAAATTTAATTTCAACTATTTTAATTATGCATATGATTATGCTTTAAAACATTGTTAAAACTTTTTGCTTGCATTACAATTCAATGGGACCCCCCTTGGGAAATATAAAAAGAACTTAGGGTCTTTGAACTTTAATGTAAAATGATCTTGTGGTCTAAAAATTTTCAAACATATACTTAATCTAAGTCTTTATCCTAAGGTTCCTATGGTATTTATTAACACAATAAAACTTAGGCTAAAGACTTGTATTATGTTTTAATTCAACAATGAGTTATTATGCCTTAAAACTTAGCTCAAAGTTTTAACCTAAAGTTTTATCATGTTAATCAACATAGTAACACCATAGGTTAACACCCGACCTTAAGTCCACTTATTATTTAGGTCCCCTTTAAATATATTCTAAAACTTAGCATAAATATTTTTAGCCTAAAGTTTATGTCATGTTTATTAGCAAAAAAAAATTAGTATAGGAGTATTTAGCCTAATTTTTTTCTTGTATCTCGATGCTAATTAAATTTTGTGCTCCTTATATAATTGATGGCTCTCACTCCATCACGGAGAATGATCGGATGACATGAAGGAGATCCAAAGGATCAAAAGCCTTGATCTATTAGACAAATGGTGTTCATCCACTCGGATCATGATCAACTACCCATGATTGTTTGTGAAAGGTGATCAGATAGAGCATAATTGTTAAAGACTATTCAACAAGACCTCGAGGGCCTACAATATTGACATGTGGTGAGCACACATTCACTTAAGGAACGTGGAGTCCAAAAGCCCCAAAAAAATGCCAAGTGGCATAACCACGGGGCCTAACATAAAATAACTAATAACATGCAATCCTTAAGATCACGATCAATAGCCTATGTTGATTCATAAGCGAAGATCTGATGATGTGAAGCAAAAGATGGATTTTGAAGGATAACAGCTAGTTCTTTTAAAGCATTTATGAAAAATGCCATGAAAGTTGCCAAATAGATGCCACGTAGGTGCCACACAAGCACAAAACAACAAAATTAAAGATTTTGTAAGCATGAAAGGGCAAGGGTATAAAGACTAGGGTGTAAATCAAATATAAGGCATGAATTCACCTAAATTTGAGCAACCATCACCATTAAAGTTTCCCTAGTCTCCATACAAAAATCCCTAATTTGAACTATAATCAATCGCATTTGAGATAGAAAGAGTCCAATTGCTATCTAAGCTAAAACAAACTGATCTAGAGGCTACTTGAAGAACCATTAATAAGTAGTTGAAATTTTCATAGTCATGGCAGCTTGAAGGCAACAACAAAGGGATGGCATAGAGCTATACTTGACTTTTGATAATGAGGGAAGGGTCTTCAAGGATACAAACTCTGATGCTACAACATTAAACACAAGAAATAGAAATTGGTCTGATATCTTCTAGACTATTGAGGATGTACAAGTAATCATAAGGGAATAACAAAAGAATGCTACAATCTTGCAGAGATACAATAACCTAGTCTCCAACTAGATGACCAGTCTCCACTATGTTGTTATAAAGCCTAAGGTATTACACTGCATTAATTTTATTGCTCCCATTTTCTTATATTATAATATTGAGTAAGATTTGATAGTTCATGAATGTAGCTTTATAAAGCTAGCATATATTTCCTCCTTGGCATATGAAAGCTACTATAAACTACACAAGCCCATGGTAGACTTGCCTACAATTAAAACATGGACTATAAAAAATGACTTAAACACTATCCTTGCCCCATGACTGCTTTACGGAACCTAGGTGATCCAGGACCCCAATGGTAATATCTCAATTATCCAATTTAGCGAAGTGATCAAAATAATCATGACCTTGTTGAATAGGTTATTTGCAGCCCCTTCTACCACATATGTTAATAAGATCTGGGTCCCCTATGTATACTTCATGATGGAAAAGGGATTCACACTCCCAATTAATGAGATGATTAACATTTGTTTGAAGAAACAATTCATAGCCATTAAGAAGAAAACTAGCAACCAATTTTTCATGATGTCCTGTCTCCTAGATTCCCTCTTGGCCACCACCAAGATCCCTGACATAAAAAATTGGTCACCTAATTTGAGACACATTATTTCCCATCACTATTCCAAGTTACACATATTCAAGTATAGACACAACATTCAATTCATTTATGATTGTGTATATCCATCTTTAGTAGAAGCTATTACATGGATCCCCATGGGCAGGGTTAGTCCTTTGGTCAAGAAGTATATAGATTTAATGGGTGACATCTGGTTGTCTCTAGATTTCATAGTGATAATAATAGAAGGAACCCTAGTTTAACCCCTCAAACTATCAGTCCATGTGCCACCCAAATTGGTAGAAAAAGAGACTGCCTACCAACTCTTCAATGGTATAGATGGTTTGTGCAAACAGAAAAGGAAAGGATTCCTTCACCCTTTTCCTTTGACCATCATCATGACTATACTAAAAAATTGGGAGCATGTGAATGTCATCTCCAAACATACATATGGACTCTTTCAACTTATAATTAGATGATCTAAGGTAATGGGACCATCATAATAGGGTCACAGAACATTTGAAATCAAATATAATGAGCTACCCTTATGAACATAGGCTAGGTGTTCATGACATGATGTGAATCATGGCCACTAATTTCATAAAGGTGTTGGTGAGGTTAAAGAAACATAAAATTTGTTAAGGTGTGGAGATAAAAGCTTCACCAAAGGAGCGTTTTGCAAAGTTGCAAGTTTACACAGTCACCGGTGTCAGTCAGGAGCGACTGACGTCAGTCAGGAGCAGACCAGGAGATGCCAGCGTCAGTAGGGATTGGTTGACATTGGTCACAGGCAAAAAGGCAGGAATCGACGTCGATTACCTGTGCATCCAGAAAGCTATTTTCATGGACAAAACAGTGTGTTTGCATGTCAGGATTAAGTCATAGTCTTATGTTCGCGTCTCTATCTTTAGTAAGACTGTTTTAGAGCCCTTGTTTAAGAGGCATAACTATTGGTTGTAAATGCATACTCATGTTTCATAATTATTATATAATAACAATACAGAATTGTATATGTGAATCATTCCAGGTTGTTGGAGTTGATTGTAATTGAGAGAGAGAGAGCTCTTGAGGGAAAGAGATCTAGAGAGAGATCTGTACATCTGAGAGAGGTGTGGAAGAAAAGAAGTTTCTTCAATTGTATTCCTTCTATAAAGAGTTTAATACAAGTTTTCAGGGTGGTTTCTTGTATCTCTTGTTCTTTGCTATTTATCATTCTAGTTACTTATCATTTTGATTTAATTTCACATTTTATTGCTTTCACAAGTGTAATCAACATTGTTGGTTGATCCCCAACAAGTGGTATCAGAGCTCAAGTTGACTAACAGGTGTTTTAGATCTGGTTAGTGTGTATTGATTACAAGGTACTCACAGGGGTTTCTGCAAGGATTTCTATTTGAGTGGGAGAAGCAATGGCAAAAGAAAGTAAACTAAGAATGGAGAAGTTTAATGGCAAAAATTATCAACATTGGAGAATGTAGATAGAGGATTATCTGTATCAGAAATATCTATACTTACTGTTAGGTGGGATTGCAAAGAAGCCCACAGACATGGATGATGAAGAATGGGAAGTTCTTGATAGAAAGGCTCTGGGGTCTATAAGACTAAGTCTAGCATCTACTGTGATATCTACTTTATCATAGGCAAAGACAATGGTAGAGTTAATGACTACTTTAGCAAATTTATATGAAAAACCCTCAGCTTCTAATAAGGTATATCTTATGAAGCAGTTATTTAATTTGCGTATGCAGGAAGGTGGATCTGTATCTAATCATCTGAATGATTTCCATGGAATTGTAAATCAATTAAGTTTAGTCAAAATAGTGCTTGATGATGAAATTAAAGCTCTTTTAATATTATGTTCTTTGCCTGAAAGCTGGCATAGCTTAGTAATGGCAGTTAGTAATACTGCATCTGCTTCAAATATTTTAAAAGTATAGGATGTTGTTAGTGTAATCTTGAATGAATAAATTCGCAGGAAAAGCACAGAGGAAACATCTAGGAACGCTTTAAGTTTTGAAAGCAGGGGAAGGCAAAAAGTGAAGAGCAAGAAAGGGAGATCAAGGTCTAAGTCAAAGGTGAGAGGTAGATCCAAATCTAGAAATGGCAGGAAGCCACAATGATGGAATTGTGGAAAGATAGGGCACATAAGCAGAGATTGCTGGTCAAAGCCTAAGGAGGATAATCAGCATGAAGGAAAGGAAGAAGCAAAGGTTGTAGGTATTGCACAAGATGCTTTAATATTCTCTTTGCATAATAATATAGAATCTTGGGTTTATATTTTGGTGCATCTTTTCATGCTACCCCTAATAGAGAATATTTTAGTGACTATATCCATGGAGATTTTGGAATAGTGTATTTAGGGGATGATGAGCCTTGTAAAATCGTTGGCAAAGGAAAAGTGTAGTTGAAAATGCAGAATGGCAACACATGGGTGTTGAGAGATGTCATGCATGTTCCCAGTTTGAAGAGGAATTTGATTTCTACAGGAAAGTTAGGGGATGAGGGTTGTACAGTAACTCTCACAGCTAAATCTTGGAAGGTGACCAAGGGAGCACTTGTATTGGCCAGAGGTAAGAGAGTAGGTACTCTCTATTTATGTAATTGTGTTACTAATGATTCTCCTTCTATATTATCTACTTCAAATGTGGATGCAAAATTGTGGCACTCTAGGCTTGCCCACATGAGTGAGAAGGGAATGCCAATTCTTAAGTCAAAAGGTAAACTTTCAGATTTGAAAATCATAGATCTAGATTTTTGTGAGCACTGTGTTTTTGGAAAATAGAAGAGAGTTAGTTTTCTCAAGACTGGGTCAACAAAGAAGAAGCATAAGTTACAGCTTGTTCACATAGACGTGTGGGGACCGGCTCAGGTTGCTTCTATTGGAGGATCACAATACTATGTTTTGTTCATAGATGATGCTACAAGAAAGGTATGGGTCTATTGTATTAAGAAGAAATCTGATGTATTTGAGACTTTTAAGATTTAGAAAGCTATGGTTGAGAATGAAACAGGGAGAAGATTAAAGTGCCTGAGATCTGACAATGGTGGTGAGTTATGCAGCTATAAGTTCAACTGGTATTGTTATATGCATGTAATCTATAGGCAAAGGATGGTTCTAAGGACACCTCAGAAAAATGGAGTTGCTGAAAGGATGAACAGAACAATAATGGAGTGTGCAAGGTGTATGAGATTGCATGCTCGTTTGCCCTTAGAGTTTTGGGCAGAAGCTGTTGATACTGCAGTGTACCTGATTAACAGAGGACCCTCCATAGTTCTGGATGGTGGAATTCCAGAAGAGGCATGGATAGGTAAAAAGGTAGATCTCTCATTTCTCAAAGTTTTTGGTTTTGAAGCCTTTATGCATGTTGATAAGGAAAATAGAAAGAAGCTGGATGTTAAGTCTATGAGGTGCACATTTATTGGCTATGGCTCTGATGATTTCGGATTCAAGTTTTGGAATCTAGGAACTAACAAAATAATTAGGAGCCGTGATGTTGTTTTCAATGAAAAAGTGATGTATAGTGATCAGTTGAGGAAGCTGAATCAATCTGGGCAGAGCAATGGAGAATTAGATGAGGTGACGGTCCAAAATGAGCTCGCGGGAAGAAATAATCACAAACAAGAAAACACAGAGACCGACGTCGGCAAGGCAGGAACCGACGTCAGCAGAACCGAAACTGATGTCAGTCAAACAGTGATCGACGTCGGCCAAGAAGGAACCAATGTCGGTCAAGTAGAACTGACATCAGCCAGTTACAGGCCTAGAAGTGACTGAGGTCGGTCACTATCAGAGAATTTGGGTGGACAACGTGTTGTGAATGAGTCTCAGATGCCCATCAGGAGGTCAGAAAGGGTAAGTAAACCTCTAATTCGATATTCCTCTTCATTATTCTATTTGTTGCTAACTATTGGTGGAGAACCAGAGAGTTTTGAAGAAGCAATACAAGTAGAATCCAAGAATCAGTGGGAGCGTGGCATGGTTGAGGAAATGGAGTCCTTGAGAGAGAACCAAACATGGGATTTGGTTGAGTTGCCAGCTAGTAAGAAGACACTGAAGAACAGATGGATCTACAGATTGAAGGAAGGTGAGAATGGACAGATGAGATATAAGGCCAGGTTGGTAGTGAAAGGATTTGCACAGAAACCAGGTATTGATTTTGGTGAGATTTTTTCTCCTGTTGTTAAAATGACTTCTATACGGACTGTATTGTCTTTAGTTGCTATTGAGGATTTGCATCTTGAGTAGCTTGATGTTAAGACAACATTTCTTCATGGAGATTTGGATGAAGAAATATATATGGATCAGCCGGAAGGATTTGAGGTCAAAGGTAAGGAGAAGTTAGTGTGCAGATTGAAGAAAAGCTTGTATGGCCTCAAGCAAGCTCCTAGACAATGGTATCTGAGATTTGATAGGTTTATGACTGAGCATGGCTACAGTAGGTGTCAATCTGACCATTGTGTGTATTTTAAGAGATGGATAATGGTAGATATATTATTTTGTTGTTGTATATAGATGATATGCTGGTTGCAGGATCACACATGCAGGATATCTTTGAGCTTAAGGTGAAATTAGCTCACACGTTTGCCATGAAGGATTTGGGAGCAACAAAGAAAATCCTTGGCATGAGCATTAAGAGAGACATGAAAAATCATAGGTTGATTTTGTCTCAAGAGGATTATGTGAACAAGGTGTTGAAATGGTTGAATATGTAGGATGCAAAACTAGTAAGCACACCTTTGGCTGGACATTTTAAGCTGAGTAAAGAACAATGTCCTAATTCACATGATGAGGTAGAGTACATGAGTAGAGTTCCATATTCTTTCGTAGTAGGGAGTTTAATGTATGCAATGGTGTGTACTAGACCGGATATTTCCCAAGCAGTGGGAGTTGTAAGTAATTATATGGCCAATCTAGGAAAGGAACACTAGAAAGCAGTTCAGTGGATCCTTAGATATCTGAGAGGAACCAGCAGTAGGCATTTGTGCTATGGAGGTTCAGATACTTCTCTACATGGTTATGTAGATTCAGATATGGAAGGTGATTTAGATGGTAGGAGGAGCACCACAGGATATGTTTTCAATGTTGGTGGAACGGCGGTTAGCTAGATATCAAAGTTGCAGAAGGTTGTTGCCTTGTCAACTACAGAAGCAGAATATATTGCAGTCACAGAGGCTAGCAAAGAGATGATATGGATGACATGGTTCATGGAAGAGCTTGGAAAGGAGCAAGAGAGTTGCAGATTATACAGTGATAGTTAGAGTGCAATTCATTTGGCTAAGAATTCAGCCTTTCATTCAAGAATAAAGCACATATAGCTTAGGTACCACTTCATAAGACAGGTATTGGAGGATGGTGAGTTGAAGCTGGAGAAGATCCATATAGATAAGAACCCTGCTGATATGTTAACCAAGCCGGTAACAAAGGAGAAGTTGAATCTTCATTCAACTTCTATTGGTCTTCATGATTGAGTTGAAGAAGGAGGAGCTAGAAGATGTTGCTGTACAGGTATTGGTGCAGCTATTTATCTCCAAGTGGGAGATTGTTAAGGTGTGGAGCTAAAAGCTTCACCAAAGGAGCATTTTGCAAAGTTACAGGTTTACACAATCACTGGCGTCGATCAAGAGCAACCGAGGTCGGTCAGGAGTAGACCAGGAGATGCCAACATCAGCAAGAATTGGCTGACATCGATCACAGGCAAATAAGTAGGAACTGACATCAGTTACTTGTGCGTCCAGAAAGCTATTTTCATGGACAAAACTGAGTGTTTGCATGATGGGATTAAGTGATAGTCTTAAGTCCATGTCTCTATTATTAGTAAGACTATTTAGATCCCTTGATTAGGAGGTGCATCTGATGGTTGTAGTTGTATGCTCATGTTTCCTAATTATTATATAATAGGATAGATCTTCTTAGCTTATTGTAATGTATGAGTAATGTTGAACAGTACAGAATTGTATATGTGAATCATTCCATGTTGTTGGAGTTGATTGTAATTGAGAGAGAGAGCTCTTGAGGGAAAGAGATCTAGAGAGAGATCTATACATCTGAGAGAGGTGTGGAAGAAAAGGAGTTTCTTCAATTATATTCCTTCTGTAAAGAGTTTAATACAAGTTTTTAGGGTGGTTTCTTGTATCTCTTGTTCTTTGCTATTTATCATTCTAGTTACTTATCATTCTGATTTAATTCCGCATTTTATTGCTTTCACAAGTGTAATCAACATTGTTGGTTGATCCCCAACAACATTAAGTTTGAGGCCAGGTTGGCTAGAGATGACAAGCCACCTGGAGAGATCTGGAAAATGGGACCCTTGCAATATTACTTATTGTTTGGACCCTCTTCAAGGCCCCCTTTAGAGAAACCACTATAACAACCTCAAGTAAAATTTATATAAGGACATGGGAAAGAGAAATTGGAAGAGAGACTTGGTGAAAGGCCATCATACTTAGCTCATCCTAATAAACAAGAGTCCCTATTAGAATATATTGACATGTTGCATTAGCCCCTGATGAGACAATGGAAGATGCACTTAAGGTACTTGTTGAGGCATATGGATCAGATGAAGAAGAATAAGCTAAGCAACTTTGGGCACAAGCTGAGGAAATAAGACAAGAAAATGGAAGGAAATTACCTTGGACCTAGTTTTAGTTGCACCCCTAAAGAGGAAAGCTGAGTTGGCATTGGTCCCTATTGGGAAGATGAAGCCAAAGTTAACCTTCACTCATCCTTTGAGTGAAGTTAACTTATTTAGTGATGAGAATCCCATCCATGGGCCAATCATACCTAAATGGTTCATTTATGGGAAGATGCAAAAGATCCTAACCTTGCAACATTCATGGGCCTTGACCAAAACAATCAACATCTCTATCCATGATGAGGTCAAGCCATGGATAGTGGCTTTAATGAAGGAATAATATGAAAGGAGGATGACCACCTTTGGCAGTTCAAGCAACACTCAGGTAGAAATTCCTAGAGCCTCAGGCAACACACAAATGGAGGTCCCAAGACCTCCAAAGATCACATAGTCAATAATAAGTGTGCATTTCAATCCAGAGATAATAGGTTTGGAGAGGGTGACAACAAAGAACACCATGGTTGGAAGTGAGGAGTTCACCTTTCAGAAAGTTGAACCTTTTGTGGCCTTAACTCCAGTGGGATGTCAGACACCTGGTGAACACCCAATTCATGAGGAAGACATAGTTGGACTGGTTGATGCCCATTCACCCCAACTAAAATTAGGCATCAAAGGCCTATACCAAAAGATTGAAAACTTGTAGAATCAAAAAGAGAATCTTGAGACACAGGTTGTCTTGTTAGTTCTAAAATAGATGATAAAGATGTTTGAGGTATCTTTACATGATATGTTTAAATTTATAAAGGAGATGAAGATAAGGTAGAGTCCATTAGCTCACTAGGATGAAGTATCCAAGGGTTTATTAGCCCAATGTCAAATTTCAAGGGACAAAATGAAAGAGTTAATCAACATATTGGTTGAGGGTAGGATTCTTGGGTTTAAGACCATTAGCTTGGCACATCTAAATTCAATTATGGGAATAATTTTGGACAAAATCTAGGGTCTAAGTACATGGTTAAAATGATTGGAGAGGCCCCTGAGGGATGATAAAGAGTTGATAGGTAGGATTGAAGAACTTATGGGCACAATGATTACTGATCCTACCACACTTAGCTCCCTGGGCATCATTGGATATGATGAGTATAAGCATAGGGTCACCCTAGTTATGCAAGAGGTTAGGTGCAAAAGTAAAGGCCAATCTGGGAATGACAATAGTAGGGTCATGTGCATGATTCTAACTGTAGAGGAGAAAATTGTTGAGGCAAGGAGTATTAAAGAGGCAATGGCCAATAATGATAGGGATTTTGATGACTTGGTAGACCAAGAGGATGAATACCTTTTAGAGCTAGTTGTCAACCTAAGGTTGGTCAATGAGCAGCATCAGAAAGCCATAAAGATTCTTCAATAACAATGGAGCAGTTATTCACCACAGGGCCCACCCAACTAACTAACAATATTCCACTTTGTAAGAAACTTTGTAATATTTAAAAGTAGAATATTCTTTTTGTAAAGGCATGCACTAGTTTGTTATCACATTTGCCTATAGGTCAATCTACTTTGGAAAAGAGAATTTATTCTATAAATTTGAAAAAAGGACAACTGTCCTTACCTTTGTACATTTGTAATTTTCTTGATTGATCAGTATACTACCTTAGTCTCCTATAAAAGGCAGTATTACCATTTTTGTCAGAGAGTTTTTAGAGAAAAAACTATTTTGTATACTCAAAGCAATAAATACAAGCAAGGAATACTAAAAAGTTTATCCATAATTTGTTTGTGTCAATCGTTATATGGCCTTCTCTCTCATTTATCTATTTGGATGTCTAAGTTTGAATGGTTTTCTTGGATTCTTGATATGTAGATGTGAATGCAAAGTTGTTAACTTCTGCTTATGCCAGGTCAATTGAAAGATCTTAAGTTCATTTCATTTCTCTTGCTTCCCTTTTAAATGTGCTAATGCAATTTGCTTGTGAAGTAAATCTCTAAATTGAGTCTAGTTTCTTATTTGCATCGTTCCATCCTTTCCTTAGACAATTTATTGATACATGGTAAGATCTGTGCTAAAGCTATTTCATATCATATATTGGTTTGAATGTATGTCTAGATGAAATCTAAACTTTGTCATAATATTAGGACTAAAAAATAGAACATCTTCTTTCTGCCCTACCCTTCCTTTTGCTTCTTTTTGACCAAATCACTCTAATTTAAACTTTATTGTAAATATTCATTTAGGTTAATATTTAGTTTAGAAATTGATCACAAATTCACTGATAATAGCATAGATCTCTTACATTTCACTTAGATTGGCCACGGTGGCTCCCAACCAACAATCAATATAAATATTTTGGAACAACTTATTGCTTTGCTCCTATTTCACCACAGGTAACCATATTACCTTAACCTCCTACTCATGCTTTGAATTCCCTGAATTTTAAAATGAGAAGTGTTCTTTAGACAATAAGGACACTTGTGATACATATAGAGGCATCAATAAAAACCCATGTGCCTTAGTAGAGTATTACGCCCCACTCCTCTCACATCAACCTTTACCACATGAGACTTCCTCCATGGGCCACGCCATATCACCTACTTTCCACATTACCTACATATCACATGCCACATCACCTATATGCCACATAATTTATATGTCACATCACCATGAATAGTGATTGTGAATAGTGGCTTTACAACCAACAATATGCCACTTGATGTTAATATATACAACTTTATATTTCTTCCAACTACTTTAGTCATCATGCTCATAATAGCACACATTCACCATAACTGTCAACAGTTCTTGGGAAGTCATTGCACTACTCTGTGCATCATTGCACCTATCAAGTTTTTGATCTCACAATTGAGATGCATCATGCTCTATCGCATGTATAAACACACATCCTTCTCCTTCTCTAAAACCTCAAGTCTCACTTATTCTAACTTATTCCTCACTGACACACAACATCCATTATGCCACTTTTCTTCTATGCTATTAGTTACACTAAATAAATTCCTCACTCCTGTGTTCATACATGAAGACCCACTAAAGTTAAATACAACTTCAACATCAATCATGCAACTACCTTGGTTTGCATCTTCAATAATCTAAAGTTTAATCTATTGAACTTCTGTACCTTTGATTTATTTTCCTCCACCATAGCTCCCACTCAAGCTACAATATCTAGCTTCCTATAATTTACACTTCAATAAACACAACCTTTACTTTGATACCAATTTTTAGTATACACAATGCAAAATTATATCCTCATAAATTACAAACAAGAGAAGCTATGCAAAATGAAAATAAACAAATTGCACAATAAATCAAACCATGTACAAAAGGAGACACCAATATAATGTGGTTAACGTAATGGGTTACATCCACCAATTTTTTTTGCTTAGCCTTTTATTACCAACATTAATAAGGATAATTACTCATGACAACACGGTCCTATCACACCTTTCTCTCTTTTCTCTCCTCTCATTTATTATATGCACTTTTGTAAGATACAACCATGCTTACAACCAAAGTTTTAAACCAAGCTTCCACAAGCTTTCAACTCATCTTGTAACCAAATAATTCACTAGTCTTTGCCTCTCCTTGCATCTTTATAAGCTAACAACCAAACTTGACACAAGCTCTCTACCAAGCTTGCAAATACTTAACAAGTCTTCACCACTCCTTGCACTTTTGTAAGCTAACAACCAAGCTTACACCCAAGATTGACACCAAACTTGCACACAAAGACTTCACAAGCCTTCACACCTTGCACCTTTTAAAGCTACAATCGAGCTTACCACAAAATTTCTACCATGCTCACATACTAAGACTTCACAAGTCTTCAAGGCCTTTACAAAGCTTACAAATATTATAGAATGAATGCAAGAATTAATTCCTACTGTTGCCTTACCAAATACAATGAGAGAGAGAAGAGGGAGAGAGAATCAATGAGGAAGGAAGAAAATTCATCATACTCCATGTGGGAGCACTATTAATCTATACTATTTTATTTGTCTCTTTTTCAAGGGTCAACAAAGTAGGTCCACTAATTTAGACAAGATCCAAGCCACCTCCATGTGACTCCAAATATTACTCCCTACTCCACATGTGAGGCCAATCAACAATAGTGCATTCTTGTCTTCTTCTTCCCATGTGTACACAAAAGTCTAAATAGTGTTACAATCACCTTTTGTCTTTCACCAGGCATGAGGAATAATAGAGCCTCCATATAAATTCACCCCACACTTAACCCTATCATTTATGCCACAAGAAAAATACATGTGACTTACCAAGGACAAAACCCATGTGCTTGGTGGAGTGCTATGCCCCACTCCTCTCACTTCAACCTTTACCAAATGAGACTTTCTCCATGGGCCATGCCATATCACTTACATGCCACATCACTTGCATGTCACATCACCCATAAGCCACATCACTTGAATAATGATTTTAAATAGTGACTTCACACCCAACATGTGCAAGATTGAGCTATGCAAACCACAATTAATAAATTTTTATGTTTAATGTAAACAACTAGAGTAAGTTTAAAATAAAATAACTCTCTTGAAGTAAAAATGGGTTTGGAAGTAGTCACACATTCAAACCCTAAAACAACCATGCACATCCCCTTTTTTCCCTTATCTTTTACTCCACAACCACCAATTTGAATTTTAAAATAATCCATAGAATGCTCACACTCTCAAAAATAGTTACCGACCCAAATATGTCCATGATCATTTTATAAATTTTCCCATTCACAGTATGCAATTACCAATAAAACACAATGTGAAGTTCTAGTTAATGCTTCCAAAATTGAAATGTGAATTTATAATAAAATCATGAACATGCTTGCCTGAAAAATTGAAAGTTTAAAGTAAATAACAAATGAAACTCTACATCCAATCAAATTGTGAATTTTGACTAAATTTACCTCTTACATGCAAAAAATTCTAAAATAAATTATGCCATCAATCGGAGAGGTCATTGATTGCCAGTCCTAGATTCGTTACATGCACAGGTGGCTAAAATTCTTCTGTAAGGCTTCACCAAGACCATGCCTACCATATCCAACAATGATGGGTTGGCAATCCAAAAAGCTTGTGATTCCAATCCAAACCCTAACTGCCCAGTTACTCTCCTAACTCGGGTTGGGTTAATAAAAAATTAAATCACAATGCTACATAATTCAATAACTTCTTAAGACATATTTTAAGTATGGCAAGGTCTAGTCGAATGCCACCAATTCTAAAGTTTATGCTAAGCTTTTAATCAACAAACAATGTCATGGTGGGAAAGTGGTCATTCTAATCTTAGAGTAAGGTTTATGTTTTTTTTTCATAGTGGAATTGGCCACTTTAAAAATAAACACTTGTAAAATTACCCATTATTAATGCTGATGCTTCTAAGGAATCATTAAAAATAAACTTGTCTTTAAACCAATGTCCTTACTTCTGCATTACCCCTTAGGGTTCCAATTCAGAGTGAGGAAGATATCATACAAATATCTAAATAGACCCAATAAGATGCTAATGTGTTTGAATGGCATCAAATTTAAAATTTAAACTAATTTGATCGATAAACATTGATAATGTGATACCCTCTGTCTATATGCATTATTGACTTTATCAACAATCGCTTAAACTCCAACTATATAAAATATTAATTGAGATACATAACTTAAGTAAGACAATGATAAAACAACTTAACTGAATTATACCAAATTATATCCCTTTTTAACTTAATGTATGCTAATGTTGTCTTAGATTGAGATTGAATGCCACTAATGCCTCAATCCTACATGTACTGAAATCACAAAAACATCATTGATATATGCATTTATAAATATCATGATACATATTAACAACATATTTGAAAGTAATGCAAAATTAAAACAAATATTACTCCAACAGTTTCATAATCTCAACATAATTTGCAAAATATTTTTAAAAATATACGCACGTGTACTTATTACAATAATCCATTGTTAATGCTCCCTTTGCCATGAATGAAAAAAAATGTAATCAAATGTTTGACAACTAACCTCAAACAATAAAATAGAGCTTCCAAATATGGGGATATGACATGAGCTCTCTTTGTTTGTCTAACTGTCCTCTTACTACTTGTGCCCAAGACTTTGCCTCCTCAATTTTGTCTCTCAAATTATTTTCATTTACTTCAATGTTTGTAATTGTGGATTGAGTCTATTTTATTTGCAGTACGCCCCTTCAAGTGCTCTTGGTGTATTTCCCTCTATTATTTTCAATTAGTCTATAACTTATTTTATCATGATCAACTCTTACTGTTCCTTTCGTAAAGTGTTTTGTAAGTTGTTTACTTGTTCCCCAAGTAGTTTATTCTCTCTTAATAATTTCCAATTGAATTGTATGATTTTTTTCATCTTGATGTCCTCATATTGTTCTTTTGCTTCTATGTCTTCAAGACTCATTTTCATGTTCATTAATTCACTAGCATATAGTACCAGTGACTATTCAATAGTGTTGATATGAGGCTATATAGTTCCTTGATTTCTTTGCTCTCTTCATCCCTTTCTCGTTTATCTGCCAAATATGTTTTGTTCTACTTTTGTTTGATATAGTAATTGTACGTAAAACATTTTTTATTATTCTTCTTGTCTTCAGAAATCCACCCATGTTTCTAGGGTGTATTATCACTCTCTTTTTGTATACAATAAATGAGTTGAAGGTATTGCTTCATGACCTACTTTGGTTTTGCTTCATTTTGAAGCAATGTACTCAAATTTTTCTTCCCCCTTTCTTATCCTTACATTGCTTGTATTGTTCATGTTTATTATGTTATTGAGGCATTGTGAGCTATCCTTAATAAAATAAATGTGAGGTTTATAATCTTAGTTTGCTTCCCTTTTTTTAAATTTGTCTATACCTTAAAATCTCTATATATTACTTTATATTTATGTATAACAATCTTTTCCCTGTACCTGATAAATTGCTTTGTACACAACCTAATATATATAAATAAATGTGTGATCCTCACATACTAACTATTATATTTGTGTAAATATTAAGGTTAAACAATGAATAAATAGATAAATGTTTTGTAGAATGATGTATAATATATTCCAAGTGAAATTATGAAGCCTCCATAAAACATCCTTCCCATAAATGACTTGTATGTTTATTTCTCCATTTGAGACCCACTCGTTACTTCAGTGTTGGGGGACTCTATGTTTTGCTCGGAATATAAATACTAAATGTTTTTATGTCTTTGTAGCGTCGTTTTCACCAATGAAATGTTCCTTACCACCAAATTCTTACTAATCCCCATTCATTACTCCCCATGCTTCCATCATTTCTCAAGTTTGTCGTGATTCGATTTAGCTTAGAGAAAGGTTGCATAACAAATTCGTCGGTAACATTCCATGTCCCATTGACGTACCCCATGCACGATTAGGTGCTATGGCTAGTTTACTTTGAAAATTGCCACCCTGGACAACCTGTTTGAAGCAACAACGTTGGGTAATACGACAAACCTCGTGATCAAACTTCACAGCAAAAGGGAAGATCTCAAGAAGGAAGTTCAGAGAACTTAAGGAACGTTTTGTGGCTGAAATCTCGTTTTGAAGAGGATGTGCACCACTGATGAATCCCATAGGCTGTTGCGGTCTCGTGAACGTTATTAAAATCCTTCATTCATTTATTCACTTGCCCTGATAAAGGCATCTCTAACGACCTCCACGTTACATGTGGACAATATTATATATATATATATATATATATATAAAGGAGTCCTCTTGCCCCTTCGTGGTGCAGTTAGCCGCCTTAGAAAATCCCATATGTGCATCAGATTTATCTCCACAATTTTCAGAGCGGCCCATGCGCACGTCACGCGCCATCTTGGCTTTCGGCAAAATGTTGAAGAAACATATGAAGGTCACCTCTACGTGGCAAAATCATGGGAGAATTGAAAGGGAAGGGCGGCAAAATTACTTTTAATATAAATGTAAACGAAAGGAAGAGAGTGGTGCTGCTTTGGAGTGAAGATGGCGCAGATTGGCGTTGATTTGGAGAAATTAGAATGCAGGCAGGCTGAGATGCAACAGGATGTGCTCACACTTGCACGCCTGCATGAGGAGTATGCTCATATTCCCAATGAATTTCTGAGAATATTGCAAATGATGGGCCATGCTGTCTTCGTATTCGTACCTACAACTGGAGAGCTCACATTTTGGTACGCCTATTCTATTCTTTCACCTTTAGCTTTCATTCGAACTCATTCCAAAACTTTTGGGAAATTAGTCGAGTATTTTATCAAGTCCAGGAATATCAAGCACATTTCTTAATAGTTTTACAAAACACTTTTCTCAGATGGTATATACATAGAAAATACAGATTGTAGCTGGCAGTGACTTTTATGAGGAAAAAAGATTACCACAAGACCTTTAATCCCGGCATAGGCCACAGCAGCAGATTCGGAACCATCCAGCTCCACACATAGGGCCTCCTTTCCTCCCGAGTAACCAAACGAATAATTTAATTCTGTATTTTGCCGTGTCATGAAATTGAGACCAAGGTGCCAATTGCTGCGGGCTTCAGAGGGCTCAAGAGTTTTTGCACGGTCGCCCTAAGCAACAAGACACATACACCTAGCATATATGTAAGCTGCTCTCAACCAGGAGTATTAGAGTATTAAACTGTCAAGAATGGTAAAGAACCATCACAGAAGATAATACAACTTTGGCCCCACAAACCCGAAATGCAGTAGCTTGTCGAAAGGTTGTGCAATATAATCTTCAAGAAGTTAGTCATTCCGTTCCTCAAAATAGCCCGGTAAATAAATTAGTACCCAAAGAAAGGCCAAAGGAAAGAACAAGCCAACCTTTAGTTATAAAATTGTTTGACATTTGGCTAGGCGTCAGCCTGGTATGTGTTTTATTGATAAATGGTGCATTTACACTAATATTGCAACACAAATACCCATAAACATTAAACTAAGCTAAATGAAATGTATAAAATAGTAATTAACTTAAATTAATTATGCCTACAGCCAAAGGAAAGAGGTGACATGCAAGGTCTAGAGATTTGTTTTGATTATCACGAGCTCTGATGATAATTGTTAGGATCTTACAGTGAAAATGTGGATCTAGATGTGAGATAGAGTTGACTTAAGAAAAATCATTCTAAACATAGAATGTTGTCTACAGTGTAGTGTACCCTCCAAACATTGTCTAGACAAAATTGTAGTTAGGTAAACTTTTTTGATGACAACGTTTGTTTGGTTCCAATCACATTTGCTCCGTTTAATTTCAAAATAAACATTCTTCTTGCCCTAATTGTAGATAGGTAAACTTTTTTGATGACAACGTTTGTTTGGTTCCGGTCACCTTTGCTCTTTTTACTTTCAAAAATAAAAATTCTTCTTACCCTAATTGGGTCGTAATAGTAAAAAAAGTAAGGAAGACAAAATATGTTTTGGGGCATATGTTATACCAAAGAATAGTGAAACTATCTTGATATTTGTTTGACCCTTCAATGGAAACAATATCGAAAACAACATGCCTTGATAATTGCAATAATTCAATCATGCAAATTTATGTCATACCAAAGAATAATGAAACTATCTTGATATTTGTTCGACCCTTCAATGGAAACAATATCGAAAACAACATGCCTTGATAATTGCAATAATTCAATCATGCAAATTTATGTCATGCAGTAGCTCTACCATGATCTTGAATACTTCAATGAATAATCTAATGAATGCATTTTATTCTCTATAATGCTTGTAATTGCTCAAAATATTCTTATAAATAATGAATTCTCTTGATTTCGCTTAAATGCCTAAATGAACTAGAATGCCTTTGTATTTATAGACAAATTGAATTCAAATTAGATTTTTATTGGCGCCCAAATCGACCTCTAATGGTCAACAAGCGAAAAAGGTGGGAACGAGGGTGAAGGCACTTAAGCCAAAATGGGCCACTCAAAAACGTGTCCAAAGTGTACATATGCTTTAGACATGCCATATGAACTTATGAACGCTCCAGACAAAGGGTCCCAATCAAGGGGAATTCAAAGGAGAGAGAAAGGGGAGTTAGAGGGGGCTAAGAGAGTGGTCAAGGACCATCACAAGTTGACATGCCTAGTGAAATAGGATAGTGAAGCAAAAACAAATGATGAAATCAAGTGAAAAGGTGATCTTGGAAGAATAGTTGAAGCTGATGCAAATCATGAACATCAATATAGGGGACATAATAAAGCAAGTAGGAGCTAGAATTGGAGGGTATGAAAATGAAGAAATCTCCAAGTGGGTGGAATGAAATAGAGGAATCATGATTTAAGTAAAGAATTAAGCGCGCAAGATGGGAAAATATAAAGAAAAAAGGAAAGGAAAATAAAGATTGTTTAAGAGCACAAGATGGCAAACCATAAAGTAAAAATGAAAGGAAAATAAATATTGTTTAATTTCAAACATAAGTAACTAGTAAGCAAATATAACCAATAATATTGTTCACAAACAAGGGAATCATAATAATCAACCAAAAATATATATGTTGAAGTACGAGTATCATCAAAAACCAAATCAAGATGTTGAGGCACCTATGAGTCAAGGAATGGTAAAAAATTATTATCATTATCTTCTCCATCTTCATCTTTGTCTTTATATTATTCTACATTATTCACCCATTGATCTTTCTGAATACTATTTTCTTGAATAATAGAATCCACCCATGAGTATTCACTTGAATAATAGAATCCACCCATGAATCAAGGAAAGATAAAATATTCTCATCATTATCGTCATCTTCTTCATCATCATCTTCATGTTCTTTTATATTATTCACCCACTGGTCTTGCTTAATACTATTTTTTTAAATAATAAAATTGTTGTTAAGTGTTTCTACCTCAAATTTGCTTTTAAGACTATAAAGAAAGAAACTAGAAGAAAGTGAAGGACAAGGCTTGGAAGTACCTGGACTATAGATTGCGCACCGTAAATCCAGACGTTCGTGGGCACTCCTCTTTGGTTGTGGAGGAATGACACCTGCAAGAAAAAGGGAAACTTGGACAAGGGGATGTTAGACAGATAAGCAGTGGGTTGCCAAGCAAAAGCTTGTTCCCAGAAGTGTAAAAACTTCCTTAAGGGAGGTCAACCCACTGTTTTGATGAAATAAGTGACTGATAAAAGACAGAATGACAGAATACAAAAATGATAGAAAGATTAAAAATGAAAGAAGAAAACAAAATGATTACCTGACTGAAGGAGTAGGCTGAAGACAGTCGCCGAGGTCGGTAATGTTGCCGGCGTCGGTTATCTGACCTGCCGTCGTCGGCTATTCTGCCGACGTCGGTTGGGAAGTGACCGGCGTCGGTTGGGGTTGCGGCCTGTAGTCGGGCTTGAGCAGGGTCTGGTCTGAGTCTTGGTCTGTGCTCTGTCCGTGGACGGGTTGGACACTGATGGACGGGTCTGGGTCTTGGTCTGTGGTCTGGGGATTGGTCTCAGGCAGAGATACAGGGGAAGGAAGGGACAAAGAGGAAGGAGAAGAGAAGGGTACACAGAGGAAGGGCCCTGAGAAGGCTTTGCAGCCTCTCAGGGGAAGGGACAAAGGGAGAGACACAGAGGACAACAGAAAACAGAGGATTAAACCAAAGAAAATAAAATAAAACCAGAACTAACTTACCTTTAGCCTGCTGAAAGAAGAAGATGGAGATGTTGCTGGAGCCAGGGAAGATTCTGCAAGAAGAGAATTCTGATGAAGAGCCTTTGCACCTGCTGCTGTTGTTGCACGAGGTTCAAAACGAAGACAAGATGAATGCCAAACGCCAAGAGAGTTTTGTTTGCGAGCTCAGGAGTCCAGGGGTTGCAACGGATACAGGACGGGGTCTTGAAGGCTGCCGACGTCGGCAGTCTCGCCGACGTCGGCCGCAGGATCGCCGACGTCAGCAGAGTCAGAATGGAGACAGAGACTAAAAATAGCCTCTGCCCATTCTTGCACGCCGCCGGGTGGGGGATTGTGGGAAGAACGGTTATGAGCATGCTAAAATGGACGCGGGAGGAATATAATGGGGGGATTTTGGACAATAAATGCTAAGGGGAAGGTGGAGGGATTCAAGGGAGGATCCAAGGAGGCAAGGGTAGGGTGGAAAAGGGGGCCTCAATTAATTAAAAGATGTTAATTTTTAATTAATAAGACCTAGGTGGGTTAGGGACCAAGGAAGACTAGGAGGGAGAAAGGACCAAGGGGGAGAACCAAGGTGCAGACACGTTTGCGGTGTCTACATTTGCCCCTTTTTGTCTTGTTGGTTGTTCTAGACGAACTGCAAGACAAAAACAGGAGTTGGTTGCCCCAGAAAAAGGATGAGGTGTTCCCCCCTCAAAGCGATAGTCGAGAGAAGGGAACCGAAGATCGAGTGTCGATTTGACAAAGAAATGGATAGAAAAGAGTGAGTGAAAACGCTGCCATAGTCATGATTGCGCGTAGTCCACTTCACGAGAGGGTCAGGTCAAATTGTCGCATGGTCAAGGGTCAAGGAGTGCCAAAATTGAAGTAACCGGGCCCCAGCATTTAGTCGTCTGCTGATCGGGTCACTCAATCTAAGCGGAAGCTCCAAATGGTCGTCGTGTCCCAGGTATCCAGGGCTCAGGAAGTGCTCCCAGAGACACGAAAAAGCCACAAGTAGTAGGGATCAACTGGCTCGCGATCCTATACTTGCGAAGGGTCAAAAATAGTCTGCAGACAATTCTGCTAACCAACCGTGAGGTAGCACACACGCAAAAACAACCAAGGCAACATTGTCTTGGAAGTGGTCGAAGGTCGAAGGATGGTCATTGGTCGAGGGGATGGATGGACGAAAGGATGTGGCCGAGCTAACCTCAGAAAACGTCATGTGATCTGAGTGCTGCCTACATAGCCCTTGTGTGAAGGGCCTCAGGCCAATGTAGTTCTCCCTAAAAGGGAGGAAGAGTCAAAGAGAGTGATTGGTCTTGGTCAAAGGTGTCGAAGGGAAGGTTTGTCCATCGAAGAGACGAACAAACGGGGGTGGTCGAGCTAACCTCAGAGGATGTGGCATCTGAGTGCTGCCTACATAGCCCTGGTCATAGGGCCTCAGACCAATGTAGTTCGGACTAGGAGACAGAGTGATCGATGATTGGATGTGGTCAAGTGTCAAGATGATGCTGCAAATGTCACAAGAGTCGAGAGTCTTTCATCCCTTAACAAGTTTCCATCGTCGTGATGGATGCATGCTAAAGATGAATGGAAGTCTATTTATGTTTCAGCAAGTATTGGTTTATGCTTAACATAAATTGGGTCTGGTCGGTAGTTTCCATGTGTATTGGTGTCCGTGGAAACTATGTGGAATAGACGAGGATGATGTCTGAAAAATGATGAAAAATGGCTTGGTTTGAGTTGAGTCGCCAATTGATGCGGTTAAATGTGACCAAAGTGTAGAGAAAAGATGGAAGGCAAATTGCTCTTTCATTGACAAGGACCAGAAAGGAAGCATAGATAGGGGTTATTAGAACAAAAAGCCCCGTTCATGCATTACGTCGTTGACCAGTGTTGTGTCAGAACGGTAATCGAATCACTTTGACATTAAAGTGAGCTCGAAGTCCCTTGAGCAGGTGATGGGAGGAGGATAGGGTAACCCAGTTTAAGAGCAAGAATAACCTTGCCCCTTTTTAGAGGAGACCCTGAGACAACTACAAGCCAAGTCCATGACCCGTTTTTTTTTTTTTTTTTTTTTTTTTTTTTTTTTTGCGCAGGCTGATCGATGCGGGAAGCCTACATAGAGATGTCTTTTGATTTAGTGGTCATGTTGCGAAGCTGATCGATGCGGGAAGCTTCTAAGATAGGTTGCTGTTGGTAGCAAGATTTAATTATAGCCATCCTTCGAGGGAGTGGTCTATATCTTTGCTTTATATAATGTTTGAATAGCTGTCCTTCGAGGGATCAGTCTATTAACTACAGCAATGATAGCACAGCTGTCCTTCGAGGGATCAGTCTGTCTTTTTGGATTTGATTGTGTGACCTTGGATATGTTTGGACATCGTCTTTTTTTTTTTTTTTTGAGTCATGGACAAGACTGTAGAAGTGCAAGGACTCCCTTTTATTAGGACAAGGTACCCATGCGCCATAAAAGGGTTGCAGAGGACTTGTTAAAGGGGAATAGGGTCGAAAGGAATAAGGAGCCAGAGGACGAGGATTGCTCAAGGGACGAGCTCAAGTTATGTGTCAAGTGGACAAGTACTCGACTAACAGAAGAATGGTCGAAGATGCAACGCATTAAGAGGCTCAGGTTCTAGCCGTCCGTCGAGGGAGGACAGACGATAAGTCCCTGATCCATACTTGTGCGTGATGATAAAGGGTCCAAGCCAATTGGGGGCGAATTTGCCTCGTTTACTTCGCTCCATATTGGTCACGTGTTGATTCTCTTTGAGGACGAGGTCTCCGATATTGAAATCTCGTTCTCGCAGATTTTTGTCGTAGGCCCGCTTTATGCGACTTTGGTAGACATGGAGATGATTGAGGGCAGCAAGGCGGCGCTCGTCAAGTAACTCAAGTTGAGCTAAGCGATCTTGACGAAAGTCATCGTTTGAGAGAATGTCATGCAGAGAGATGCGGAGAGACGGGATCTGTACTTCGAGAGGTAAGACAGCCTCTGTTCCGTACACGAGAGAAAAAGGAGTAGCACCCGTAGAGGTTCGGATGCTAGTGCGGTAGGCCCACAAAGCGAAGGGAATATGAATGTGCCAATCCCTTCCTGTATCGTCGACCACCTTCATGAGAATTTTGGTCAGAATTTTGTTGGAAGCCTCAGCCTGCCCATTTGCTTGTGGGTAGTAAGGCGAAGAAAAGCTGAGTTTGATGCCAAATGAGTCGCATAGTTTTTGGACAGTCTTGTTTTTGAAGGATTTGCCATTGTCGGTGATGATTTTGTGAGGGACACCGAAACGACAGATGATATGGCTGCTGATGAAATCGACAATTTTGTCGGCTTTTGTGGAGACTAGAGGAATGGCTTCCACCCACTTGGTGAAATACTCAGTGGCAGTGATGATGGACTGATGACGAAGAGACGAGTGAGGGTTGATCTCACCGATGAGATCCAAGCCCCACTGAGAGAAAGGCCAAAAATCCTGAGCGACTTGCAAAGCGTGGCTGGGGAGATGAAGCAGGTTAGAGTGTTGCTGACACTTGATGCAACGCCGGACATAGTCGCTACAGTCTTGATGAAGGGTGGGCCAATAATAACCCAGGCGAAGGATGCGCTTGGCAACCGAGTTTCCACTGAAGTGTCCGCCACAAATCCCGTCGTGGACTTGTTTTATGGCATGAGAGGCTTTAGCAGAGGTTAGACAGCGAAGGAGGAGGCCGTCGAAGCCTCGCTTATAGAGAAGACCCCCTAGCATGGTATAGCGAGCTGTGCGCTTGATGAAAGCTCACCGTGCATTGCTAGAGAGGTTGGGAGGAGGGATAGAAAGAGATAAGTAGTCCACAAGTTGCTTATACCAGTCATCTTGTGGGCTAGAATTGATAGTGTTGATATGGTCGATGTGAGGAGAGATGTATGAAGGCAAAGGTACGCGATGCACTGTGACGAAGAGTCGAGATGACGATGATGAGGACGGGATATGCGAAGCAAGAGAAGCCATGGTGTCGGCAAACTTGTTCGTAGAGCGTGGAACAGTCTGCAAGAGGTAATGGTCGAAAGATGCCAAAAGAGTGTCAGCACGATTTTTATACCTTTGTAAAATTTCATTTTTATAGAGGTATGAACCGTTGACTTGATTAACGACGAGCTGCGAGTCGCCGAAGATGTTGATAGACTTGATGTGGAGGGAAAAGGCAGTTTGAAGTCCCAAAACTAAGGCCTCGTATTCGGCCATATTATTGGTACAATCAAAGTCGAGCTTAAAAGATAGAGGCATGGGTTCCCCTTCGAGTGGGATAAGGAGGACCCCCGCACCCCCGCCGAGTTGACATTTGGAGCCGTCAAAGAACATGGTCATTTGATAGACGGTGTCATCGGTGGAAAGTGTGGCGATAGACTCGTCAGGGAACTCAAATTGTGAAGGTTGATTGTCGGGAAGAGGGGCATCTGCCAGTTGATCAGCAATGGTTTGCCCCTTGATAGATTTCTGTTGGATGAAGACGAAGTCAAACTCAGCAAGCAGCATGAGCCACCGAGCCATACGTTGATTTTGATATGGCTTAGAGTGCATGTATTTGAGCGGGTCGGTGTGAGTGATGACAAATGTCTTATGGTTGAGAAGATAGTGACGGAGCTTGGTGGCAGAAAAGACTAATGCCAAACAGAGTTTCTCGGTATGAGTATACCGAGTTTCGTAGTCGACCAGTGTTCGGCTGATGTAGTAAACCGCCTGCTCACGATGATGCTCGTCTCGGTGCGCGATCATGGCACCTAACGAATGGTTGGTGGCGGAGATATAAAGGTAGAAGGGTTGGTCGTCTTTAGGTGGAATGAGGACTGGTGGAGAGACCAGATAGCTTTTGAGGGCATCAAAGGCCTCTTGACAGTCCTCATCCCACTTAAAGGAGACGTCCTTCTTAAGGAGATGATGAAAGGGTTGGCAGCGGTCTGAAAGCTGCGAGATGAAACGACGAATGGACTGGAGCTTCCCTTGGAGACTGCGAAGCTGCTTGAGATTGGTCGGGGGTGGCATTTCAAGGATAGCGCGAATTTTAGCGGGATCTATCTCGATACCATGGAAGGAAATGATGAAGCCGAGGAGCTTGCCTGAGAGGACCCCGAAGACACACTTCTTGGGGTTAAGGCGGACGTTGTATTGAAGAAGACGAGAGAAGATGATTGCGAGAATGGTCAAGTGGTCGCGGCGAAGTTTGGACTTGCCGAGAAGGTCATCCACATAGTCCTCCATGATTTTGTGGAGGAGATCGTGGAAAATGTAGGTCATGGCGCACTGATATGTGGCACCAGCGTTTTTCAAGCCGAAAGGCATGACCCGATAGCAGAAAGTCCCCCATGGGGTGATAAAGGTAGTCTTGTGCTGATCTTCCGGTGCGATCAGGATTTGATTGTATCCTGAAAATCCGTCCATGAGAGAGAGCATCTCATGGCCGGCCGTGAGATCAACAAGTTGGTCAATGTTAGGAAGAGGAAAATCATCTTTGGGACAGGCTAGGTTAAGGTCACGATAGTTCGTGCAGATCCGAATCCCCCCAGTTGCTTTAGTAACTGGGACGATGTTAGAGACCCACTGCGGATAATCGATGGGTCGGATGAAGGAGGCAGAGAGAAGGCGCTGAAGCTCTTCTTTGACGAGGAGCGCAACGCGAGGATGCATCTTTCGAAGCTTTTGCCTAACAGGCTTAGCCTCTGGTTTGGTGACAATGTTGTGGATAGCAATGGTGGGGTCGATGCCAGGCATGTCGCTGTAAGTCCAGGCGAAGGCCTTGCTATGGTCGGAAAGGAATTGGGCATAGTCAAGCTGCTCCTGATCGTCTAGAGATTGGCCAATCTTTAAGACGTGAGGAACATTAGAAGAAGAAGGGAGGTTGATGTCAAAGGTGGATTCATTTAACATAACCTGGGTCTCGGAAGGGAGGAAATGCTGGACGAAAGAGTCATCGGCACCCATGTAGGAAAGGATGGCGTCATCGTCAACGCAGTGGACAGTGTGAATGGTTGCCGACTCATCCTCTACCATGCTAGGAAAGATGAGAGGGAGAGACCTGGGCACCCCATTGAGCTGATAAGTCAGGGGTTCCAGGCGGATGGTGTTTATGGAAAAAAAAAAACTAGGAGGGATGGAAACCACCGACTCCGTAGGTGACGAAGGAGGAATGGGCGAGTCTGGAAGAGATTGGTCAGTGGTTGGTTCGGGACAAAGGTCGGAAGGAGCCTGAGTGGGGTCATGATATCCCAGGCCATAGTGTTTCTTGGCATCGTGGTCACTGAGCGGCTCGATGGGCTGATGGGAGCCCTGCTCATAACGTCCGAAACCAAAACCCTTCCATGCACACCTGTGAAGGTAAGTGTGTGCAAAGGCAGGGTTGCCAAGAAATGAGAAATCAGATGTGAAAGGTTGGGGTGAAGAGAGGGAAGCACCGTAGGTAGGGGCTTGATTAAGCCCCCCATAGACAAAGTTGGTTCGGAAGTGAGGAGGACCATAAGGTACGACCATCCCGATCCGATGGTCGTAATTGGGACTGAGGTGAAGGTGTCCATACTCTTGCGGAGTTTGGAGCATGTCAAGGGTCAACAAGCGATATTCCCCAAGTGATAATCGTTGGAAGACGTCTTCCATGGGGTCTTTGGTTGGCGCTTGAAGAGGAGAGGTGAGGGCGACCGCCGATTGTGAACTGGTTGAAGCTTCCGCAGATGGAGGCGATGCCGGAGTTGACGGTTTGATGGGAATGAGGACATCGTTGGGACGGTAAGTCGTGTTGCAAGTCTTGAAAGGTGAAGGGTCAGCAGGAATGGTATGGACTTGCCCGTCATGCTCGAACTTCACACAACGATGCAGGGTGGAAGGAATACAGGCCATGGCACGGATCCATGGTCGGCCCAGCAGAATGTTGTATTGAAACTCTCCTTCGATGATGTAGAAGAGCTCCGGGACTATGCGTGGGCCAACACGAATGTGGAGGATGACTGTGCCAATGGTCGTGGCTGTGGTGTCGTTGAAAGAGCGTAAGATAGCGTCAGTTTTAGAGACGCAGTTCTGAGGAAGAGCCAGCTGATCAAAGGCGTGGGTAGAGATTATGTTGATGTTAGCGCTGCCATCGATCATAACGCGTTTAATGCGTGTCCGATCAACATAGGCAGTGATGAAGAGGGCAGCGTCCTGATCTTCCGTGTTGGATGTGGGAATCTCAGAATCGCTGAATGTGACGGAATTGATAGGAGATAAAGAATGGACAAGGGCAGCAAGCGGCTGGGGGTCTTCGGGTTGGACCTCTGCTGCTTGCAAGGCTTGGATGAGGGCTTGACGGTGTTGAGGCGAGGTTTGGATAAGGTCATAGAGGGACATCTTCACCGGTGTCTGATGAAGCTGCTTCAGCATGGAGTCTTGAATCGGCCCAGAAGATGAAGATGAAGAAGGCTGGGATGCGCCAAGGATAGAAATTTTGGGCTTGGGCGCAAGAGGTGGTTTGACGAAGGGATAGGTTCAAGGAATGGCAGCTTTTTCTTTTGCCTTGTCCTTCTGCGACCTAGTGGTTATTCGGACAGCATTGATTTCGAAAATGGGAGGCGAAGAAGGGGTCATGTTTTGCTGGTGAGATGTTGACGTGTTTGAAAAAGTTGGACAGGAAGGAGTCGGGGTCTGGTCAAGAGTGTCCTCAAGGAGAAGAGTGTCCTTCTCCATATGGCGGCGGATGACAGCCTTGAGGGCACAGCAAGTCTCGGTGTCGTGTCCTGGCGTACGATGATATAAGCAAATTTTCGTATCGTCGAACCAGGAGGGCTTGGACCCGAGAGGTTGGAAAGGCTTGATGGGCGGAAGAGTTATGTCAGAAGTCTAGAGAAGTCGGCGTAATATCACCGAATATGAGCCCACTAAAGGGTCCGTGTTAGTTGATATACGCGAGGTCGGTGACTTTTGCTTGGGTGAGGCTGGAAGAGGTTTCCGTACCACCTTATGGGTTGATGGTGCGGGGACAGATGGAGGTGACTCTGGTCTGCAGATTGAGAAAGGCTTTTTGGGAGAGGGACGGCTGGAGGTAGGCGGAGGAAGCAAAGGAGGTAACGAGTTCCGGTTGGAGGCCGGAGTGGGAAGGATGCTGGCCAAGGTCGAAGGATGGGGGCCCAGAATGGATGGCAATGGTGACGGGGAAGCAGGCGTTCGCTTTGGAGGTCTGGCAGTCTTCTTTGTCTTGGTTGGAAGACTGCTGCTGGTCGAGGTCTGGTCTAGATCCACCTTCACTTGTGGATGAGTGAGGGCGGAGATAGGATGAACGCCAAGTGATTTGATGGGCTTGGACGAGATGGATGCATGTCTTGATTGGTTTGGTTGAGGTCTGCGTGTCTGGTCTTTGCTGAGAGTTTGAAGAGATTCTGCCTGGGGAGGATTGGTAGTATGTGATGAGAGGGCGCGGGTATGTTTAAGGGCTTTGAGGCGTTCCCACAGCACCTGAGGCGTCACTTTCCTTGAAGGGAGAAGCTGGACCTTCTCCACTAACCGGGAAAATGGCTGAGAAGATGATGTTGAGGGTTGCGGGGTCGAAGACGAGATGGGGGTAGTATTGAATGACGAAGTCCTGATGGATTTGGATGAAGACGGAGGGGAGACATGATCTTCTCTGGGTGGAGAAGAATCCGGAAAGCGAGGCTCCTCTAGCGGGTAAAGGGCGGGGATGATGGTGCCCTCTACTTGCGGCTGAGGAGTAGGAAGGGTCGGGTCCTCCAAAGGCTGCAGAAAGGAGGATGGCGAGACTGATGGGACTGGTAGAGTCGAGGCGTCCTCCAGGATGAGAGAGGTCGGTGGAGAACTAGCCGGAGAAAGAGGTTCGTCCACATGTGATGGACTGATTGATGGACTAGCCTCTTGAGATGGATTGGGGACGAAAGGAGAGACCGCATTGACGGTTCGAATGTTGTGTTCATGGTTATCGTCAATTAAGGTCTGGACGTTGTTTTGGGTCGGCGGATGATTGGGAAAAGGTTGCTTGAAGATGTCAATAGCCTGATTAGGGGGCGCATTTGGATTGTCTAAGATAAGGTCCCCCTTTTCAAGCATATCTTGGATTATGTTTTTAAATGTTTTGCAGTTCTCCGTGTCATGTCCCTTAACACGGTGGAAGCTGCAGAAGTCTTGCTCCCTATACCACGCGGGGATGGCGTGTGAGGGATCGAATTGCGGAGGAGGTCAGGCTTGAGGGAGATTGAGGATTCCCTGTTTAAGAAGCTTTTCCAGCACAGACGCATATGATTCTCCAAGGGGAGTATATCGTCGCTGCAAGTATCTTTGCTGGAACTGGCGGGTAGCGCTTTGAGACGTAGAGGGCTCAGGCTGATTGGACGAAGAAGATGAAGGTCTGACAACCATGGCATTAGCTGAAGCCTTAGATTTAGAATTGGATGATGATGGCTTGGCTGAAGAAGAGTCATTGGTCTTAGAGCTGGGATTCTTACTCCGCAGTTTGACTTTGTTCTCCTCGATGGCACGCAACTCAAGTTTGCGGGCCATCGTGAAGGCCTCGTCAAAAGTGCGGAAGGTTTGAACCCTTAGAGTGGAAGAGATATGTCGGGCACAGGCTTGAGAAAAGAGTTCAATAAGTTCGGCCTGGGGTAAAGAGAAGGAGAGTTGGTTGATAAGGCCTCTCCATCGAGCTACAAAGTCGGCTATGGACTCGTCATCGAATTGTCTGATAGAATAGAGGTCCGTGATGGAGACCTTCTTAGTGATGTTAATGGAAAAATGATCGAGGAAAAGCTGGGCCAATTGCGTGAATGAGAAGACAGAATGGCTAGGAAGGGAACTGTACCAGTCAAGTGCAGCGCCCGAGAGAGACATAGGGAACATGCGTAGGAGTAACGCATCGTCATGGCCAATGAGGTAGCAGGCATGTTTGAATGCCCGCAAGTGTTGCTGGGGATCTTCCTTGCTTTGGAAGCGAGAAAACTTCGGAAGCTCCCATTGGCTAGGGTATGGTCTGATTGGGATAGAAGGATGGATGGGCTCGTTGCAGATCTGTTCATATGAAAGAGTGTTGCGCGAGCCGGAAACAGAGGTCTCAAGACTGGTCATCTTGTCCATCAGCATTTTAATGATGTCTGCTGACAGATTGACGGGTGGCGCGCCCCCTAAGTTGTAGGGCACTTGGAAGAGGTTAGGGGATGCATACGACGTAGTCGGTTGTCCTTGTGAAGGGGCAACATAGAGATAACTAGTCGTAGAGGAAGAGGCTAGAGGTGGTTGAGTGGAAGGCATAGGTAAGCCCGATGTTGCCACGAGATGTGGGATAGTGGTAACAGGGGCCAAGGGGTAGAAATCCACCCTGGTGTTGATAGGGGCCAGGGCAGGCGGAATAGAAACGACAAGGTTTTGAAAAGGAGAGGATAACGATTGAGGGGGTTGAGGTTGACAAGGGGCCGGAACCCCGATGGAAGTGGGCCCAATGATAGAAGGGGAGGCCACACCTGTAGGATTGGTCAAAGTCTGAGTCTGGTCGGTGGTCGAAGTGACGGGTCGAGTGTCTGAAGGTTGAACTACGGGTGTTGTCGATACAACCGTAGTCGCGGCAAGAGAGGTTGGCATTCCATAGATTGGATTGCCTAAGGAGTCTCGCGTTCGACTATGCGCGAGATAATGTTGCAAAGCCTTGACATTGAGGTCCAAGAATCGCTCGAAATCTTGGTCCCCTTCCTGGACAATAGGAGTCAAAGGCGGGGTTGGACGGGCAGGAGTTCTTTCAGTCTCCGAGTTGAACTCCATTGTAGGCTTGGTCACGGATGGGGTGGACGGAAGCGGTTGACGGCAGACGTGGTCGACAAGAGCCTTGGCTTGGCTACGAGTGAAAACCATGCAAGGCAAAGAAGGTTCGGGTCTCAGGAACTGTGTTGCTCAGTTTCAGAAGACCAGGATGAAGTCTTGACAGAGAAAGGACAGGTTTCAGGTTGCTGGTTTTGGAAAAAAAAGGACAGTGACAGAGACCGACGTCGGTTTAAAAACCGATGTCGGTAGGAAATGAGGCCGACATCGGTCAGATAGCCGATGCCGGTAACAGATGAAGCCGACGTCGGTATCAGAACCGATGCCGGTGACGGGGGACGCCGACGTCGGTGGCAGAACCGATGTCGGTCACTGTGTTTTCCAGAGAGCCGAAAGGTTCTTGGGAAAACAAAGAAGAAAGCGTCCTCACACACTCAAACAAACAGATGAGAAGAGGAAAACAGAGAAACACAGATAAGCCTGAGCGATAAATCCTAGGAATTAACCTTAGAAATTTGTGGCTTATGCCTTAGATGAATGTTTGGGGAGATTGGCTGAAAAAAGGGTCCTAGAAGAAGGCAGTCTAAAGATAGTTTTAGGTGTTGTTTTAGGTGCTCAAAGATCTGTGTTAGGGTCTGGTACGTGGCCTGGTGCTAAGGAGCAAGCTCCCCTCACTTCACGATTCCAGTGGTTAGCTGGTCTCGCTTAGCCAAGATATACCTCGCCTAGAGTTTAGACTCCGCCAGAGAACGGAGTGGGCTTCCCCCTTGGTGATGAAATCCAAGTAGGGTCACCGGGACGGGTAAGGTATCCGCTGGGGGATGAATTCCCAGTCGGGCCTTGTCTCAAGTATGTTATATGTTTGTTTTGTGCATGTGAGTCGGTAGTGTAACATCAAGTGTCTAGATTTATTCAATATGCGTCTAAGTTACTAGATGTGGACTACGAAGATGCAAGCACAAGCAGAGATGAATGCAAAGTGTTTTAATGCCCAAAGTCGAAATGTGATATTGTTATGAAGACAATGTTTTGAGAAAGGGTCAAGAATATGACGTTTAGACTAGTCTAGCATGCAAAGAAGAAAGGTTCGTTTTAGTCCTTGCTTATAGTGTCACTTGGAATAGAAGAAAGAGATAAGAGAGAAGGAGCCTAAATGCACCTAAATGAATAAAAAAGAAAAAGGAACCCAGGAGGAACCTAGGGTCCCACCGGGCGTGCCAGAGATGTTTCTACCTCAAATTTGCTTTTAAGACTATAAAGAAAGAAACTAGAAGAAAGTGAAGGACAAGGCTTGGAAGTACCTGGACTATAGATTGCGCACCGTAAATCCAGACGTTCGTGGGCACTCCTCTTTGGCTGTGGAGGAATGACACCTGCAAGAAAAAGGGAAACTTGGACAAGGGGATGTTAGACAGATAAGCAGTGGGTTGCCAAGCAAAAGCTTGTTCCCAGAAGTGTAAAAACTTCCTTAAGGGAGGTCAACCCACTGTTTTGATGAAATAAGTGACTGATAAAAGACAGAATGACAGAATACAGAAATGATAGAAAGATTAAAAATGAAAGAAGAAAACAAAATGATTACCTGACTGAAGGAGTAGGCTGAAGACAGTCGCCGAGGTCGGTAATGTTGCCGGCGTCGGTTATCTGACCTGCCGTCGTCGGCTATTCTGCCGACGTCGGTTGGGAAGTGACCGGCGTCGGTTGGGGTTGCGGCCTGTAGTCGGGCTTGAGCAGGGTCTGGTCTGAGTCTTGGTCTGTGCTCTGTCCGTGGACGGGTTGGACACTGATGGACGGGTCTGGGTCTTGGTCTGTGGTCTGGGGATTGGTCTCAGGCAGAGATACAGGGGAAGGAAGGGACAAAGAGGAAGGAGAAGAGAAGGGTACACAGAGGAAGGGCCCTGAGAAGGCTTTGCAGCCTCTCAGGGGAAGGGACAAAGGGAGAGACACAGAGGACAACAGAAAACAGAGGATTAAACCAAAGAAAATAAAATAAAACCAGAACTAACTTACCTTTAGCCTGCTGAAAGAAGAAGATGGAGATGTTGCTGGAGCCAGGGAAGATTCTGCAAGAAGAGAATTCTGATGAAGAGCCTTTGCACCTGCTGCTGTTGTTGCACGAGGTTCAAAACGAAGACAAGATGAATGCCAAACGCCAAGAGAGTTCTGTTTGCGAGCTCAGGAGTCCAGGGGTTGCAACGGATACAGGACGGGGTCTTGAAGGCTGCCGACGTCGGCAGTCTCGCCGACGTCGGCCGCAGGATCGCCGACGTCGGCAGAGTCAGAATGGAGACAGAGACTAAAAATAGCCTCTGCCCATTCTTGCACGCCGCCGGGTGGGGGATTGTGGGAAGAACGGTTATGAGCATGCTAAAATGGACGCGGGAGGAATATAATGGGGGGATTTTGGACAATAAATGCTAAGGGGAAGGTGGAGGGATTCAAGGGAGGATCCAAGGAGGCAAGGGTAGGGTGGAAAAGGGGGCCTCAATTAATTAAAAGATGTTAATTTTTAATTAATAAGACCTAGGTGGGTTAGGGACCAAGGAAGACTAGGAGGGAGAAAGGACCAAGGGGGAGAACCAAGGTGCAGACACGTTTGCGGTGTCTACATTAAGTTGTTGGATTTGTGTAGTAGTAACAAGTTGCAATTGGTACACTTATTGGGATAGATTTATGTGTTTGAGCATTGTGTTCTTTTGCCTTAGGTATAAGTCTTGGTTCTTCCTTTGATATTTTCTTATGTAAAACTTCCTCTTCATCTGGTTGTTTCAGAAAGTTGATATCCCTCTTGATTGTAATGATTTTGTTTTCATGTATAAAATTCAAACATTGACACAAAGTAGAAGGGATTTCTTTCATTTGTTATATTTAAGCTTTACCAAGGAAAAACTCATAAGATCCATTATTGGGTAACACATGAAAGAAACCTTGAATGATTTTAGGACCCACTTGAATGAACAAGATAATATAGCCAAAAGACTCTCTAGTTATACCATCATATCCATAATAACTATTGGAATATATAGCCAAAAGACTCTCTAGCTATACCATCATATCCATAATAACTATTGGAATATATACTAAATATTTGCTAGAAATCCCAAGACTATTAATGAATCCCATAGTACATATATTGAGGCTTGAATTATTATCCACCATGACTTCAATTTTTTCTTGACCAAGTTCACCTATGAAAGCTCTTTTGAATAAAGGTCCATTGTAATAACTATTGGAATAAATACTAAATATTTGCTAGAAATCCCAAGACTATTAATGAATCCCCTAGTACATATATTGAGGATTGTATTATTATCCACCACGACTTCAATTTTTTCTTGACCAAGTTCACCTATGAAAGCTCTTTTGAATAAATGTCCATTGTATGTACCATCACTTGGTATTTCACTATCATCAAACACAATCTGCATAAATGTTCTCTTTCACATAATTGAACCAAACTGTCATGTCCCCCTTTTGGACATAGAACGGATGAAGACCCTTAGCCTTATTTTTTTTCCCAAGGGATAAGGCAAGAAGAAAGAAAAGGGAAACGTTTGGGGTTTCTAAGGGCAACTTCCTTTGGAGAGAGCAAGTCATTCTAGTAAGGGAGGAGCAGCCTTCTCTATGAGATGATGTGGCTGCAAGTTATGAGGAGTATATGACTTTTTCACCATAAATCAGATGGGAAATGAGCCTTGCAGATTTTGTGGAATTGAAGAAAGGCAAGGGAGGTTTAAGGGCTGGTCATAAACTAACAAATAGCCAAGGAGATCTTCAATATGCATTGGGAAAGCTCACACTTTCCACTTTTGATGGATCTACCAAAAGTTCAGCTAGGGCATGGATACAAAAGGTAGACACATGCCTTACACTTTGGCCTATGATGGAAGATGAGGCCATAAAATTTGTCACTTTGCATTTGGAGGGAGCTCCCATGAGTGGTGGTACCATGGTTTGGTAACACAAAGGCACCACCTCATAAACACCTATGTGGAATTTAGTAGGAGAGTAATTGAAAGATTTGATAGGGCTGATCTGGAACTTCATTTTAGGGAATCGACTCAGCTAAACAAAAGACTCCTATGGAAGAAAAAGTGGCTGATTTTTAGAGGGTTTCAGTTATGGTAGCAGATGTTTCAGAAAGGAGACTTGTATTTTTGTTCATGGAGGGGTTCGCTGACACACTTAGGGGTTTAGTCAAGGCTTTCAACCCTCTTACACTTCAAGAGGCCATTCAAAAGACTCTTGACCTTGAATCTACAGTTGCTAGGTACAAAATTCTGCCTTGGGACCATAGAAAAGTAATACTTTTGGGCCCTTTGGACAACAAACGAACTCTTTTGGGTAGCCTAGGACTGCAATTGTGGAGCAGCCTATTGACCATTTTGGTCCTGCAGGCCAAAATTGGTCCCCCCTTTTCTCCCCTATTGTTTTAAGCTAGTACATTTTTTATTTTGCACAAGTCTTGGAATTACTACGGACTCTGCAAGCCCATTTCTATGGACTCTATAGGTGTTTCTATGGACTATGCAGGAAGTTTCTACAGACTCTGAAGGTGTTTCTACGGACTCTACAGAAAAGAACTATGAAATCTGCAGGCAAGTCTTTTGACAGATGAAGAACTATTTCAAAGAATGAAAGGGCCTTTTCTACAAAGTTTCTTCGAACCATTGAACCATTTAGTTCAATTGGCTCAGTTTCAATTGGTTCAGCAGCTTGTTTCAGTGGCTTGTTTCAATGGCTCGGTTCAACGGCTTGTTTCATTCAATTGGTTCAATGGCTCAATTCAAATGAGACAAGTTCCCACTTAGGCGCAAAATGGACCATTCCAAATGCCCTTGCAGAGGGCAGTTTAGGACTCAAGTGCCCTTACAGAGGGCAGGGACTTTGCAAAGAGGCCACAGAGAAAATCCGAAAAGGTAAGTTTCTTTCAAAAATTTGTTTAAGGCAAAGAAGAGAATTTCTTCAAAAAAAATGTCCGAAGGAATTCCTTCAAACTTTTTGTCCAAAGAAATTCTTTGAAAGAAAATCTCGCCACAGAAAAGATGAGGCAAAGGTGAGAATGATTTCTTTCAGAATTTTGTCCGAAGGAATTCCTTTGGACAAAAAGTCTAAAGAAATTTAGGAGAAGCTGAGAGACAAAAAACCTGGGGAAAAAACTCTGAGGGAAAGGAACACGCGAGACAATTCTTGCAAACTTTTTGTCTACGGGAAAAGTAGCTAAGAGAAAATCCACAGGAAAAGTGGCTAAGTGAAAAGACCCAGGGAAATAAGTGATAAGTGAAGGAATTCCTTCGAACATTTTTTTTGAAGGATTTCAAGACCAAGGGAGCCGAAGGACCCCGAAGGGCAGGTGCCCTTGTGGGGGACTCTCAGCTAAAAAAGATATAGACACTTCTCCAAAGCCGAAGGGACACCTTCCCTTCGGGAGGGTTCAAAACAAGAAGCCCGAAGGAAAGGGAAGCAATAGAAAAGACTGAGCAAAGGAAAAGGCCAAAGAAATTGCCAAGGGGTGATGGGCCCGAAGACATCAAAATCAAGCAAGGCGAACTAGCCATTAGAAGTTGAAACACCTAGTGACAGGTGCACAGACATCAATTTTAAGGTGGTGAAATAGCCATTGATTTTGAAAAGCTTAAATGAGAGCCTAAGGAACTCAGTGACCTGCCAAGAAGATAGCCTTGAGGGCCGAAGGAGCTGAAAAGAGACAAAACCAGGAAGAGATAAAGTGAAAAAATGGACAAACAGTCTAGGTGGCAAAGAGAAGTGTCGACTCAAGGGTTTATTCCTGTAGTTGGAACAGTGCTTGCCAAGTGGTCATCAAATGGTGCAAATAGTAAGTGATGTGGCCTATTTTTTCCACTTGCATTTATGAGTAGACAAATTGCATGAATATCTGGAAGGAAGCAGTCTGTTTGTAGAAAAGAGGTGAGGCCCATGCTTTCACATTAATGTTTGAATGCCAAAGTCAAAGTAGGAGCCGACATAACATTATCTATCAAGCAGCTACCTCTTTCGATGCTCTCAACACACATGGGCCAGCTTGTCAAAGGGCACCAAAAGTATTTTCCAAAGGGGTGCATTTAATTCTTCTCTCTATATATATATTATAAACTTCTCATTTTGAGATAGGGATCTCTTAGCCCGTAAGGCAAAGCTCTGCCCAAAAATATCTCGGGCTTGTAAGAGAGAACTCTGTCGGATTTTACCTTGAATCAAGACTTAGCAATTTTTACCTCCATTTGAACTTGCACTCACACATATGTCTATGTTATTCTTTTTGTGTTAAGTCATTTTCTTTTGTGCTTTTCACATAATGATTCTAGCATGTCTAGTGCATTGTGAAGTTTCTTCTTCTGCAGGTCTGCCAGAAGTGTCTACAATAGGAATATAGGCGCATGTGAACAGGATGCCAAAGTGTGTATCAGAACACCTTTGATAATTCTTCCTCCCTGTATCTCTACAGACCCCTGATTCACTTATACAAAAGAGTTTCCCACATCAGATGAAGTGTATGCTAGCTTCTTCTTGATGAAAAGTGTATGCTTAGGCTGAGTGGATCAACTGTTTTGGTGTATGACCTTTTAGTTTAGGTTTAGGTTTTATTTTCAGCATCCTTCTCCCTTTTCATCCCCCCTTTTTTAATTTATTTGTTAGCAGTAGGAAATCTAGGACCTAAAAGATACATCGAAGGGAGCTAGCCCTTATTTAGACACTCTCCCTCTAGTTTTGCCAGGCCCATAGGCAAGAGGGGAGTTTCCATTATTGTGTGTGGAAGGCAGGAGCTCAGCCTCCTGTCAAGGGTGCAATACATTGCATCAATAGTTTTTGGCATGCCCGATGGGACCAACTAGGACAAGTTGTGTCCAAAGAGTTAAAGAATTTTTGGTGTGTTCTTCAATCAACCAGCCTTTGGAGGCTTTTTCATCAACACCAATGGTGACTTCGAGTTGAATCAGCTAGTTAAATAGTTTTGGTACCATCAAGAAATCACATTTTTGTATGTATAATTCCATCATCCAACATCATGGGCCTTGTTTTAATTTGTATAACTGTGATCAAGCTCAAGTTTTTTATGGAATCACCCCAAGCAGCCCTCCTAGTTGCCCTTCAATAATAAGGGAAGTAGCGGTGGAGTTTGAGAAGTAGGTGATGGAGATAGATAGATCAGATGAGTAGCATAGATATCAACAAGAGCTGATGTACAAAGAGGAGTTTTTGTTTAGGCAAGCTCAAGCCTTGCAATCCTTGGAGGAGGAGGTAGCAAAATGGAAGAATCCATTCATGCAAGGTAGTCAACTTTGTGTGCCCCCTCCTATTCTAAAGAAATCCCCCTCTTGTACACCAAATCCTTTCTATTAGATAGCACTTGCTCATTCTAGCTCATCTGATGCATCAATCAATCCTGCTCTTAACCTCGTGCACCTAGCCTTCAAACATCAAAGGGAACTAGAGCAACCTCTCATGGAGATGAACCTTCTCAATTCCTTAGATTGTGAATCTTCCTTTGGAGGGAACATCATGAACTAGCACATCTCTCTTGAAGCAGCTCTTCCTGTACATCAACAAACCCTCCTTAACCTTCCCCAACCTCCTCAAGTCTTTCAACTAATTTGCAAATCCCAAGATGGAAGAAGGAACATCATGAACCAACTCAAGACCGTAAAGAGGATAAAGTTGCTGCCTGTTCATAGGAGCAAAATTCCAATCCCAAGGTCATGAGTTGGAAGCAAATAGTGGAATCATGGGGTAGGAAGGAGGAGGAGAAAAAAATTTCTCAAAACCTCGAAGAAGATGAAGCTGCTCCTACTCATCATGATGATGCTGGTGACCTCCAAGAAAGGCTCTTCTAGGAAAACATAGCCAGGAGAATTGCAGAGTTAGAGTCCAGAGTGAGATTCCTCAGCCAACATGTGATGGACATGTCTAAACACACCCCATCTACACACCTCTGAGAGAGCTATTAGGCCACACCTGATATAGATGAAGTGATGGCCAAATGGAAGGATGAGAATCATTCAATTCTAACTCAAGGACTGCCTCCTCTTCCACTTGGTTTTTTCACTTCATCCCTTCTCAGGAGGAACCTATTTTGTAGGAGGTGAGTGAGGAGCAGAAGATCCAATCTAGAGTTTCCCAGGAGGCTATCATGAGTGTCAAAGAAGATGAAATCATCATGGAGGCTTCTTTTGAAGACATCATCAATAATGGAGAAGACTCAAGTCACGCATACATGTGGATGTTCTAGCAATATGAGGAGGAACATAATCATGGTGAGCTCTCTCCCCCCTTGTTCAATGAAATTCCTTGTTGCTTCGATGAGGAAGATGACCATGCCATGGAGCCAGAGTTGGAGGAGGATCAGAAGAATGTCTTTGAACAACTAAAGGTCCTGATCCTTGAGCAAGAAAAGGAGAGGCTGGTCTCTCTTGAGGAAAACCTTGAAGAAGAGATTTTTGAACAAAGAGGTGATGTTCTGTGGGATGAGCAATCAGTATGTGATTCCATTTTAGACATCACAACAATCACCCTTATTTAAGAAAGCCTTGAGGGAGTAGAGGATGAGTTTGACAGGGTCTTCAATGAAGCAGAAGGGAATGGGTCAAACCATAATGCATTGCAAAGGGTCTATGCACATCAAAGGGCTTATGGTGATGAGCTAGTAGCCATTGATTTCTTGGTGAAATGCACCAGCATAAAGGACCAGAATTCAACAAGCTTCTAAGGACAAGAAGAGTACATATATGTTGGAAGCATGTTTGACTCTGATCCACTTAGGTGCAAGCCAATCGAGGTGGCAGGCAAGAGGAGCAGGTCACCAAGTCTCCATTCCATTCAACCACTTATATGGCACCATAAGTTTCCTAGCCAGCGAGGTGACTTAAGAAGTTTTCCCTTTGATCTAAGAGGGAAGAAAATATACCTAGTTAGCTATACATAGTAGTTTGCTTTCAGTTTCTTTTCCTATTTTCCCTAAGTGTTGTTTGCACAAGTAGTGTTTTTAGCCTTGTGTGTGTTTTCCCTTATGTCTGGGGTAAAATCTCATGATTGATTCTGGGATCTCTCAAGGTTGTTGTTAACCTTTCTTCAAAGTTGCATTCTAACTCTATGCCCAATGGATTTTAAGGCAATTGATCTCTAAGCAAACATGCATGCTTCCCCTGGGAGTCACCAATTTGTTGACCATTTTGGTCCTGTAGGCCAAAATTGGTCCCCCCTTTTTTCCCCTGCTGTTATAAGCTAGTACATTTTTGATTTTACACAAGTCTTGTAATTACTATGGACTCTATAGGCCCATTTCTATGGACTCTATAGGTGTTTCTACGGACTCTGCAAGAAGTTTCTGCAGACTCTGTAGGTGTTTCTACAAACTCTATAGAAAAGAACTATGGACTCTGTAGGCAAGTCTTTTGGCAGATGAAGAACTAGTTCAAAGAATGAAAGGGGATTTTCTACAAAGTTTCTCTAGACCACTGAACCATTCAATTCAATTAGCTTAGTTTCAATTGGTTCAACAGCTTGTTTCAATGGTTTGGTTCAACGGCTTGTTTCATTCAATTGGTTCAATGACTCAGTTCAAATGAGACAAGTTCCCACTTAGGCACAAAATGTACCATTCCAAATGCCCTTGTAGAGGGAAGTTTGGGACTCAAGTGCCCTTACAGAGGGTAAGGAACTTTGCAAAGAGGCCATAGAGAAAAGCCAAAAAGGTAAGTTTCTTTCAAAAATTTGTTTAAGGCAAAGAAGAAAATTTCTTCAAACAAAATGTCTAAAGGAATTCCTTCAGACTTTTTGTTCGAATAAACTCTTCGAAAGAAAATCCCATCATGAAAAAGATGAGGCAAAGGTGAGAATGATTTCTTTCAGACTTTTGTCTGAAGGAATTCCTTCGGACAAAAAGTCTGAAGAAATTCGGGAGACAAAAAACTCAGGGAAAAAACTCTGAGGGAAAGGAACGCACGAGACAATTCTTGTGGAATTTTTGTCTGCGAGAAAAGTAGCTGAGAGAAAATCCATGGGAAAAGTGGCCAAGTGAAAAGACCCAAGGAAATAAGTGAGAAGCAAAGGAATTCCTTTGGACATTTTTTCGAAAGGATTTCCAGACCAAGGGAGCCAAAGGAACTCGAAGGGCAGGTGCCCTTGCGGGGGACTCTCAGCCAAAAAAGATATAGACACTTCTCCAAAGCTGAAGGGACACCTTCCCTTTGGGAGGGTTCAAAACAAGAAGCCTAAAGGAAAGGGAAGCAATAGAAAAGGCTGAGCAAAGGAAAAGGCCAAAGAAATTGCCAAGGGGTGATGGGCCCGAAGATGTCAAAATCAAGCACGGTGAACTAGCCATTGGAATTTCAAATGCCCAGTGATGGGTACGCAGACGTCAAGTTTAAGGCAGTGAAATAGCCATTAATTTTGAAAATCTTAAATAAGAGCCTAAGGAACTCAACGAACCACCAAGAAGATAGCCCTGAGGGCTGAAGGAGCCAGAAAGAGACAAAACCAAGAAGAGACAAAGTACAAAAATGGACAAATTGTCTAGGTGGCAAAGAAAGGTGTTGACTCAAGGGTTTATTCCTATAGTTGGAATAGTGCTTGCAAAGTGGTCATCAAATGACGTAAATAGTAAGCAGTGAGGCCTATTTTTTCCACTTTGCATTCATGAGTAGACAAACTATGGGAATATCTGGAAGGAAGTAGTCTATTTGTAGAAAAGAGGCATAGCCCATGCTTTCACATTAATGTTTGAATGCCAAAGTTAAAGCAGGAGCTAACACAACGTTATCTATCAAGTAGCTGCCTCTTCTCGATGCTCTCAATGCACATGGGCTAGCTTGTCAAAGGGCACCAAAAGTATTTTCCAAAGGGGCACCTTTACTTCTCTCTCTCTCTCTATATATATTGTAAACTTCTCATTTTGAGAAAGGGATCTCTTATCCCATTGTTGACCATTTTGGTCCTGCAGGCCAAAATCAGTCCCCCCTTTTTTCCCTTGCTGTTCTGAACTAGTCCAATTTTTGATTTTGCACAAGTCTAGAATTTCTACGGACTTTGCAGGTCTATTTCTATGGACTTTGCAAAGAGTTTCTACAGACTTTGTAGGTCCATTTCTACAGACTCTGCAGGTGTTTCTACAGACTCGACAGGTCCATTTCTACAGAATGTGTAGGTGTTTCTACGAACTCTGTAGGGAAGTTTTCTATGAACTTTACAGGAAAAGACGAGTTCCCAACACTTAAGCACAAAATGGACCATTTCAAGTACCCTTGTGGAGGGTAGTTCATGACTCAAGTGCCCTTGCAGAGGGCAGGGGACATTTGAAAAGAGGCCACAGAGAAAAGCCGAAAAGGTAAGTTTCTTTCAAAAAATTTGCTTAAGGCACAGGAAGTACCCTTCGAAAGGGTCGTTTTCAATTTTCCTGAAGGGCACTTTTCAAAGCCAGTCAAGGGAAAAGACAAAGATATAATTTATTCAAAATTTTTGTTTGAATAAATTCCTTCAGACAAAAAGTCTTAAGAAATTCGGAAGGGCTACAAACAAAAAATCTCATGAAAAAGACTAAGGCATAGAATAATTTCTTCAAAATTTTTGTCCGAAGGAATTCCTTCAGACAAAAAGTATGAAGAAATTCAGAGGAAGGCTGCGAGAGGAAAAACCTAAGAGAAATGCCAAAGGTCAAAGGCAAAGTGCTTGAAACAATTCTTGTAGATTTTTTGTCCATGGGGAAAAAGTCTGCGGGGAAAAGTTCGTGGGAAAGCTCTGAAGAATTTCAAAACCAAGGGAGCCGAAGTACCCTGAAGGGTAGGTGCCCTTATGGGGGACTCTCAGCCAAAAAGAAAGGCACTTCTCCAAAGTTGAAGGGACACCTTCCCTTCGGGAGGGTCCAAAGCAAAAAGTCGAAGGAATTCCAAGGGGTGACAGGCCCAAAGACATCAAAATCAAGCACGATGAACTAGCTGTTGGTTTTCAAATAGTGACAGGTGTGTAGACGTCAATTTTAAGGTGGTGAAATAGCCATTGATTTTGAAAAGCTTAAAGAAGAGCCCAAGGAACTCAGTGACCTACCAAGAAGATAGCCCTAAGGGCTGAAAGAGCTAGAAAGAGACAAAGCCAGGAAGAGACAAAGTGCAGAAATAGACAAGATAGCCCAGGTGGCAAAGGGGAGGTGAGTTATTGCCAAGTGGTCATCAAATGGTACAAATAGTAAGAGGCATAGCCCATGATTTCACATTAATATTTGAATACCAAAGTCAAATTGGTGATTACATAGCATGGTTCTAGTAAGCCTCTTCCAGAAGAATGAAATCAACCATAGTGACTTCCTCTTCCCGATGCTCTCAACACACATGGGCCAGCTTGTCAAATGGTGCGAAAGGTCTTTTCAAAAGAGGTGCCTTTACTTCTTCTCCTCTTTCTATATATTGTAAACTTCTCATTTTGAGAAAAAAGGAAGGATCTCTCAGCCTATAAGTTAAAGCTCTGCCCAAAAATCTCTAGGTTTGTAAGGCAGAACTCTGCCATATTTTTACCTTGAATCAAGACTTAGTAATTTTTACCTCCATTTGAACTTGCACTCACACATATGTCTATGTTTCTTTTTTGTGTTAAGTCATTTTCTTATAAGCTTTTCACAGAATGATTCCAACATGTCTAGTGCATTGTGAAGTTTCTTCTTCTGCAGGTCTGCCAGAAGTGTCTACAGTAGGAATATGGGTGCATGTGAATAGGTTACCAAAGTGTGTCTCAGAACACCTTTGATAGTTCTTCCTCCCTGTATCTCTACAGACCCCTTACTCACTGATAAAGAAGAGTTTCCCACATTAGATGAAGTGTATGATAGCTTCTTCTTGGTGAAAAGTGTATGTTCGGGCTAAGTGGATTAACTATTTTGGTGTATCACCTTTTTAGTTTAGGCTTAGGTTCTATTTTTAACATCCTTCTCCCTTTTCATCCCCCCCTTTTCATTTATTTGTTAGCAGTAGGATGTACAAGACCTAAAAGATACATAAGTGGGAGCTAGCCCTTATCTAGAGACTCTCCCCCCAGCTTCACTAGTCCCATAGGTGAGAGGGGAGTTTCCATTGTTGCATGTGGAAGGCAAGAGCTCGGCCTCCTATCCAGGGTGCAATCCACTGTGTCAATAGTTTTTATCACGCTCGGTGGGACCAACTAGGAAAAGTTTGGTCTAAAGAGTTGAAGAAATGTTGGTGTGTTCTTCAACCAACCAGCCTTTGGAGGCTTTCTCATCAACACCAATGGCGAATCCGAGTTGAATTAGCTAGTTAAGCAGTCCAGGTGCCATCAAGAAATCTTATTTTTGTATGTATAATCCCATTGATTAGAATCATGGGCCTTGTATTCCTTCATATATCTTTGATCAAGCTCAAAATATTTATGGGATCACCCCAAGCAACCCTCCTAGTTGCCCTTCAACAATAAGGGAAGTAGCGCTGGAGTTTGAGAAGTAGGTGATGGAAATAGACAGATTAGATGAGCATTACAGATATCAGCAAGAGCTTATGTACAAAGAAGAGTGTTTGTTCAGGTAAGTTCAAGCCTTGTAATCCATGGAGGAGGTAACAAAATGGAGGAATCCATTCATGCAAGGCAGTTAGCCCTGTGTGCCCCCTCTTATTCTAAAGAAAGCCCCCTCTTGTGCACCAAATCTTTTTTACCAGATAACACTTGCTAACTCTAGCTCATCCGATGCATTGATCACTCCTGATCTTAACCCCGTGCACCTAGCCTTCAAACATCAAAGGGAACTAGAGCATCCTCCCATGGAGATGCACCTTCTCAATTCCTTAGATTGTGAATCTTCCTTTGGAGGGAAAGTCATGAACCAACACATCTCTCTTGAAGCATCTCTCCCTATACATCAGCAGACCCTTCCTAACCTTCCCCAAATTCATCAGGTCTCTCAGTATGATCTCCAGATTCCAAGTTGGAAGAGGGAAAATCATGAACCAGTTCAAGACCTTAAAGAAAACAAAGTTGTTGTCTATTCACAAGAGCAAATTTCCAATTCTGAGATCCTGACTTGGAAGCAAACAATGGAATCATGGGGTAGGAAAGAAGAGGAGGAAAAAGCTTTTGCTCAAAACCTTGAAGAATTCAAGGTTGCTCTTGCTCATGATGATGCTTATGACCTCCAAGATAGGCTCTTCTAGGAAGATATAGCTAGGAGAATTATAGAGTTGGAATCCAGAAGCGAGATTCCTTAGCTAACGTGTGATGGACATGTCTGAACACACCCCATCTACACACCTTCAAGAGAGATATCAGGCCACACCTGATATAGATGAAGTGCTAGCCAAATGGAAAGAGGAGAATCATTTGATTCTAGCTCAAGGACTGCCTCCTCTTCCACATGGTTTTTCCACTTCACCCCTTCTCAAGGAGGAACCTATTTTGCAGGAGGCGAGTGAGGAGTAGAAGATCCAATCTATAGTTTCCCAAGAGGCTATCATGAGTGATAATGAAGATGAAATCATCATGAAGGCTCCTTCGGAAGACATCATTAACAATAGAGAAGACGCAAGTCATGCATACATGTGGATGTTCCATCAATACGAAGAGGAATGTAAGCATGGTGAGCTCTCTCCCCTTTTGTTTGATGAACTTCCTTGTTGCTTCGATGAGGAGGACAACTATGTCAAGGAGCCTGAGTTGGAAGAGGATCAGATGGATGTCTTTAAACAACTAAAGACTCTGATCCTTGAGCAGGAAAAGGAGAGGCTGGTCTCTCTTGAGGAAAACCTTGAAGAAGAGAGTTTTGAACAAAGAGGTGATGTTCTGTGGAATGAGCAATCAGTTTGTGATTCCATTTCAGACATCACAATAGTCACCCTTCTTCAAGAAGGCCATGAGGGAACAGAGGATGAGTTTGACAGGGTCTTGTTGACCATTTTGGTCTTGCAGGCTAAAATTGGTCCCCCCTTTTTCCCCTACTATTTTGAGCCAGTACATTTTTGATTTTTCACAAGTATTGGAAATTTCTACAGACTCTACAATTTTATATGGACTCTACAAGTCCATTTCTACACACTCTGCAGGACAAATTTCTATGAACTCTGCAAAGAAGTTTTCTATAGACTCTGCAGGTAGAGACAAGTTCCCAACACTTAGGCACAAAATGGACCATTCCAAGTGCCCTTGCAGAGGGCGATTCTAAACTCAAGAGCCCTTGTGAAGGGCAGGGAACATTTTTGCAAAGAGGCCACAGAGAAATGCTGAAAAGGTAAGTTTCTTTTAGAAATTTGTTTAAGGCAAAGGAAGTACCCTTTAGAAGGGTCGTTTCCAATTTTTTTGAAGGGCACTTTTCAAAGGTAGTCAAAGAAGCAAGGGAAGAAATCCTTCAAACTTTTTTTCTGAAGGAATTCCTTCAGACAAAAAGTTTGAAGGAATTCAAAAGGGCTATGAAATACTAAGGCAAAGGCAAGAAGTTATTTCTTTCAGACTTTTAGTTCGAAGGAATTCCTTTGGATAAAAAGTTCAAAGAAATTTGAGGAAGCTGCTGGAAAAAAGCCTGAGAGAAATTTTGAAAAGACTAAGGCAAAGTGCTCAAAACAATTCTTGTAGACTTTTTGTCTGTGGGGAAAATGTCCATGAGAAAAATTCCACAAGGAAAAGTCCATGGGAAAGCTCTGAAGAATTTCAAAACCAAGAAAGCCAAAGGACCCCGAAAGGCAGGTGCCCTTGTGGGGCACTCTCGACCAAAAATAAAGGCACTTCTCTAGAAGCTGAAGGGACACCTTCCTTTTGGGAGGGTCCAAAGCAAAAGTCTAAAGAAAAGCTAAAGAAAGAGAAAGGCCAAAGAAAGTCCAAGGGGTGATGGGCTCAAAGACGTCAAAATCAAGCATGGTGAACTAGCCGTTGGAAGTTCAAATGCAGTGATAGGTGCACAGACATCAAATTTAAGGCTCATGAAATAGCCATTGATTTTGAAAAGCACAAAGAGGAGCCCAAGGAATGCATTGACCTACCAAAAGATAGCCCTGAGGGCCGAAAGAGCCAAAAAGAGACAAAACTAGGAAGAAGACAAACTACAAAAATAGACATATAGTCCAGGTGGTAAAGGGGAGGTGAATTATTGCCGTTGGTCATCAAACGGTGCAAATAATAAGCGGCATGGCCTATTTTCTCCATTTTGCATTTATAAGCAAACTACATGAATATCTAGAAGGAGCAGTCTTGTCTAAAAAAAAGAGGTGCGGCCCGTGCTTTCACATTAATGTTTGAACACCAAATTCAAGACCGGCGATTACACAGCATGGTTCCAGTAGGCCTCTTCTAGAAGAATGACATCAACAACAGTGACTTCCTCTTCTCGATGCTCACAAACACACATGGGCCACTTGTAAAAGGAGTGCCAAAGTCTTTTCCAAAAAGTGCCAAGTTTTCTTCTCTTTCTATATATTGTAAACTTCTCATTTGGAAAAAGGATCCATTCTCTTAGCTTGTAAGGCAAAACTCTGCCCAAAAATCTATCAAGCTTGTAAGGCAGAACTCTGTTAGATTTTACCTTGAATCAAGACTTAGCAATTTTTACCTCGCTCTAGACTTGCACTCACCCATATGTCTATGTTTTCTTTTTTTGTTAAGTCATTTTCTTTTATGCCTTTCACAGAATGATTCCAGAATGTCTAGTGCATTGTGAAGTCTCTTCTTCTGGAGGTCTGCTAGAAGTGTCTATAGCAGGAATATAAGTGCATGTGAATAGGGTGCCAAAGTGTGTCTCAAAGCACCTTTGATAGTTCTTCCTCCTTGTATCTCTATAGATCCCTGACTCACTGATACAAAAGAGTTTTCCACATCAAATGAAGTGTATGACATCTTCTTCTTGGTGAAAAGTGTATGTTCAGGCTGAGTGGATCAACTTTTTGGTGTATCACCTTTTTATTTTTAGGTTTAGGTTCTATTTTCAGCATCCTTCTCCCTTTTCATCCCCCTTTTTTCATTTATTTTTTAGCAGTAAGAAGTCCAAGACCTAAAAGATACATCAGAGGGAGCTAGCCCTTATCTAGAGACTCTCCCCCTAGCTTCGTCAGTCCCATAGGTAAGAGGGGAGTTTCCATTGTTGCATGTGGAAAGGAGCTCAACCTCCTACCCAAGGTGCAATCCACTGCGTTAATAGGTATTCAATGAAGTAGAAGGAAATAGGTCAAACCATGATGCATTGCAAAGGGACCATGCACAATAGAGGGATTATGGTGATGAGCCAACAACCATTGATTTTTGGATAAAATGCACCAGCATGAAGGACCAACATTCAACAAGCTTCCAAGAACAAGAAGAGTACATATATGTTGGAAGCATGTTTTATTCTGATCCACTCGGATGCAAGCCAATCTAGGTGACAGGCAAGAGGAGTAGGTCACCAAGTCTCCATTCCATTTAGCCACTTGTCTGGAACCATAAGTTTCCTAGTCAAGAAGGAGACTTAAGAAATTTTCCCTTTGATCTAGGAGGTAGATATACCTGGTTAGCTATACATAGTAGTTTTCTTTCAGTTTCTTTTCCTGTTTTCCCTAAGTGCAGTTTGCACAAGTAGTGTTTTTAGTCTTGTGTGTGTTTTCCTTTGTGTTTGGGGTAAGAGCTCACGATTGATTTTGGGATCTCTCAAGGCTATTGTTAACCTTTTATTTTAAGTTGCATTCTGACTCTATGCCTAATGGACTTTAAGGTAACTGGTCTCTAAGCATAGCAGGCATGCTTCCCCTGGGAGTTGCCAATTTGTTGACCATTTTGGTTCTGCAGGCCAAAATCGGTCCCCCCTTTTTTCCCCTGCTATTCTGAACTAGTCCAATTTTTTATTTTTCACAAGTCCAGAATTTCTATGAACTCTGCAAGTCTATTTCTACAGACTCTACAGAGAGTTTCTACAGACTCTGCAGGTTCATTTCTATGGAATCTGTAGGTGTTTCTACAGACTCTGTAGGGAAGTTTTCTATAGACTCTGTAGGCAAAGATGAGTTTCCAACACTTAGGTGAAAAATGGACCATTTCAAGTGCCCTCATGGAGGGTAGTTCGGGACTCAAGTGCCCTTGCGGAGGGTAGGGGACATTTACAAAGAGGCCATAGAGAAAAGCCAAAAAGGTAAGTTTCTTTCAAAAAATTTGTTTGAGGCACAAGAAGTATCCTTCGGAAGGGTCTTTTTCAATTTTCCCAAAGGGCACTTTTCAAAGGTAGTCAAGGGAAAAGATAAAGACATAATTTCTTCAAACATTTTGTTTGAAGGAATTCCTTCGGACAAAAAGTCTGAAGAAATTTGGAAGGGCTACACATAAAAAATCCCATGAAAAAGACTAAGGTATAGAATAATTTCTTTGAACTTTTTGTCCAAAGGAATTCCTTCAAAAAAAAAGTCCTAAGAAATTTGAAGGAAGGCCGTAGGAGGAAAAGCTTGAGAGAAATGTTGAAGGTCAAAGGCAAAGTGCTCAAAACAATTCTTGCAAACTTTTTGTCCACGGGGAAAAAGTCTGCAGGGAAAAGTCCGTGGGAAAGCTCTGAAGAATTTCAAAACTAAGGGAGTCGAAGGACCCCAAAGGGTAGGTGCCATTGCAGGGGAATCTAAGCCAAAAATAAAGGCACTTCTCCAAAGCCAAAGGGGAAGCTTCCCTTCAGGAGGGTCCAAATCAAAACGCCGAAGGAATTCCAAGGGGTGACAAGCTCGAAGACGTCAAAATCAAGCATGGTGAACTAGCCATTAGTTTTCAAATAGTGACGAGTGTGAAAACATCAATTTTTAGGTGGTGAAATAGCCATTTATTTTGAAAATCTTAAATAAGAGCCTAAGGAACTCAGTGACCTGCCAAGAAGATAGCCCTGAGGGCTGAAGGAGCTAGAAAGAGACAAAGCCAAGAAGAGACAAAGTGTAGAAATAGACAAGATGGCCCAGGTGGCAAAGGGGAGGTGAGTTATTGCTAGGTGGTCATCAAATGATGTAAATATTAAGAGGCGTTGTCCGTGCTTTCATATTAATGTTTGAACGCCAAAGTCAAGACCAGCGATTACACATCATGGTTCTAGTAGGCCTCTTCTAGAAGAATGACATTAGTAGCAGTGACTTCCTCTTCCTGATGCTCTCAATGCACATGGGCCAGCTTGTGAAAGGGTGCCAAAGGTTTTTTCAAAAGGTGCACCTTTACTTCTTCTCCTCTTTTTTATTTATTGTAAACTTCTCATTTTGAGAAAAAAGGATCTCTCAGCCTATAAGTCAAAGCTCTACCAAAAAATATCTAGGTTTGTAAGGCAGAACTCTACCAAATTTTTACCTTAAATCAAGACTTAGCAATTTTAACCTCCATTTGAACTTGCACTCATGCATATGTCTATGTTTCCTTTTTGTGTTAAGTCATTTTCTTTTATGCTTTTCACAGAATGATTCCAACATGTCTAGTGCATTGTGAAGTTTCTTCTTCTATAGGTCTTCCAGAAGTGTCTACAGCAGGAATATGGGCACATGTGAATAGGCTACCAAAGTGTGTCTCAGAACACCTTTGATAGTTCTTCCTCCCTATATCTCTATGAACCCCTAACTCACTGATACAAAAGATTTTCCCACATCAGATGAAGTGTATGATAGCTTCTTCTTGGTGAAAAGTGTATGTTCAGGCTGAGTGGATTAACTGTTTTGGTGTATCACCTTTTTAGTTTAGGCTTAGGTTCTCTTTTCAGCATCCTTCTCCCTTTTCATCCCCCCTTTTTCATTTATTTTTTAGCAATAGGAAGTCCAGGACCTAAAAGATACATCAGAGGGAGCTAGCCCTTATCCAGAGACTCTCCCCCCAGCTTCATCAGCCCCACAGGTGATAGGGGAGTTTCCATTGTTGTGTGTGGAAGGCAAGAGCTTGGCTTCCTGTCCAGGGTGCAATCCACTATGTCAACACCCATAAGGCAAAGCTTTGCCCAAAAATATCTCAGGCTTGTAAGGCAAAACTCTACCAGATTTTACCTTAAATCAAGACTTAGCAATTTTTACCTCTATTTGAACTTGCACTCACGCATATGTCTATGTTCTTCTTTTTGTGTTAAGTCATTTTATTTTGTGATTTTCACATAATGATTCTAGCATGTCTAGTACATTGTGAAATTTCTTCTTCTACAGGTCTACCAAAAGTGTATACAGTAGGAATATAGGCACATGTGAATAGGCTACCAAAGTGTGTATCAGAACACCTTTGATGGTTCTTCCTCCCTATATCTCTACAGACCCTTGACTCACTAATACAAAAGAGTTTCCCACATCAGATGAAGTGTATGCCAGCTTCTTCTTGAAGAAAAGTGTATGTTTGAGCTAAGTGGATCAACTTTTTTGGTGTATCACCTTTTAGTTTAGGTTTAGGTTTTGTTTTTAACATCCTTCTCCCTTTTCATCCCCCCCACTTTTTTTTATTGATTTGTTAGTAGTAGGAAATCCAGGACCTAAAAGATACATCGAAGGGAGCTAGCCCTTATTTAGAGACTCTCCCCCCAATTTTGCCAAGCCCACAGGCAAGAGGGGAGTTTTCCTTGTTGCGTGTGGAAGGTAGGAGCTTAGCCTCTTGTCAAGGGTACAATCCATTATGTCAACACAGCCAAAATCAGTCCCTTTCGGGCAGAAAGAGAAGCTCTATCATCAAGGGTTTGGGTAGCAAAAAGAGATATCAAAGATGGATAAAGATGGGGGAAAGTCAAGAAATGAACTAAGAAGGAAAAATTTGTGTTTTTAATGCAAAAATTTGTAGACTCTAGGGAATTGTAGCCTTGGAAAGAGGCAAGTTCACTATATAGAAGTGGTTTTGGATGGAGAAGAAAAAGAGGTGGGGACACCCACCTATGAGGAGGAACAAATGGGAAGGGGAGAAGAGGACAACTTGGATGGCACCCTTGCCATGTTATCCACTCCTAGGTACCACCCCTTTAGAGTGAGATGGGTCTTGCAAGGTAAGGTCATCATGCTCATTGATAGTGGGGCCATCCACAACTTTATTGATGAAGGATAGGCAGTGAGATGTGGGTTGTAAGATACCAATTTTAGATGTTTTAATGTGACAGTGGTGGATGGCTTCACCATCCCTTGCACCAAGAAGATTCTAGGGTTGACCATCACATTAGGTAAGTATAAAATTGAAGATGATTTCTATGTGGTTGGCATAGAAGAAATTGATTTAGTTCTTGGAGTTTAATGACTGCACTCAATTGAGGAATTCAACCAAAATTATCAAACAATGGAACCAAAATTCAAGGTAATAGGTAAGGAAGTGGTGCTACATGGGTTGAGCAATGAAGCACCCTTGGTGGTGACTTCAAACATGATGGAAAGAGCCTTCCATAGAGGGTAGGTTGCTTGGGCATCCAAATTCTTTGTAAGTGATACAAATTCTAACTTGGGACAATAGCCTCTACGCAAGGATATTTAGCTTGTCCTTGACAAGCATGCCAAGGTGTTTGGTAGTATTCCTCATGGACTACCTCTAGATAGAGGTTTTGAGCACATCATTGAGTTAGAACTGGGCACCAAAGTAGTAATTATTACACCTTACTATCACCCAAGGGCCTACAAAGAAGAAATTGAAAAGGCTATCAAGGAGCTTTTGGATATGGGTCACATAAGGCCTAATTCTATCCCTTTCGCTTCTTCGGTTATGCTTGTGAAGAAGGATGGGAAAATGAGGATGTGCATATATTATCACATATTGAATAAGAAAACCATTAAGAATATGTATTCTATACCTAGAATTGATGAATTGATAAATGAGCTCCATGGATCAATGTACTTCTCCAAGATTGATTTGAAGACTGGGTTAAACTAACCCTAGGCAATCAAAATATGAATACTAATTTTTTTAGTAAAATTTTCCAATCCTACCCAAATCTGGAATAAAATAAATTAACAATGAAAACATAGTACAAGCTCATAAATGGAGATGAATATGAGTGTCATTCAATCATCAGAATGGTACCACAACAAAAAAAATAACTTTTATCTCTGATTTTTATCAAACCCTAACTTGAAATCCTACAAATGGTCTAGTTGGGCAAGTACAATAGTACAAAATACTATTGGAACTGGTACGGCCTATTAGGGAGGCCAAAATAGCTATCATATAGATGTCGTATGGACATGTACTTTTTCCCCCTCCCTAGGCTTTCCTGTTGATTGTTGCAAATGAGGCTTGTAGATATGGCAATTGCTATTATCTGATTCATTGTAGAAGAAGCCCTAGATGTTGATTTTGATATCTCTAAAAGCACAGTTGTGATTTCCTATGTGGACTCACCCTCTAGGTATGAGGGTTTTCATCCTCAAACCTTTTCCATGCAAGGGTTTTTGTCCTTGTAGATAATATGGAAGTAACACAAGCTCTCCAAAGAATTTTGAAAATTTTCCATGCAAGGGTTTTTGTCCTTATAGAAAATATGGAAGTAGCACAAGCTCTCCAAAGAATTTTGAAAATTGAAATGTAATAATGGATGTATTTTTTCTTTTTCATCCTTCTTATAATTACTTTTCCACTTAAAATCCTAAAAGCAATTTAAAATTATTTTTTAATTTTAACACTTTGCTCCAAAAAGTAATTAATAATTACTGTTAATTTCAATTTTCTACTTAGGCTTATAATTAATACTCTTTTGGCCCTCTTTGATTAATAATACCCTTTAGATGTCCCCCTTTTAAGTTATGACTTAAAAGTACCCTTGGGAACACTTAAAGAATTATTACTAATTTATTTCCATTGAATTTGCCCCTCTTTAAGTCTATGGGATATTAAATAGACTTACAGGTTCCCTGTTTAGCTTAGTTTGAAAAAGAGACATTACAGTCCACCCTTCCCAAATTACTTGTCATCAAGCAATTGCAAATTAGGGTGCTCAAGTATCTCTTCTCCTTCCCATGTATCATATTCTACTGGGAGGTCCTTCCAATGTACCAAATACTCTATGATAACCTTGTTCCTCAACTTGTTATCCCTGTAACTAATAATAGCCTCAGGAACCAACACAAGCTTGCCTTCATCATCCAAAGGAGGCAGCTCAATGGAAGGAGTAATATGTTGTCCTAATGCCCTTTTGAGGCATGACACATGGAACACATTATGAATTTTACTATGCTCTGGTAACTTGAGCTCATATGCAACCCTCTCCAATATTTTGTATAATCATGTATGGCTCATAAAAGCGTAGCTTGAGCTTTTTAGCTCCACTCTGCTTAAGGGAAGACTCCCTGTAGGGCTGTAACCTCAAACAAACCAAGTCACCAACCTCAAAAAAACTCTCTACATAGTGCTGATTTGTATAAAATTTTTGCTGGTTTTGTGCATGTAGGAGGTTCTCCTTGAGTATTTCTAAAACTTCTTGGTTCTGTACTACTAAATCTCTAGTCCTTGGCACTCTGCTATTAGTAATAACCAAATCTATAAAAGATGAAGCATCATATCCATATAAATCTTTGAAAGGAGTTATACTGATAGACATGTGATAAGTGGTATTGTAGCAATACTCCCCCATGTATAACCATTTAACCCAAGTTAATTGTTGTCTTGAAACATAATTTCTCAAATACCCTTCTATCCATTTGTTCACAATTTCTGATTGCCCATCAACTTGAGGGTGGTAGCTTGTGCTTGGAGTTAATTATATACCTATCAAGTGAAATAACTCTCACCAAAATAAACTAAGAAAATGACTATCCTTGTCACTCAATGTTTTTAGGCAGCCTATGGAGTCTAAAAATCTTTTAAAAAAATAAATCAGCTACTTGAGGTGCTTGGTACTCATCTGGGACAGCAAAGAAGTGAGCATACTTCATGAGTCTATCAACTACAGTAAAAATATAGCTCTTATCTTGGACTTTCGGAATGCCTATAATGAAGTCCATAGAGATAATTTCCCACTTTTGACTTGGAATATGCAAGGGCTGCAATAAACCATCTAGAAATACGTGCTCTACTTTGTTTTGTTGGCAAGTTGTACACACTCTAATATATTGAATAACTTCTCCTTTAAGTCATTTCCAAAAGAATATTCCTTGCTTGTAAGTCTTGTAGTAACCTGGGTGACCAGCCATGGGTGTGTCATGGACAACCCTCAAGACTTTGCTTTTAACCTTAGATTCAGTTGTTAAATAAATCCTATTTTTGAATAGGATGAGGTCTTCCATCACTTTGTACCTATCATATTGCACCTTACCTTCAAGAACATCATTGGTGAGAGCATTCGTTGCATATTCATCTATTATTATAGCCTTCCAATGATTTGAAATTTCAGACATGGCACAAAGGAATGGCTTTCGTGATAAGGCATCATCTACAACATTATTTTTGCCTTTCACATATTCTATATCAAATTCATGCTAGAAGTTTACTTACTCCTTTTGTTTCCTATCATTCAAATCCTTTTGGTTAAGGAAGTACTTCAAGCTGTTGTGATCCGTCCTCACCATAAATTTGCCACAAACTTGATATTCTCTAAATTTTGCCAATTCATGCATGATTTCCAACATCTCCTTGTCATAAATAAAGAGCTCGCACTCTATATCTTTCAATTTCTAGCTCTCAAAATCAATTGGGTGACTATTTTGCATTAAAACAACCCCTATCCCTTCACTTGATGTGTCACATTCTAGCACAAAAGGAATAGAAAAGTCTGGAAAAACAAGTATAGGAAAAGAACTCATTACCTCATTTATTTTTTCAAAATCTGATTGGGTTGTTTTGGACTCGCTTAAAGCTCATTTATTTTCCAAATCTGTCAATGGGACAGTCAGCTATGAAAACCCTTTAACAAACCTTCTATAATAGCTACAAAGGCCTATAAATCCTCTTAGCAGTGTCATGGAAGTAGGAGGAGGCCAATTTAGTATGGCTTGGATCTTTTCCTAATCCACTTGTACTCCTTAGGCATTGATGACATGCCCCAAATACAAAATTTTGTTCATTCCAAATTCACATTTAGACTCTTTTACAAAAAGAGTTTGCTGCCCTAAAATTTACAATACTATCAAGGTGTTTTTAGTGTTGTTAAAAGGTCTTACTATATACCAAGATGTCATCAAAGAACATTAGAACAAATTTCCTTAAGTTTTCTCTAAAAACATGGTTCATGCATGATTGTATTGTGGCAAGAGCATTAGTTAAACCAAAAGGCATTACCAAGAATTCAAAGTGCCCAAAGTGACAACGAAAAGTGATTTTTTGCACTTCTTCATCCCTTACCTTGATTTGATGATAACCTGATCTCAAATCAATTTTTGAAAAATATGAGGTACCATGAATTTGATCTATAAGCTCAGTGATATTGGGAATAGGATACCTATTCTTAATAGTCTTCTTATTTAGTGCATGGTAATCAATGAACATTCTCATAGTTCCATCTTCCTTCTTCACTAAGACAACTGAAGAAGCAAAAGGACTAGAACTTGGCTTAATGTGTCTCATTTTTAGCAACTCCTTAATGGCCTTCTCAATTTCTTCCTTGAAGGCTCTAGGGTGAAAATAGGGGGTAATCACGACTGGTTTTGACCCCGGTTCCAACTCTATCATATGTTGAAATCCCCTATCAGGTGGCAGCCCTATAGGTAAAACATTGAAAATTTTTGCATGCTTGTCAAGAATTCCCTGAATATTTGGATGGTAGGACTTCTTGTCCATTGGTGGAGATGCATTGCTTACAAAGCAATGGACTACCCAAGCTATATGGCCTTTCTGAAGGAATCTTTCCATGCTCTTTGTTGAAACTATACTTGGAGCCCCATTGGCCATACCATGCAGTGTAACCTCTTTCCCATCAACTTTGAATTTCAGCTCTATAGTCTTATTATTTTGCATAAATTCCCCAAGGGAATGTAACCATTACACACCCAAGACCAAATTTGTTTCATTGATATTCACCACATAAAAATCATCACATACATTGTACTTACCAAAGGTGATGTCTAAGCTCTTGATTCTCTTAGTGCATGAAATTGTAAACCCATCAGCAACCATGACATTAAAACCTTCAAAAACTTCTATTTTCAGGCCTCTTTTGGCCACTAGTTCTTCATCAATGAAGTTGTGGGTTGCCCCATTATCAACTAAGACAGTCACCTTATGTCCTTTAAGCACTCCACGTGCCCTGAAAGGATGGTATCTAGGTGCTCCTAAAAGAGTAGCAAAAGGTACCATTTGTAGCTTTTTTTTCTACTTCAATCTTAGCATCTAGTTCTTGTTCCTCCACCCCTACTTCAAGTTTTGTGTCCTCTACCTCTTCATCATAAATCACCTCTATATAGTTCACTTATCCTTTAGGGAGAGATCCATGTCTTGGTTCCCATGGATCCTTGCATGAGAAACATAACTTTTTCATCCTTAGCTCATTCCTTGTTTCCACCTCTTTAATGAATTTTGGAAATGCTTTGGGCTGAAAATTACCTTGTTTCCCTTGCTTATTTTGCTGCCCAAAAGTATTTGTCTTTGGCTGCCCAAAGGGTACTGATCTCAACTCTCCATAGGGCATAAATTTACCCTTAGGTGCTAAATATTCTAAATTTAATGCTCTCTTGATTGCCTCTTGAAGTGATAGAGGGTCAAAGGCTTTCACTAAACCCTTAAGAGGTTCAGCCAATCCCTCAACAAACAAGACTACCGACCTTCTCTCTGTCACATCTGGTACCATTACTACCAATCTCTAAAAATCCACAATATTGTCATCCACATTACTTTCTTGTTTGAGTTGAGCTAACTCTCTGAAATGTATCTTAGGGTCCTTCCTATCAAACATTTTAGTTATCTTTTAGCTAAATTCTTCTATGGTGGTAATAAAAGTTTGCCCTTGGGTGACCATGCCATGGTACCATCATTCATGTGCCACTCCCTCCAAGTGGAGTGTAGAAAACTTAATTGCCTCATCTTCAAGCATAGGATTTAATGAGAAGTACGTATCCAATTTTTGCAACCAAGACCTTGTTGTAGATTTGTTTGACCCATCAAAAGTAGGAAGTATGATTTTTCCCAACCGTTGTTGAATATCTCTACATGGCTAATCCTGTGATTGCCTTTACCTCCCTTAGGATGATTATTCCTTTCCAAGTCAAAAAGTTCCTTGAAAGAGAGGACTTGTTGCACTTCATAATTGAGCTCTTCATACCTTACATGTAGGGATGCATAATCATTACTTAGATGCCTCCATACAAGTTCTTTTTCATTAGGTGGTTCTTCCTCCCTTTGTATGAATTTAACATGGAAGGTTCTTGGAGGTGGGGTTACTAAAACCCTATCATCATTGGAAGTGTTTCCATCTTCTAATTTTTCCTTCCCTTTATCAATGTTGATTTGTCATATAGCCTATGTTATACTTGCCATGGATTCTTGGAGGGTTATCTGGATTGTCCTTTCCATGTCCTTTTGCCCATGACCAATAATTTCACACAAGTAACTCATCTCATCTATAGGGGCTACTTTCTCCTCTTTCTCAATTGTCCTTCTCAAGTGTTTGACCCTTCCTCTTCAGATAATACTTCAACTCTTTCTATTCCTCTTGCATGTGTGATCAAGATTCAATTTTCCCACCTAGGCTGGCAAACTCAGGGCTATGATACCATTGAAATAACCCTAAGCAAACAAAATATGAATACTGATTTTTTTTCCAATCTACCTAAATCTGGAATAAAATAGATTAACAGCTGAAACACAATACAAGTTCATAAATGAAGACGAATATGAGTGTCATTTAATCACTAAAATAGTACCACAACAAACATAAAGATATTTAGCATATATCTATAATTTTTATCAAACCCTAACCTGAAATCCTATAGATGGTCTAGTTTGGCAAGTACAAGTATAATAGTACATAATACTGTTAGAACTAGTATGACTTGCTGGGGAGGCCAAAATATCTGTCATATGGACCTATACTTTTTTTCCCCTCCCTGGGCTTCCCTGTTGATTGTTGCAAATGGATCCTGTAGATATGGCAATTTGTTGCTCTCTAATTCGTTGAAGAAGAAGCCCTAGATGTTGATTTTGATATCTCTGAAAGCACAGTTGTGATTTCTCATGTGGAGTCACCCTTTGGGTATGAGGTTTTCATCCTCGAACCTTTTCTATGCAAGGGTTTTCATCCTTGTAGAAAACATGAAAGTAGCACAAGCTCTCCAAAGAATTTTGAAAGTTGAAATGTAATAATGAATGTACTTTTATTATTTTTCATCCTTATAATTACTTTTCCACTCACAACCTTAAAAATAATTTAAAATTACTTTTTAATTCTAATTTCCACCTTGCTAAAAAAGTAATTAATAATTACTTTTAATTTTAATTTTCCACATGGACTTATAATTAATACTCTTTTGGCCCTCTTTAATTAATAATACCCTTTAGATGTCTCCCTTTTGAGTTATAACTTAAAAGTACCTTGGGAACATTTAAAGAATTATTACTAATTTATTTCCCTTGAATTTGCTCCTCTTTAAGTTTATGAGAAATTAAATAGACTTGGGGCTTCCAATACTTAGAATTAATCAATTGACAGATGAGCTCCATGGATCAATGTACTTCTCCAAAATTGATTTTAAAATTAGGTACCATCAAATCCAAGTAAGGGAGGAGGATGTGCAATTTTTTTTTTATATGCCACTTTGGACACTGAGTTTTTGGATATGCCTTTTGGTTTAACCGATGCACCCACCACTTTTCAATCATGCATGAATCATGTATTTAGGAAATACTTGAGAAAATTTGTGTTGGTCTTCTTTGATGATATTATTGTCTATAGTAAAACATGGGAGGAACATCTACAACACTTGGACATAGTGTTGGGAGTTTCGGGACAACAAGCTCTCTTTGCCAAAGCATCCAAATGCGAGTTTGGAGTTTCTAAAATTTTATATTTGGGGCACATAATCAATGCCCAAGGGGTCCATGTGGACCAACAAAAGATACAATCCATTGTGTATTGGCCACCTCCCACTACTATGACACATTTAAGGAGATTGACATTTTGTACCCAAAACAAACGTGCTACCAAAAAACTCAAGGGAGTAGAGCATAGATCCTCCATCTATGGAAAATAAATATTGGCCATCATGCATGTTTTAGCCAAGTTCAGACAATACTTGATTTATGGTGAAAACGGACCATAGTAGCCTAAAGTATTTCCTCAGCCAAACTAATTTGAGTGATAGGCAGCAAAAATGGATGACTAAACTACAATCTTATGATTTTGATATTATGTTAAAGGGAAAAAAAATGTAGTGGTTGATGCATTGTTCAGTAAGCCTGTTTTATGTTCTACGAGTGAAATTATAGTGGATCAGAAGGTTGTAATCATAGGATGAATTTACTACAGCTGTCATGGAAGGGAAGGTTGATGATGAAAGGTACAAGGTGGTTTATGGGTTGTTTTATACAAAAATAGGTCCTTTTAACCTCTAATTCCAAATTGAACAACAAATAATGAAGGTTGTAGATGACGCTCCCATGGCTAGTCATTTGGGGTACTTCAAAACATATAATCAAGTGAGAGAGAGATTTTTTTGGAAGGGCCTTAAGGGGGAGATTCTCTAATATATCTGAGAGTGCATTGTTTGCCAATGGAACAAGGATGAACACACTTTTCCAGTTGGTCTTTTGCAGCCCCTATCGATTCCCACACAAAAATGGGAAAGCATATCAATGGATTTCATCACAAGTCTACCCATAACATAAGGTAATAATAGTATGTTCGTAGTGGTGGATAGACTCACCAAATATGCACATTTTTTTACACTTCCAACCAATTATAATGCTCCAACGGTGGCTGATATATTTTTAAAGGAAGTATTCAAATTTCATGGGCTGCCTAGGAACATTGTAAGTGATAGGGACAATAGGTCATGAGTCTGTTTTGGCAAGAACTCTTCCATTTTGTGGGCATGAAGTTGTCTCCCAATACTAGATACCACCCCCAAACCGATGTGCAAACTGAAATAGTGAATAAATGGGTGGAAGGATACCTCTGAAACTACATTTCAGGGCAGCAAACAACATGATAAGTGGTTGTACATGGTTGAGTATTTCTGGAATATGTCATACTACATGTCAATTGGTATGTCACCCTTCAAGGCCTTGTATGGATATGATGCTTTCACCTTTGAAGATCTGATTTTAACCAATAGTAAAGTGCATGGGGCTGTTGATTTGGTACAACAAAGTATTGAAATTTTGGGGTAGCTCAAAATAAATATTTAGCATGCACAAAACCAATAGAAATTCTATGTAGACCAACATTGGGTAAGAGAAATTTTGAGGTTTGCAACATGGTATTTCTAAAATTGCAGCCATATAGACAATCTTCCATCAAGCAAAGTGGAGTAGAAAAACTAAAACCCCATTTTTATGGTCCTTACAAAGTTCTTAGGAGGATTATAGAAGTTGCTTATGAGCTAGAGCTACCTGAAGGTAGCCAAATTCATAATGTATTCCATGTTTCATGCCTCAAAAAGGCACTTGGGTAGCACATCACTCCTTCCATTGATTTGCCACCACTTGATGATGAGGGTAAGTTGATTTTGGTTCTAGATTCTATCAATGAGTTTCAAAAAAGGAAACTTAGGAACCGAAGCATCATGGAATACTTGGTGCATTTGAAGGATTTACCTCTTGAGGATGTTACTTGGGAAGGGGCAGCCATCTTGTAGCATCCAAACTAGTAATTGCTTGAGGACAAGAAATTTCAAGAAAGGAGGACTGTCATATCGCCTTCTCAAGTATGAGTGGTTGAAGATCTTTAGTCTAATTCCTAGTTGTTTCCCATAGGTTAAGGGAAGGAAAAATCAAAGGGAAAACTTTGGTTCTCTTTTTCAAATTGTAAAAGATACTTTTGATAAAAAAATTTCTAATTGTTGACTTAAAAAGGGGACTTTTGGATCATGGGTTAACTTAACCCTCAGTGAAGTTATAAGGCATGTACTTTTAAAAAGTGTTCTAATTTTCCCTCCAAGTGGAGCACCCATTTTGGGAAGGGCTTTTTGAAATTGAATGATATATAAAGGGAAAGGAGGCTCATTTTAGGATGTTACAATGTTTGATGAATTGAATTTTGAGTTTGAGCATGAAATGCTTGGTTTATCTCCATTGAAGACATCAACCTTCATTGGAAATTTGAAGTTAAGAATAGAGAACCTTAACTTTATTCGGTCAGCTTCATTTCAAAATTTGCAAAGGGTAGATTTGAGTATTTTATGATTTATAGGGCTCCAATTAGGGGAGTGCAACAGTTTGCAGGGTTCTAAGAGTGTTACGTGGCTGGTAGAGACCCTTTGGAGGGTGGTGAGCTGCCTTGCAAGGCATTTTTGGACCAACAACCCACTAGAAGGGTCATTCGTAGGGTGGTGACCCACATTGAGGAGAAAATCTATAGTTTTTGGGTAGATTATTGGATGTTTTTGATATATTTTTAGTCAATTATACATCAGGTATTTATTGTAATTTCTCAGACCTATATTTGCTTGTAAAAATCAGATTTGAAGGTGTTTTTGTGAGCTATAACTATTTTTAGGTTTTAACAAGTATTAAATAATAAAATATGGCAATTTCTTCCTTAGATTTATACGTCCATAATTCTCAATTTTTGGGTTAGGGTTCAACAGAAAAATCAAAGATTTCTATTGTCGATGTTAGGGTTTGTGGTTAATTTCTAGATTTGCATAATATGCCCTAAAGGGGATATTACAGTTTCTTTGAATTATTGTTATCAAGTAAAAGTTTAGTTTGCTTTCATGGATTAAATTTTCCTTTTGAATTTTCCTTCTTGCAGTATAATTAACTTTACAAGTACTTTTCATTTCTTGTAAGTAGTGTAAGGCACATTAATTCTAGTTTAAATTATGTTCATTAATTCTTAGTTGGTGTGTGTTTATTACACTTTGTTGCCTCACAATTTTACTCCCTGGGTTGACATTTTAAAGCTTGCCACTACATAACACTTTGCCTTATTATTGTCCTATGGAAGTGCATTCTTCTAGAGTTGCACTCAAGGCAAAGGGAGGGAGTCATAACTTTTCATAGCCCCATTAAAATACACAAGGAAGCCTTATACATTTTGATGGGAGTTATTGATGATTGAAGTAATGAATGTTCAAGAATTCAAGGAGAGGGCACCTTAAAAGTCAAAAGAGTCCATAAGATATCATTATACAAGGAATGCAATACATTTTTGGAGTTGTACCCTACATAAAAACACTTGTAGTGGCAACAAAAGAAAAAAAAAGGAGAAAATATTGTTTAAAAAATAAAAGGGCCCGAAGGCAAGGGTTTGGTCATTATTCAAGGCCTTGAGGAGGATGAGAGAGTTAAAATATGTTCTTACCAACAAAGAGTTGAAGGCACTCGGTACTAGCTTAGAGAAGAAGCATGAGGAGGGAGGGACCTATCACAAGTGGTCAAAAGAGCACATGATGAAAATGATGAAACAAGGAAGGCAAGGAACAATTAAATACCATGCACCCTTTGAGGAGTTACACCTTATAGGGAAAAACCCCTCCAATATTGACTCGAAAATAATTACGTCAAATATTTTCAATTACGTAAAAATAATAATTTTTAAATTTGACACTCAACCTTTATCATAATTTTTGTAATGATAATTATTTATTTAATATTTTATTTATATTAAAACATTAAAAATCATTCATACATACATAATAATTCTTAACAATTTTTTTAAAATGATATGTCCAAAATTTAACCTTACATATAATACACTCTATTAAAAATTTAATTGTATTTTACAAATGAAAATATGGTCACATGACCATCAAATTTATTGGTCAGGAATTTAGAACAACAAACATGCTCTGATACCAACTGTTAGGACCATAGAAGCACACAATTGAATACCTTTGTATAAGCAACTTAACACGAAATTTAACTAGAATGCATAAGTAACTAGAATTCGGAAACAACACAGAATATGAGAGACAATACCCAATTTTATTAATACTCTTCCAGAAGGAAATACAACAAAGAAGATGCCACCTTCTTCCTTACACACCTCTAGGGATCCCACACCTCTAGGGCATAAACAGTAAATCTCTTCAAGAGCTCACTCTCTCTCTTACGGTCCCAACACACAACTCAAACACAGAGTTGGTGTTCACCTCCAACTAGTCAGTATCACTACTACCAGTACCACTAGTTAGTATCACTACTGCCAGTACACAAGTGCTCCACACACTCCAAGTACACAACGTACTCCAAGTAGATCTCTCCTAATCTTGCTACCTATTGTGTTGCCCGTCACCTTTGACCTTGCTATCCTGCAGATCCACCTTAGACCTTACACACACAAACACCTACAAATCAACTGATCTTACTTACCATGTATATCTCTCTACACCTTGAAGAACCCTTGTCCTTGCCTCACCAAGTCCTTATGATTCTCCAAACTAGTACCCCGATGGATCTTCTACCGTAACTTGCACAACTTGCAGCTCTAGTTGATCATACACACTCGGCACCCCTACGAAACTAGGAGGAGCTACCCGTGCTCTCTTCACTCTCAAAAGGAGCTAACCAAGCTCAACTCAAAACTAGAAAAAATTACAATACAACCCATGAGTCTATTATATAGATTTCATGCAAACAATAATTAGACATCTAATTACAATAATTAGATCCACAGCTCCAAGGCTAAAATTAGCCTTTAACATACAAATAACTAGTTCGTTAACAAATTATTCATGTAACTAATAGTTTCAGAACTGCACAGGTGACCGACATTGGTCCCTGTCTGGCTAGAGGTGACCGATGTCAGCCGATCCCTGACTGATGTCAATTTTCTCTGCACTGGATATGACCAACGTCAGTTGATCAGACTGACACCAGTTGCTTTACAACTCAACAACCTCCTCCATGTCTGCATCAATGAAGCTTTTAGCTCCACAACCTAACAATCTCCCACTTGGAGATAAATTGCTGCACTATTCCTGTACACTATCTAATCTTGTTTCCTGGCTTGTATCCCTCTTCAAGATCAATCCTGAAGACCAACCACCACACAACCTGTGGTGCACCTCTTGTCATCCAAGTAACCTACCACATCCTAACCTACAAACCCATGTAGTGAAGTCCTGACCCTACATAACATGTATACCTACTACTGGTCCCTCTCAAATACTTGAGAACCCACTTCCCCGAATTGGCTCCTAACTCTTTGAAAGCTCCCACTACTGAGGAAAACTTAGGTCTATACTAGACCTTATGTGATTTCAGACACTAAACTATCCAGCCCTTGGTGTGCTCCTGTTTTGCATCCTGCGTATTGAACCTCACCAACACCTGATTCACATCAGCTCCCACTAGAGACTAAATCAACTTGTGATCTTCTATGTCTCTCATGCCAAAGAATTTCGCTGCTCCCAAATCCTTCATGGCAAACCACCAAACTAACCTTACCTTTAGCTCAACAAAACCCTATATGTCTGAACCTGTAACAAGCTCATCCTCCACATACAGTAATAGGATAATGTCTTGACCATCATCCACCTGGTAAGACAAACACAATGGTTATAATGACACTGACTAAAGCCATGCTTTGTCATCCACTTGTCAAACCTGTACCACTATTCTGCAACTTCCTCAAGACCATATGACCTGGCCTTTCATCTCACGTATCCATTCTCTCTATTCTTTAACCAAGGAATCCATTCATCTCTTAGTGCTTTTATCCCAGCTGGCAACTCTACCAAATCTACCGTTTGGTTCTTCTCCAAAGAAATCATGCCATGCTCCCACTCTTTCCTGGATCCTTCCTACTCTACAGTGAGCAACAAGTATAAAAAAGAGGAATAACGAATTTGAGGCTTACTTACCCTTTCAGTCCTCCACATGGGCATTTGAGACTCCTTGACAGCTTGCTGTCTGCCCAAAATCCATTCCAGTGACTAAACTCGGTCACCACACAGTCTGCATCCAATCGACATCGATTCCATGCGACTGTCTAGGTCACTGACACCAATTATCCTATTGACGTCGATCTCCACCTGCCCGACACCACTAACTCCTCTGGTCTGCACATGACTAACATCGATGCCTACCTGTTTGATGCCAATTTTCTTTGATTGATGTCGGTACCTGTGTTCACCTGTGAGTGATGACTTTTTACCCATGAGCTCTCTTTGGATCAAAATCCTATCTAAACTACCCTGATCAGAGTTACTCAGCCCCATCCACTGATCTCTGTCTATCATCTCCTCCATAAACACCAAGGCTTTCCAGTTCTTAAGTCTGTCAAACACATCTGACTTCTGCTTAAGAACATGCATCTCCTTCTTGCTCATGTGACCAAGCCTACAAAGCCACATCCTTGCAACAGAAGAAGAATCAATAATACAAGCAAGTAGATAAAGAGTACCTACTTTCTTACCACTTGCTAATTCAAGTGCATCTGTTGTGAGAGTTCCTGTGGATCTCTCATCACCCAACCTTCCTGAAGAAATTAGCTGCATCTCCAAGACTGGGACCTATATGACCTCCTTAAACACCCATGTGTTGGTCACCTACAATTTCAGCAACACTTCCCCTTTGCCAATACTTTGACAAGGCTCACCAACCCCTTTGTATTGGGCTGCATGGAAAGAGGCAACAGAATCTATAAACCAAGATTATACTTTATCTATGGAACATCCTAGAGCATCATGTGCAACAACACCTACAACATCTGCTTCTTCAATTCCTTCATGCTAATCTTCTACCAACCAACAATATTTCTTTACCTGCTCTTTCTTTCCATAACACCATAATTGACCATTTGTGCTTTTCAATTCCTCCATTCTTAGTGCACTTTCTTCTATCATTGCTATACTCCCACTCAATTAGAAACCCCTAAGAGTGACTTGTAATCAAACACAAACCTGCTCCCTACAACCTTAGCTCTGATACCACTTGTCAGGCACCTAGAACAACAAACATGCTCTGATACCCACTATTAGGACCGTAGAAGTACCATTGATTACCAAGAAACTTAATATGTGAAATTAACCAGAAGTAACAAGTAACTAGAATTTGGAAACAACACAGAATATGAGAGACAATACCTAATTGTATTAATACTCTTCCAAAAGGAAATACAACAAAGAAGATGCCACCTTCTTCCTTACACACCTCTAGGGCTCCCACACCTCTAGGGCATAAACTATAAATATCTTCAAGAGCTCACTCTCTCTCTTACGGTCCCAACACACAACTCAAACATAGAGTTGGTATTCACCTCCAACCGGTCAATATCACTATTGCCAATACCACCAGTCAATATCACTACTGCCAGTACACAAGTGTTCCACGCACTCCACAAGTGCTCCATGCACTCCAAGTAGATCTCTCTTGATCTTGCTACCTATTGTGTTGCTCGTCACCTTTGACCTTGCTATTCTGTAGATCCACTTTAGACCTTGCACACATAAACACCTGCAAATCAACTAATCTTACTTACCATGTAGATCTCTCTACACCCTGAAGAATCCTTGTCCTTGCCTCACTAAGTCCTTATGATTCTCCAAACCAGTACCCTAGTGGATCTTCTACCAGAACTTACACAACCTATAGCTCTACTTGATCATACACACTCGGCACCCTTGTGGAAGTAGGAGGAGCTACCCTTGCTCTCTTCACTCTCAGAAGGAGCTAACCAAGCTCAACTCAAAACTAGAACAAATTACAATACAACCCATGAGTCTATTATATAGATCTCATGCAAACAATAATTAGACATCTAATTACAATAATTAGATCCATAGCTCCAAGGCTAAAATTAGCCTTTAACATGCAAACAACCGGTTCGTTAACAAATTGTTCGTGCAATCGATAGTTTCAAAACCGCACAGGTGACCGATGTCGGTCCCTGTCTAGCCGATCCCTGACCGATGTCAGTTTGGTCTGCACTAGATATGACCAACTTCAGTTGATCAGACTGATGCCGATTGCTCTATAACTCAGTAACCTCTCAACAACCTCCTCCATGTCTGCATCAGTGAAGTTTTTAGCTCCACAACCTAACAACCATTACGACAAGGAAGGCAAGGAATAATTAAATACCATGCACCCTTTGAGGAGTTACACCTTATAGGGAAAAACCCCTCTAATTTGCTCCAAGTGGCTTAAAAAATGTTTTTTTGACAACATTTGATCCATGCACAAAACCTACGTAGCAAAATTTGATTCTTGCTTGTCTTCCTACACATAGCTTACAACTCCTGCTCACGCCTCAACATGATGCTTGCTTACACTCTTGTGCATACGTCTTGCACTTGATCGCAAACTTCCATGCCCGGATCATCCCAGATCATAGCTTGCACACTCCACTACATACTTCTTAGCTCACAGTCCTGCACACCTCACTGGCACTTATTCATAGACTTGCGTGCCCACACCTATCTTTGCTCCAACACATCCACATGTCATCTTGATCAAACTATGCAAATTTTCAAGTGGCACTTTCCAACCATAAATCTATCAATCAGACTGTTGGTCACCACCAACCTAAAAGTTCAACTGTCACCCAACAAGGAAGATGAAATGACTTGTAACCACCAACAATTGTAATTGCTTATGTATTCTTCTTGTATACATATGTAACACATGCATTCGGCCAAGGGTCGATTCCATACATAGTCATACCACAGATAGCATGCTCTGTGTATCTACTTTGTAACACACACATTGTAACACATTGTAGCATTCTCCCTATTCTTTCATATCTAATAGATGTTGCATTTCCTGCAAGCATAAGACTTCTGCTCCATTGAATGTTTGTTGATTGTTCTTTTTGAATAATCTATGTGCATTAACTCTCACAACTGTGTTATATCTAATTTTTAGTTATCACTCATGTGCCTGGTCTTGTGCCTCTTAGCATGGATCAACATCCATAGTAAACTCCACACTTTCCCCTAAGCCTTAACCTATACCTATTGATCCTAGTCATGACATCACTTTGGTTGTTCAAATCATGGATTATTTAGCTTTAGCATTCAATGTACTTTGGAAAGTGGGAACCTAAATGCTCTCTAGGGACATTGGCAATGGAATTTGATCACAAGACAAAGTGGCTTGACCCCTCTAAGGATGATCATTTGCATGCTGAGAAATTGTTAAAGAGAAAATAGAGGAAACCCCAAGGACATAGAGAGAAATCATTGAGATTGATTCAAAGTACAAAGGAGATGAGGATTTGAATTTGGCCAAGCATATAGAGAAGGCCTAATGTACTAAGTATAGCCAAAAATAAGGAGGATAATTGAGGTGGAAGCCCTCTAAACATGAGGAAGAGTAGATGCAATATTTCTATGAGATATGGGTAGATAATAGTACTTGTTGGTCAATTTTTTGACCCACATATAAAGCTTGAGAAAATTCTTCAGGGGGCCAATAGAGATGTTTTAAAGCAAGCCAAATGACTAAGCCTTGTGCAAAATTCTTTTATTTAGCTTCCCTTTTTTGGGTGAAGTCATTGATCATCTTTCAGGCCTTATAGGAGTAGTATTTCTTTCCCTCGGGTTATTTTCTTTCAGCCAAGTCTTTTTTGGGTTTTTCTGTCTCCAAGTGATAAATTTCTTTTGAATAATTTGTTCAAAAGAAATTATTTCAGACAAATTGTTTGAAAGAAAGATTCTAAAGGGCATTTTCAAAACATCAGAGAGGACCTTTTCAAGCTTTGGGAGGACCATTTCAAAATTCCTAAAGGGTATCTTCACCTTTGGAAGGACAACTTGACAATTTACCAAAGGACATTTTCAAAAAAGTTAAAGGGAATTCCTAGGGACTTTTTGCCTACAGGAAATGGTGAAAGAAAAGGGCCAAAGAAATAAAGAAATAAGCAAATGGAAATTCCTTCAGGAAAATAATCCTGAAGGATAAAGAATGCAAAAAAGAAACCTGAAAGAATTCCTTCAAAGGAATTCAATCGAGAAAATTGTCTGAGGAAAGCCCGTAGAAAGGAGGCCCAACAAAGAAATCCAAAGACTTGGAGTGACAAAAGTCTGAAGTAGTTGACCTCCAAAATTTTGAAGTAACTAGCTTTAAGAAGTTCGAAGACTTTTATATGGAGAAGTCTGAAGTAGAACAACTGGACAAGTTCGATGACTAAGTAGGCTCAGAGAACTCGAATGACACTGCATAGTGTAAGTTGGGATTCTCCAAAGACTTTACTTATAGATTTTTATAAGTCAAGTAGTTAAGAAAACTTGATTTGCACTGTGAAGTGCAAATTCGGCTTATAAAGTTACTTGACTTAGGAGAATTCATAATTAAAGTAGTCACAAAAACCCAAAGTCATCAAGCTAGAGGAACTCGAAGACATCAGGCCTAGTCAGCCGAATAAAAGGGTGCCATGTGGCATAAGTTGGAGCAGGGGTTGACCTTTCAAAGGAATAGATGGAGGATGATCCAAGAGCATTTCTAACTGGCAGAGAATCGATGGTTCACAAAATTAAAGCTCAAATAAACTTGAGTTAAATGGATATAGGAAAACCAATGTCTTTAGTTTGGTTTTTCATCTATAAGAAAGCTCTGGTCCAGGTATAAGCAGGAGCTAGTAGGTGAAAGTAATGTTCATCATCTTCGATAAACAGTCATCCGATTGGAATGCAACATGGGTTAGCTTGAGTTTCCACACATGGAGACCTATGTCCTTTTTAGTAGAACACCCAAAAGGGGATGATCACCATGCTATTTTTAATGCAAAGATCATTCTAGCCACATTAGAAGTAACATCTAGTTGCTCACGACATGGCTCCTTTGAATGTGCCAAAGGGAGACTTCAATGTGTGGAGAGGGCTTGAGAAGATCTTAAATGGCACATTTTCATGGAAAGGAGGATGAAAGTAGAAATCAATGACTTCTCTTTCCATGCAGACCTCTCTCTCTCTCTTCCCTTCTCTATATATATGAGCTTTCAAGCCATTAAAAAAGGGTTCCCAATTTTTAGAGTTTTTGTCATCTTACTGGGAGACGGATGCCCATTGAGACATTTACAAAAGCATGCTCTTTCAACTAGGCTAAACCCTATTAAAGTACTATAAGAACTAACTCTTAAATCTAATGAGACTCAATTTCCTTGCCTATTTCTTGTCTTCAATTAGTGTTTTAGTATGCTTGTTTCTTGGTGGGTTTGTGAATGCGTTTATTCCTAGGCCATTAGCCTATTGCTTGACTCTTTGAAGGATTTTCAAGTTTTATAGGTCTAGATTAGTGTTCTGACTAAACCCCTTCTAGCGTGCATTAGCTTGACTCTAAGATCGTGCGAGCCCAAGTCGCCTCATGAATGATCTAGTGTAGGTTCAAGTGTAGATGAGTGTCCATTTATTTCTAGTGCATTGCCTAGTTAGCCCTCTTAGGAGCCCTTATCTCCCTTCTAACCCTTTTCCCTGTGAAGTTTCATTTCAGCATTATTTTTAGGTGATCCACCAAGAGGAACTAGCCTCTTTAAAAATCCTAGAGGCTCAACCTCACCATAGGACACCCACATCTTGAGGTTGTTCCCATGCTTATAGATGGAAGTTGGAGAGCTTGAAAAACTCTCCCACATGGGTACAATTCCGTGCTATAACAGTTTCTAGCACACCCAGTGGGACTAAGGTCCAAAGCAGTGAAAGGATTTTTGATGTTGTCCTTCTACTTATTAGCATTGGGAGGCATTATACAAACATCAATGGTGACTCTAAGTATTTATCAACTAGTTTGAGTAGTCCAGGTGCCTAATCAACATATTTGGTATGTATAATCACCAATCTTTTGACCAACATGCATATTCCCTACCTCAACAAAACACTTATCAAGCTAATAATGTTTGTGTTCCCCCCAAGTGGCCCTCAAATAACCTATCAACCCTATCATGAGCCATCTATACCAACACTTAGGCAAACTTTAGTGAGCCTTGACAAGCATGCACTAGAGTTGCGCTCACAAAAGTGTTATGGCCAAAATGTCCCTACTCACTAGATTCATTATGTGAGGGATTCATTGTAGAAAATAAAAGTAGAATGGGCCCCTATTGAGAGAGAAAATTGGAACAACCTCACTAATGACTTGATGGATAGATGCGGTTACATTCATAGCATTGAGGACAAGCTGAAGGGACTTGAGGAACAACAGGGCTGGCCCCGCCAACCTTTGGTGCCTACATATACATCGCCTCAACCTTCTTATGTTTTGCTCATTCCTCCTCAACCTATTTCAAGTGCTCCTTCAAATCTTCCAAGTTCCTCATATGTTTCATAGTCTTTTCCTTCTTAGAAATCTATCCAAGGGGGCTGTAAAAAAAACAAAGTACCTATTGTGGAACAACCTGTTGTTTGGGTCCAAGACTTCATCCCTTTTCAAGAGCCTTCTTGTGTTCCTGACCACCGTAAGGAGGAGCTATTTCAAGAGAACATAGCAAAGTAGATTAGAGAGTTAGAGCTAAAGGCAAGGAAGAGGAAAGGTAGAATCAGAATATGAAAGTATAACTGCTACCTTTCCCATCTTGGAGCCAAGTTACGTAGCTAGGTAAATCCAAGGTCATTTAGTGTCCATCCCTCCCTCTTCAAGAGCCTCTATCTTTTCCATCTTGGAAATACATTCAGAGTAGTGGGCTGAAGGAGGTGGTGATTCTTGAAGTTAGACAAGGAGCATTATAGCCTCCACTCCTTTCCCTTCAAAAGCCTAGAGCCTTTCCTTCATGGAGAGCCATTCAAGAAGTGAAGTTTTAAGAAGAGATGCCGGATGTGGTGATCTAAGAGCCAAGTCAAGAGGAGGAGTCAGTGGTTGAATAAAGTAACAAAGAGAGGTTAGCTCAACTCAATGATCTTTCCCTACAAGAGTTTCAAGACGCTTTCTCCCTTCCTCAAGAGCCACCAAAGAAGCTATTCCCTAGCTATAAAAACACTCTCTCAAGCTGCAAGCAAGGTGAAAATTTTCACCCTCCCACTATCTCCCTCTTAGAGGAAGAACATATTTTTCAAGGAATAGGGAGGAGCTTTCATTTAGGTTTGAGCCATCAAGGGAGGAGAAATCAGGTTTGGACCAGTTGTGGCATGGCTTTGACTTTGAGGAATTAGAGCCTGAAGGTAGTACTGATGCCTTCATTCTTAAGAAGGAATGTATTCAGAATGTAGCTGAGAGTAAGGAAGGTTTTGTTTGGTCCCAAGAGCTTCCATTTGGCATGGTTATAGATGAAGATGATCAAGGTGTAGAGATTGACGTAGTCAATTAGTTTGCTGACCATGCTGGAGAGGGCACAAATGAGCAAGAAGGTCAAGATGAAGTACGGTAGCAACTATACCATGACTTCATGGATTAGGTAGAGGTTATAAACTAGCCTATGCCTCTTCTAGAGTCTGAGGATGAATTTGCCAATAAGGTTGAAGAAGTTGACCAATATCAAGATGAATTATCCATTGAAGGTAGTACCAATGTCTTCAGTAATGAAGGAGAATGGTCAGATCCAGAGCCACAAAAATATGATGCATTGGGCCTTGGATGGATTGATGAACTACCATATGACTCCCTTCAAAACAAGCTGAGAAAATATGGATTTGAAGTTGGCATTGTCTCAGATGACCAAGAGGAAGCTACCTTTTGGGATGACTTGGACCTTTTTTGCTTAAGTCTAGACATCAAACCAAGCACCAACTCAAAGGAGCTATCGATGTTGTGCTTGATTCAGAGCCTAAATTTGAGCCATCAAATGAGGAGACTGAAAACTACAGTCCAACTGTTGGCCATTTTTTTGGCCCACATGTCAAAGTTTACCTAAGTATGAAAAGGGAGCTTTCAAGTAAGAAAATGATAGGTCTTTGGGAGGACTTTGAGTTTTCCAGTAGTGACAACTTTGGGTTTTTTGAAGGCACAGTGCAAATTGGGTTTCCAACAATGCTTAGCTTCTAAATGTTTTATAAGTAGAAGTAATTCAGGTTTACAAACCTGAATTACTCATAGACAGTGTATTTCAAATTTTCCAAGGGGCATTACTTGGTTACTTCATAAGTTGTGAGTAGTCAGAAACCCGAAATAAGTAAAGGGGCTTGACAAACTCAATTTGGTCTTGAAAAATGGTGCTTCTCGGGTTCTTCAAGAGACAAGTCTTTTTCAAAAATGTTGAAGGGTCTTTTTAGGGAAAAAGGGACCAGTCAAATTTTTTGAAGGTACACTTAACTTTTTTCAAAGGGCTTTTTCTTCTCCAAGTGGACAGTTGCAATTTTATCGAAGGGTATGTTACCCTTCAGGAGGACCATTTCAAAATTCTTGAAGGGTATCTTTCCCTTTGAGAGGACCATTTATAGAAACCTAAGGGGGCATGCAGAAAGCCTGAAGGGTCTCTTACCCTTTAGGAAGGTCCATTATGAAAATCCTGAAGGGTGGTTTCCAAAGATAGATGTGGACAAAAAGTTCAAAGGAATTGCCTCAGACAAATTTTTTGAAGAAATTCCTTCGGGAGATTTGCCCTAAAGAAATAAGCTGAGAGAGAATCCTGAGACCAAGTGTCTGAAGGAAATGATGGGCCAATGAATGTCAAAATTAGGTAAGCAACTAGCCATTGGAAGTAATTGGGTTTGAAAAGCTAGAAGTATTAAGGCTTGGGAAGCAGTAAGATGAGAAGACTTCAAGATGGACAAGCCCAAAGTAAGTAGGATTAGAGAACCCAAATTAATTTGCATAGTGCAAATTGGGTTTCTCAAAGTACTCTACTTAAAAGGTTTTTTTAGTGAAGGATCTGGGAAAGTCCAAATTTAGAGAGGCCAAAGAACCTGAATTACTCTACATAGAGTAAATTGGGATTCTCCAAGGGCTCAACTTAAGGTTGGTCTGACAATGCCAAAATCATGATACAACAAATGAGAGGCTGCCACATGGCATAACTAGAAAAGAAAAGGCCAATTAGTAAAGGACAAGTGGCATAAGGATATTTAATAAACATGGGAGAGTCTGAGTGGCTGGTAGCTAGAAGTTATGAAGGCTCTCATCTGCCATGCTTCATTGCCCACAATCATCGTTCGATGCTTAAATGCATCACGCCAAGAAGAAAAATTCTAGCTACTCACAACATGACTTTTCAAATGTGCCAAAGAAAGTCTTAAAGATGGGAGGGGCTCAAGGGTATTAGGTGGTGATCTATAATGATGCATTTATGAACATCAGGGAAGGATAATGGGAGGTGCCAACCATCTGTGACTTCTTTCTTTCCTCCCTTTCTCTCTTCCTCCTTTTTTTATAAATAGAGGCCTTAGATCCCAGAAATGTATCCTCAGATTGGGGATATAATCACTCTATGAAAATCATTGTGTAATGGACCTTTGAAGCAATAAAGATTGTTTTTACCTATCTCTTTATCTGAAAGTTGCGTTGAGTTAGCTTGTGCACTAATAGCATTGTGAAGAAGCATCTTTCCAACCTTGTTGCCTTTCTTTCTTGCTTGTTTTTAGGTACTTTCTAGTTGATTTCAGGTCTGAACTCATGCTTTTCAGCCATTAATGGATGCTTGGTGTGAATTTTAAAATTCCTCTTTGTCTCATGTGTGGTTCAGTAAGCCCTTAAGAAATACTTATGCAAGTTAGCTTATTAGGAGGTTGTGTAAGCCAACTTGTCTTATGCTGAATTAGTGTCTTTCCTAGGCTAGGTGGATCACTTACTTTCGGTGCATCATCTCCCTTAGCTTAGTTTTATTTTCAATTAATCTCTCTCCCCTTTTCCTTGGCCATTAGTAGAGTTTAGCGTAGAAACCCAAAGAGCTAAAGTGAAGCACTTGAGGAAATAGCCTCATAAAAAAGTCTAGAGGTTCAACCTCACCAGAAGACACCCACCTCTTGAGGTTGTTCCCATGCTTATATCTGGAAGTGAGAGAGCCTGAAGAACTCTTTGACAAGGGTGCAAATCCAATCTATAATAGTTTTGGTACCCAGTGGGACAACTACCATTTCACTTCCATATTTATGGAAAATTTGGTCAAATTTGATGTTGTTTTGAGACTTCAAGGAAGAGGAGGCTCTATGGTGTTTAGAACCAACTTGATTCAAATACTAAATTCCAATTCTTTTCTTGAGAAAACCAATTATGGGAATGAGCATATAAAGTAATGGAAAACAATATAAAATATGGAACATAGGATGAATAATGAAGTCCTAGCCTCTGTATTAATAGTTAAATGAAGAAGGTTCATAAAGGTCAAGGATCGTGAAATATTGTGAAAATTTAGGTTAAGTAGTGTTAAATGATGACATCAATGATTTCTCTTGGAAACTATCCTCGGGATGAAAAATAAGATTTATGTTAAAATCGATTAGATAATACTACAAAAGGCACACACAACAATGCTCACAAGGCACTAAAAATCTCAAGTTATACCATCCAAAATGGAAATAAAGTTTCATAATAAGGACATTTTTTACTCAATTTAAAAAGGATTACACCAAGTGGATCATATTATAGAGGACGATATTTTTGCAAGACTTGTAATATTACCAAAGGAATGTTCTATGCTTCTTATTATTGAAAGTTCTTGTTAAAATATTTATCATATTTTTATGAGGCTTATTAGAATAAAATACACATTAAAAAAGCTATGCACTCATTTGGGTTTTACCATGTTCCTTGGGTGTCCCTCAAGAGATGTTGAGAAAGTAATCATTGGACACACAAAGTCCAATTAGTTGAACAATTAGTGTTATGTCTAGTTAATAAAGGCTATTCGTGGCTTGCAATTCTTATAAAGACTAATTCATACTATATGTCCTCATCATCAAGACAACCCTTTCATAATGTCTAAAACAGTGTACCAATTGGTAGCATTGCATTTGTCCCCATGATAAGAATTTTGTCTAGATAAAGTAGCGCAACTTGTCATAAGTGTAAGCCCTCACTTTGGTTTTATATCTCTGCATAGCTATAAGTTGAAAAAAAAATTAACTGAAGAGATGAAATAATTTCACATTGTTGAAAGATAAAACCAGTTAGCCAAAAAGAGGAAGTCATGCTAAAACTTGCAATAGTCCAAAATAAAATTCTTTGGAAAATTTTCTCCAACATCCCAAACTCCAGGGATATGTTAAACATAAACTAAAAGAAAACAAGTCAATAGACTCTAAACATGACCCTACCTCTAAGGGTGTTAAGAAGGCATTTCCCTTTGAGCTTTGTTCCAAGGTCAAAATATTATGGGGGTACATGCTTTAAATAATATGTGGATGAAGTGAAAAAACCTCTTGTCAATAAACAGGGAGTCTCATATGCCAAGTAGATGTGTTGGTTGTAGTGGGTTCTAAAAACTATCATTTATTTTATTTTCAATCTTTTAAACGGTATCAGACTTAATGAAATTGATTGCAAAGAAGTAAAGAATTAAAAAAATACAATAAAAAGTGAAAGGAAATAAATTAAAGTGTCTTCCATTTCTCTGATGGTGCCATACTAAGCCTGATTATTAATAGCTTAGGGCATGTAAAAACATGGAATAAATGTATCAACTAGAATGAAATAAATTAACAAAGTATCCTTTGTAAGACCAAGGTTACCTTGGCCTCTCCCATTAGAGGGAATCACAAAGTCGACCTATAAGTAACTTCAAATTTAAATGAGATTAGCAACCTTAGTTTTTTGCTAAATTAGTGATCTAGTACATAACATCTTTTGGAGTTCATAAGAAGTGATAATTCATTTTAATTAAGAACTTTTAAAGCAAAAAGGATGGGAGAGGATTTTATATTTCATTGCATCAATTCATTTTATAAATTCATTGAATAGAACTTGAACAATGTCTTTGTCAATGATCAATGAACCCAGAGGCAACTCAACACTATAAATTTCTTGTTGAGAAATGCACTTTACATTAACACTATAGTTCTGGTAAGGATTATTAATAAAAAAACAGCATAAGATGGTACCCTAATCTCCTTGTACTTGCTTCCATGCCATAGTTTGGTAGTTGGCTAGTCCCTCCTACTATGAGTGATCGTCACAAGGCAAGTAAGAAAAGACAGGTTGAGATGGCACACAAAACTATTCCTATGGTTACCCCCTATAATACCTCCCATTTTGGCACAATTATATTTTTTAAATGAATTTTGAACCCCAACAGCTTAATTAATGCAACCAATATTGTAGATGAAAGAGCTCAAGACCATGAGTCGAGTGAAGAGGGTAATCTTATTGTACAACCTATAAGGAGGAAACACAGATCAGATAGTTGTAATGAAGTTATCTTAGTTAGGCTTTATAAAATGACTTAATATGAAAGAATTTTTTTGTAAGAGCAACTTGGGTATCACATGGTTAACAAAGAGCTCCTCGAATACTATCCTTTATTGATAATATTCCAATGGAAAGTATAACTTTCAAGAACCACTAGTAATTTAGGATCCATCTTTTTGTCACGAGGGAATGCTTTTTTTGAACGAGTAAAGACTAGTATATATATTTAATTTTGAAAAGAATATTGAATCAATTTAGAAAATAAGAAGATATAAATATCATGAAATTAGATAATTTACTACCCCCTCATACACCCTAATAAAGAAAAAGAAAATCAATTTAAAAATGAAAAAGATAACTCATAGGTCAACATTGGGTGGTGCACGGATTACCCCTTATTTTTGAAACTTAAATGGAAAAATATATTCCTTGAAAATAGGAATGGGATTTTTTCAAAACATAAATTTGTGCATGATAAAACATGAGAATTCATCTTCCTAACAAATTCTTATGTTGAACAACAATACATTAAAAAAAATGTGAATCTGAGTTTAGAAATGAAATTTCAAACACACTTAATTGACAATAATGAAACCCCTCCAATTTTTTTACCATAACATTTTTCCCTCTGATTTCATGCCAAATATGTGTTGTGTATAAACACTAAAATAGATTTACTAACACTTTTCTTGCCTATTAGAATTATTATATATTTTCCATAGTATAGATAAATTGTGAAATAAAACTTCACACTATGAACAAAAAATCCCCAGGCGAAGAAAAACAAGAAGCCAAAAAATGTCAGCGTAAAAAAACACCTTTAGATCAACAAAATAAATAATCTTACACCATTACATCCTTACTTAAAGAGGGAAAAATAACACTTGCTTAAATAAGATTCTAAGAAGAGATAATCCAAATCTCCATAGAGGCCGACCTTGCAAGTACCATCAAGTTTATATTTCCAAAGAGTAGGCTGGGACTTATTACCCAGATGGGCCCACACATTGATAGCTAGTGGTTGCTAGGCTCCCAAGAATATGCCAAGTTGCTAATAGCTAGCAATTGTTATGCTCCCAAGAATGCACCAAGTCACCGATTGTAATGTCCCCAATTTGAGACAAATCCACAAAATGAGGGTTTGACAACAAATCCTACCCAAACTAAAAATATTTATGAATTCTGAACTCAAAGGCCAGCATACCCTAACTGAATTAAATGTTCCAAACACCAAAAATAGACATGTAAACTTAGGCACCATTGTTCGCACAAACAAATAAATATTTCCATGTATAACTGATTCAATTCCACTCCATCCGAATACCAAATAATAGAAAAATATTCTAGAATTAAATCACTGTCATAAATAACTCTTTCTTGCCTAGATATGAAGTAGGGCTGATTATTGTCCCTCTATAATTATGATTTCAACACCTTGTTAAACCTAGTTTTATTCCAGATTTCCAGCAATTTTTCCTTGACAAATTTCCACCACCAAACCCTTACAACACTCACCAATTGTTTTAGAAACCTGAACCATAAATTCACTTGTCATCATCTTAGAGTGAACCAACTCTTTTATAAACCTGGACCATTTGTTATGTGGGCTGATTTGACTTTCAACAACCCTGCAAAAATTGATGGTCTTGGAAGCACTTGTTGAGTCTGACAAACATGGAAGTTGCATACCTTGGAAGAGTAATGCATCACTTGGACCTTTGTCACCAAGGAAAAACCTACATTTTCTTACAATTTCAGACTTTCTAGGGTGCTGTACATTGCTTTTTTTTACCTTGTTCCATGGGCATATGTTCAACTGAAGTTGCTCATTCACCCCTTCATTACTACCAACACCAAACGTCCTCTTGGTTTCAACCCTTGGGGTGTATTTATCAAGCTGAGTTGACACTTTGTTCACCACATTTCCAAAATGTATACTAGGCTGCAATGACATAAAAAACTCAGAATTTTTTGAGTGCATTTGCAAATTCTTTCCCATGCAATTTTCAGAATTTCTTATTCTCTTCATATATGGAATTTCGCTCTTCCACCACCAATTTTAAGCATATATTTTCAAAATTTGTAGGGCTTAGAGAAAAAAGGATTAAATAATTCTTTTCATACGTTGGTAGCAAACTAGCATTGTCTCCCTTTAACAAAACCTTTTTCACTATAACATGCCTTAGAAACCACATTCTAACATGCCTTAGAAACCAGCTCATGCAAATAAAAATTTGAAAGTTGTTTTCATACCTTAGAGGCTGTCCTATTCCCCATTCATTGATTTTGTATGGGTAACCTTTTCCTACTTTTCATTCCCTCAACATGCCATGTATGCGAGCCATTTCCTTCATGAGAGTTGGTTGTTCCCACTTAGGAAAAGCAACTTGCCTTGTTGCCCTATCAAATTTCCTTCAAGAAACATTTTAAGCCAAGGAAACATCATCAAACTTCCCAAAGTATAGTTGTCCAAGGAAAACACTAGTATTGCAACATGTGAAATAAATAGTATCATCATATCATGGTTGTAGCAATACATTATCTCATGCAAAATTATGATAATGATGGCTGGAACCAACCATACAATGGCTAAAGATGCTCCAACAGCATCAACAATTGAAATATTATCCCAATGTATGATTGAATTTACTTGTAGGATTGCATACATGTTGTTGGGTTGCCCGAAAATGATGATGGCAGCAACCTTCCTACTTGCAATATAGAAGGTCTTTTGAAGCAATACATTCCCCTTGAACTTTTATTGACACGATGTGATTGAAAATCCATTAAAAGTAGATTCTAACTGAAAATTTCTCACCTTAATGACTGAAATTACTTGCATGGTAGTAAGCTTACAATTTGATTCCAATGAATGACTGATGAATTGTGTGTATTGGTCCTTCACAAAAAATTTAGAATTCACTATACTCTATATATGATCCTTTATGAATTTCATATGGATGTATAGGATGAAGAACTTATCAACCATATTGAAATTGAGGTCTCTAACATCCATCTTGGCATGTTGCCCATGATGATTATAATCTAGTGATAAAAACAAATCTAGAAGACATCCATACCTTAGCTTGTGATTAGCATGCTTATCTCCCTTTGCCAACACAACATCTTCATCCCTATAACTCATATTTCTTCTTTCATGAGTATGTTTATCAATTGAACCAAAACCAATGTAAAAGTAGAATGTTGCAATCCCATCTAGCATACCTTGGAACTTGACTAAAGGATAGTCATCTCCAAATACCAAAACATGTGCATGCTGTCCAAGATGACAAAAATACAGTGATGACATAAGTGGAAGCCATAAACTTGAACTATTTGCATAACTTTGGCTGCCATCATAATGTTTATCTTTCTTTTCTAAATAGACATGGGTTAAGATGTCTTCCACACCCCCAACCTTATGAATACCATGATTTTCAAATAATAAGCTTCTTTTTGTATGCCAACCTTCCAATGTCAACCTGTGCATGCCTATATTCCTTCATCCCTAAACAATTCTGATTTTTTCTTTACTCCCATGGAATCAACCATAAATAATTTAAAATCAGAATTGAGAACTTTTATAAAACTCAAAAAATTACTAGGATCCTATACCTCTTAGTGCTAATAATTGTGGACTTGAATCAACAAGTCCTCATGCCTTATATCCTTAAGATTTCCAATATTTTTTCGATCACATGACTCTTTGTAGGGCTAATCTGAAAACTAGTCAATGGATATTCGAAAGTTGGTGCAAGTTCTTCAAACTTAAACCCTTGGTATACAAGTGATGTCCTTTTTGCTTCAATTTCATCATTGTTTGGCTCAAGCTCCTTATTTTCATCTTTTGTGACTTCACTGTCATGCATACAATCATTATAAGATAAATAGATATCTTCTACATATAAAAGATCTTAGCTTGTTATTTTGATGGCTCATGAAGTTGTTGAACAACTTCTTGTTTCACCTTGGGAAGTTCTGATTTTTTTGTTACTCCCCCATTAGGGACTACCCTTTGCAACCCCATTGGTTGCTCCATAGCTTGTTGTAGACCTTCACTAGGATATCCTAAATTTTATGATTTTTGAAGCTCATCACTCACATGTAGTTCAATCTTCTCTTCTTCCAAAAGAGACCTTTGAGATCTAGGGCTTAGTCCCATAGACTTTGCCACATTCTTGAGACTTAGTGCCTTTAGTTCCCTATGATAATTCTCCATGGCTTGCAATAATTCATTCATGGCTTCATCCACTATCTTATTTATCATCCCTACCTTTTTAATGGGATCTTTGTATTCTTTTTTTGGCAAGAACCTATTGACACTATAGATTGCACCCTTAGAAAGAAGGCTAAGCTTCTCTCTTCCACGCGGCAGAATGGAGATTTCCCTCTTGCTGTGGGCTTGGAAGAACTGAGGAAATAATATCTAGATAAGGGCTAACTCCATTTGATGCATCTTTTAGGTCCTTAGCTACCACTGTTAATAATAAGGGGGTGAAAAGGGAGAAGGATATGACAAAAGCAGAACCTATCTAAAATGGTGATGCACCAAATGATTCGATCTACTCAGCTTATATCAATACTTTAGACCAAAAGGGTGAATAGACACTTCACCTAACAAAAGACCAGACTATATGGCACTTTAAAATGGGGCTTAATGAAGATACAAAGAAAAAAAACTTATCATAGGTGTTGTAGAAGCACACTATTAGATAATTGCTCTTCTGTCTCTATGCTCCAACTTGGGTACTTCCTATTAACCTGCAAAAATGGTCTTGGATATACTAGATATGTTGGTGTCAACCTATGAAAGCATCAAGATGAAATGACTAAACATAGAGTTGATACATAGACATATTCAGAAGAATAACCAATCAGATAGAGGTAAAACATGTTCTATTGATTCTAAGGTAAAATTGGCAGGGCTTTGCCTTGCACAAGTGAGAGATACATTTCTCAATTGAGAGGTTATAATATATATCATTAAGAGAGACTTTTTGGCACCTTCAAGAATAAGTGGTCCATGTTGTATTGAACACCTGAGGAAGAGGAATTCTCTCATGCTATTATCATCCTTCCATAAATGGCCTGGAAGAACCATGTTGTAGATTGCTACGGGTATTGACTTTGCTACTCAAAGTGTATTAAACGTTCCTGATAAAGCATGGGTTGTTTTATTTTCTAAATGACAAGGCCACCCCTCTATGAAACTTATGCAAATGTCTACTTATTAATGTTTAAATGAAAAAAAAGGGCCACTATATTGAATTCTTGCACTCCCTTTGATGACCACTTGGTGGAGACTATTTCATCTGCAGCAATAACTTCTCCTACTGACACTTTTTGTGCCACCTAGATTTCTCTATTCATCTTGCGCTACTTCTTGTCTTTTCTTGGCTCCTCGACCCTCAGGGCTACATTTTGTCTCCTATTTTTGGGCTCCTTCCTCAGTGGGTCATTGAGTTTCCTTTTAGCTTTATGCCTTTTAATTCCTTTGGGCCCACGCTTATGAGTTATTTTGACCACTTGTCATGAGTTCTTTTAGGCAAAATGCCTAAAAGAAATCTTTTAACTGCTTGTCTCAAGGAATTGGTTCTTTGGATTCTCTTCAATGGATAACACATCCCATCAAGATTGATGTCTGCGGGCCTATCACCATTTGAAAACCAATGGCAATTTCACTATCTTGAATTTGACATCTACGGGGATGTCACCAAACATTTGAACCTCCACCGGCTAGTTCACCATGTCAAAGTTGACGTTCTTGGGCCCGTCATCACCTTTAGCAGTTCCTTTGGCTTTTTTGCAAACTAAACCTTCCCAAAAGGGAAAATGACCTTTTGAAAAAGAGGAGAGGGTCATTTTTTGGCAATTGAGAAACCTCCACAAGGGCACTTGCCCTTTGGGCTCCTTTGTCTTCCCAATTCCTTCAGACATTTTACCCAAAGGAAATGTTGCCTTCATGTCTTGGCCTTCTCTTTGTAAATTCCTTCAGACAAAAATCTAAAGGAAATCCTTCAAGAATTTTGTCCGAAGGAATTTACCTTTGGTTTCTCCTTGGATTTTCTTCAGACAAAAGTCTGAAGAAATCCTTTATCTTTTGCCTTGTCATTTTTTTGAAGAAAAATTCCCCTTCGAGCCTTCTGCCTTGCTCTCCTTCAAATGTTCTCTCTACCCTCCTCAAGGGCACCTTGGGCTCAAAGTTTCCATTTGGAGCCTACTTGAACGGTCCCATTTGTAACCTACCTACCCTCTGCAAGGGCACTTGACCTTCAAAGCTTTGTGAAAGACTTGTATTCCTTTGAAACTGGCCCATTCCTTTACCAAAAGGTTTGTCCAAGGTAATTGCTCAAAGTGAAATAAGCCCTAGATCAACTTGAAAACCTACATGACTTGGATCACTTGACTCTTTATAAGAACATGCCTATTTCAAAGGGAAATGGCATGATTGCAGTAAGGTGAAGACATCAAAGACTGGCTACTCAGGACAACAGGGAAAGAAGGGAGACTGATTTTGGCCTGTAAAACCAAAAATGATCAACAAATTTGATGATTCATAGGGGAAGCATGCCTACTATATGCAATAAAATTGGTGGCTTACAAGTCCATTAGGCATGAAGTCAGAATACACCCTGAAAGGCTGACAACAACTTTGAGAGACTAAAGAATCAACATGAAGCTTTTACCCCAAACGGTAAACAAAACACACACAAGGCTAAAAAACTACAAACAAACGCAAAAGCACCTAGGGAAAATAGGGAAAAATAATAAAAATATGTACATAACAAGAAAAGGCTTAGTGACAATGCTTCAGATATATCCCATTAACTAGGATATGTAGTTATCCACCATCCAACCTAGAGAGTTGGAATGCATTATGTTGCTTGCACTGAGTGATGACATATGGACCACTCCATAAGGCATCAACCTTCATGTGATTTTTAGGTTTGGCTCAGTCTTCATCCCATTTCAAGACAATGTCACCTTTTGAGAAGCCTTTTGATAAGGATTTCTTATCAAAATGCTTCTTTGTTTGCTACTGATGGCTAGTCATGAAAACCATAGCTTGGTTTCCTGCCTCTTGAAGCTCCATCAATTCACAAAGTCTAACCTCCATGCTATCACTTTCTTCCAATTACAGTTGGTGGGTAAGGTCCAAGGTTAGCAATTCAAGTGAAATAGGAAGTCTAGCTTCTCTTCCATACACAAGTGTGTATGGTGAATTGCCAACTGCTCTTTTTGGAGTAACCCTATCTGCCCACAACGCTATTTTTAGCTTGGTGTGCTAAGTTCTCTGATTTTTCTCCATTGTCCTTCTAATGATTCTAATTAGATTCTTGTTGGTGGACTCAGCTAGCCCATTTCCTTGTGGGTAGTAATTGGAAGAAGTGCTAAGGTAGATGTTGTATCCCAATGCCTACTCGCTTGTTTTAGTTCCCAAGAAATCCAATGTGTTATCTAAGATGATGGTAGCTGGGACTCTAAATCTTGTCACCAGACCTTCATAAAAGTCTAAGACTGCACTTTCATTAGCTTCTTTCAAAGCAATAGCTTCTACCCATCTCATGAAGTAATCTATAGCTGTCAAGACCCATTTGTGGCCAGCATTGGAAGGAGGGTTGATCATTCCTATGAAGTCTAAGCCCCATTGCATAAATAGTTGTTCCACTTGAATAGGTTGTAGAGGCATTGTAGCCAGCCATTGCTTTCCATCAAAGAGGGCACATTTTTGGCACTTTCATATCCAAGCATGGGTATCTTTAAATAAAGTGGGCCAAAAGTAACCAGCCCTCATAATTCTTGCAACTATAGGCGTAGGAGCAAAGTGACCACCAACTAGCTTGTCTTGAAACTCAGATAGTACCTTGTTAACCTAAATTAAGTCTATGCATCTCAAAAGTACCCCTAAAAAATCCTTTCTAAATAGCACCCCATCAATCAAGACATAAAGAAGGGATTGGAGTCTGAAATACCTCCTCTTACTCGTATCAAGGCTATGTGGGCACCCACTAGTGAGAAGGAAATGTGTCATGTCTTGTGCCCAATCTTCTATGATTGCAGGTTCCTCTGATGTAGCTTCATCATGGAGTAGCAAAATGACCTCTCTCTATTGTTTAAGGTCTATATCAAGGTGTTCACACAGTCCTCTTCCCCTCACCAGCTTGGTGGTTTTGATATCCACATCATATTCCATTACCTTGGTGATCCACCCTGCCCTCTTTTCATTTAAATCACAGCTAATCAGGAAATCTTTAACACTGGGATGTGTCACCATGACATGAACCTTGTTGTTTGACAACATATGTCTAAATTTATTCAAGCTTTGTATGACTACAAGCACTTGTTTTTCAACATATGTGTACTGAATTTAGAAACCTTTTAGACATTGGCTAAAAAATGTGAGAGGTTGTGCAAGGTTTTCATCATTTGCTTGAGTAAGCATGGTAGAGATTACCTCTTCATTTTTGAAGGTGTAAAGTTTGAAATCCTTGGAGAAGTCAGGAATGATCAAGGTGGGAGCCTAGGCAATAGCTTGCTTAATCCCTTTAAAACTATCCTTTCTTTGTGTTGTCCATGCAAAATTCTCATCTTTCTTTAGCATGGAGGTTAGTGGCTTGACTATCTCAAAAAAATTTGGGATAAATCTCCTAATAAAATTTATTCTACCAAAGAAACTTTGCAGACCCTTCTTATGCTTAGGTAAGGACAATGCTAGGATGGCGCGTACTCTTTCTGGATCAATTGTCAAGCCCCCTTTTGAAACATGACCAAGGAGTTTACTTTCATGGACAATGAACACACATTTCTTTGGGTTGAGAGAGATACCAAACTCTGTAAACCTCTCAAATATTTGCCTCAGGTGTTTCAAATGTTGGCCTATAACCTTAGAGAAAATTATCACGTCATCAAGGTAAACCAATACAATATTATTTATCAGGTCTTAGAAAGCCATGTCCATGGCTCATTAAAAGGTGGCTCTAGCATTTGATAGTTCAAACAACATCTTCTTGTAGGCAAAAGGTCCCCACTTGGTAGTGAAGGCTATCTTGTAATGATCATAGTTTTGCACTAAAATTTGATTGTACCCTAAATACCCATCCAGGAGGGAGAAACAATTGCTCGTTATCACCATTTGGAGGATTTGCTCCATATTTGGGAGGGGATAGTGATCCTTTAGTGAGAATCCATTGAGGTCTCTAAAGTCAATGCATAATCTGATCTCCACATTCTTCTTCCTAACAAGAACTAGATTGGCCAGCCAAGAAGAGTGTTTGATAGGAAAAATGATCCTGGACTCAATCAGCTTGGTGAGTTCCTTCCACATGAGAGGCTAAATCTTTAGATTGATAGGCCTTTATTTTTTTTTGATGGGTTTGGTGCCTTCCTCCAGCTCAATGGTTTGTTGGGCCAAGCTTGGGTCAAAACCTATCAGATCATTATACTCCGAAGCAAAAACATCAGTGAACTCTTGGCATAACAAAATGAAGGAATGCCTTTCATCATCTGTACATACCTTCCCAAGTGCAAGTAGCCTATCCTTGAATATTTTGATTGTTTCATAATTTTATCTCTTGGTCGTAATGCTTGCTTTATCATTTTTTAGTTGGTCATCCTCCTTGAAGATGATTTTGAGAGTGACCAAGCCTTTGGGAAGTTTGTTTTTCTTCAGCTAAAAAATCTGGCCATCGTACTGTTGCTGCAGCTTGGCTTGATTCCTAAAAGCAAACTTAGCTTCCTCTTGCAAGAAGAGTGCTATCTACTTATCACTATCAAACACCTACCAATTTGTGACATTATCAGGTACAGAGGGTCTTATTATCACTTTTAAATGGTGTGGACTATTGTCTCGACCTATTTCCTTGGGAATGTCAAACTAAGCACCAACTGTTGCTAGTTTGTTTGCTTGGTTATTCTGTCCTCTTGAAATGGAAATAATATTGAAATTCAGAAAACTTTCTATTAGGTCCCACACCCTATGCTTGTAAGACTTGTTGACAATTCTTCCACAAGTCAAATTGTCTCTTGCCATTCATAAAACTCATGTCTCTAGCCAAGGAAGAAGAGTACATTGTTTTGGTAGGGTCCTTGCTACAAAGGATGAATTCCTTTGGAATGGTTCATCAAAAAAGTTTTTTACTTTGGATAATGAATTCTTTTAGACTTTTATTCATAGGAATTCCTTCGAACAAAAAGTCCAAAGAAATTTGGAAGAGCACTAAGAAGGAAAGTCCACAAAAAAGGCAAGGAAAAGCCAAGGATTAATTTGGAAGAGTCCATTACAAGAATCCTGAAGGGTAGGGTACCCTTCGGAAGGGTCATTTACAACAATCTCGAAGGGCACCTACCCTTCGGGAAGGCACAGGAGCAGATTTAGAACCTTGGAAAATAACCTGGGTGTCCTCCAATTTTTTTGAAGGGCATAGAGGGACAATAACTAGCCCTTGCAGATGGCACTTGGTTAGTAACATGACCACTGTGTCTTTTCTGAAGGGCACTTTTCAAAGGCTGAAGGGCACATTTAGAAGAGAATGCAATGGAAGATATCCTTCAGACTTTTTGTTTGAACGAATTCAGAAGACACATGGAGGCCATAAGACAAAAAATAAGGGCAAAACAAAGAAAATGAATTCTTTCAAACTTTTGTCCAAAGGAATTCCTTCGAACAAAAAGTTTGAATAAATTTGGGAAAATAGCAAAAAGCCGACGGTCAATAAAATCCTAAGGGGCTTTAGAAAACAAGTGAAGGCAAAGCAAAAGAGACCTTCGGACTTTTGTCTAAAGGAATTCCTTTGGACAAAAATTCTGAAGAAATTCAGAGAAAGGGACTGAGAAAATAAACTCGAGAAAAAGCAAGGTAGAGTAAACCTGAAGGCTTTTGAATCAAGTGCAAAAGGAAGTCATAATTTCTTTAGACTTTTGTCCGAAGGAATTCCTTCAGACAAAAAGTCTAAAGGAATTCAGAGAAAAGACCGCAGGAAAGAACCTGAAGAAATGTGAAAGCCAAAGGAAAGAAATCCATAGGAAATATATACGGAGAAGTCTGAAGGAGAAAATGACCAAAGGTGACATCCCACTAGCTATCAAATTTTGACCATGGGAAGTAACCGTTGGAGTAGGGGTAAAGCCAAAATTCCAAAATAAAAGGCCAAATAGGTAAAAATATAGACAAATACATTTGAATATAGAATCTCACCAATAATAGACACGAACAACAGACCATAATAAGACATAATACATGCAAGCAAGGGCTATTTTCAAACTACTGTCAAAGCTTCAGTTGACTAACTATTGAAGTCTTGTTCATCTCCAGTCAACTCATGCATTTGAAGGTCCAACTCAGCTTCAACCAGAGGTCCAAATTTGAATGATGAGTTGACTCTTCTAGATTTAGAGTTGACTAATTGTTAAACACCGCATCCACTAGAAGCTTTCCATGCAAGGAGAATGGTCTCTTCGTCCAACTCAGCATACCAAATAGTCCAACTTAGCTTGATCTCTTCATCTAACTCAGTATAATCTCTTCATTTAACTTAGCTTTCAAATGCTACAAGTCAGCATCAAGTAGCTCACAAAGTTCTAAAATTGACATTTGCATGGATTTCCATGCAAAGAGAGGCAGGCGATACATAACAAAGATAAGTTCACTTCATCAAATGAAGAAGCTTCATGCAAGGACAAAAAGGAAAATATATTTTATTAAAAGGCCAAGTAAAGCTTGGAGTTAACCAAAGTGAATCCTTCTTTTCAAAATTTTAGCACCAATCTTTGGCCTCTTGTAATTCTCCATATAATGGCTTTCAGCCTTGATTAAAAATCATCCAATCTCTCTTGGTTAGACCAGACTTTGCCATTGGTGAGTTGTGTAACCTATTTTATCAATAGAAGGACTGTACTTTCATATTTCAAGCATTTGCATAGTGTATATTTCATTCAGTAATTTGCATAAGTGGTAGATTTCTCTCCCTTCCCAAATTCTAGTTCATACCTAGTTGTTAGATTATCCTTGTGCAAGTCATGTTCAGTGTTCTTTATTGTCTCTTGCTGAAATTGTAAGTGGATGTTAGGTGGCCATAAAGTGTCTTATATCGGACCTCTCTCCATCATTTTCCCTCAGGTTTTAGTTATTGGATCGAACCTCTTCATGAAATACTTATGCATAAGTGATTGATTGAAATCTAAGGTCTTCCTTCTCCCTTGTTCATTCAATGTTCAAGGTTCCAAGTTGAGTGGATTAAACTTATGGTGTATCATCCCTTTTAGGTAGGATTTCCCCTTTAAGTTTCATTCTCCCTTTTCCATGGTAATCCACAATGTAGAGTAGAGATCCTCATTGATACATCATATAAGAACCAGCCTTCTCTGGAGGTTCTTCTCACCGTTGAGGCACCCACCCTCGTGAGAAGATCCCATTGTTTTAGCTGGATAGAGGACTGGTCATTTTACACACATCTTCGAATCAGGGCACAGCTCCAGGTTGATAATAGTTTTTGGCACACTTGGTGGGACCCATTTTTCTTGGTTTTGATGAAATTGTAGTTATAGCAGTTTTCTTCAAGAAGTATTTGGTGACTCCAAGCTCAAGCAATTGCTTCTAATAGTTTAGGATAGCTTCCATGTAAGTCTATTTTTATTGAATTATCATGAATGAATTTTGATGGCTGTGTATGGAGAGAATTCCTATGCTATGTTTCCTTATCAGCCTGATGATGGATCATACTAGCCTAATCATGATACCTATGAGCCTCTTTATGAGTCTAATCAGCGTTATCAAGAGTACTATCAAAGCTATGTTGATCCCTACCAAGTTTCTCTTAATCAACCTTATCAAGAGCATGAATCTTACCTTCCTGGTAAGCCATATTAGTCTCAAGATCAGATTCCATCTTTCCCATATGAATATGATATTGCATATGAGCAGTATTGCCTTCAATAAAAAATAAATGAAATAGAGCTCAAGATACTGGCATATGCAAGAAAGGTTTGTTCTAACTCTTAGTATGAGGAAGTGAATGGTCTATTTTGAAATGTGTCCAATGATCTAGAAGAGATAAATGGACTATGTATTCTCACATAGAAAAGATGGAGGCTTGGGAAAGGCAGAAAATTGAGTTAAACCAATTGTCTACAAAGGGCTATTGTGCTTATTATTCTCATGAACTTCTTAACCATGCCCAGTGTGTGTCAAGGGAGCTTCCTAGTTGGAGTCAAGAGCTTATTCAAGTGACTATTTATGAGACTAAACCTTCCTATAGTCCCCTTTCCTCACCAAAAATCCCTCAAGTTCAGGTTGTCCAAAAAGACAAGTAGGTTTTAGACTTTGATGAGGTAATGGCCAAGTGGAAGGAACAAAATACAGAGGTCTTTAAGAATTTCTCTTTCCCTCCCCTCCAAAACACCCTAGATAATTCCATTGCCCTCAAAATTCCAAAATCTGATCATGATCAACCTCCCATGCTTCATATTCCCTCTCAAACAAATGAATTTTATCACCCTCCCACCATCCTCCTTTCTTAGGAGGATCCTATTCTTTGGAGGAATGAGAAAGAAGTTGTAGCTATAGGACAAGTTCTTGCAGAGTATGAAGAAGATGCTTCAAGTATGTTTAAGGAAGAATTTCCTATTGATACTTCACTTGAGGTTGTAGTTGAGCATCCAATTATAGCTGAGAGTGAGAAGACTGATCTTGATGTAGAGGAACTTCAAAAGGAACTGGTATAAATTGAAGTCATACATGAGTTACAGGTATCTCATATTGAGAAGGATTCAGATAGTATGACAGCTGATTCAGTTCAAATAGATCAAAATGAGGAACAAAAATATGATTAGCAGTTGTACCTTGAACCTCTACAAGAGATTGAAGAGCTTTGTACAGATATCTTGGCTATTGAAGAGCATGTGTATGAGAAGTTTGATCAAGAATCACCTATTCAAGGTCACAATACAAACTGGGTTGCCTGGTTAAAGCTCCTTGA